>JBBYHL010000005.1:9040293-9050990 GCA_038381835.1 Adansonia madagascariensis
GACTCGCTTTCTTTGAGTTTTGAAATTGGGGCTGAGGCACATGTACCTATTGCACAAATGTTGGGTCTTGAAGATCTTTTTTTTTTTTTTTTTTTTTCTCTTGCGAAAGAGCGATTATCGCAATGGTTAATGGAGTCCTCGTTGAAATCAAGTGAAAAAATTGATCTAAAACGCACAAATTTTCCCATATTTGCTCTGACATTTGAGTAGTATTAGGTCAAAGATGATTTAAGATTAAACATAGTGCTTTTTCTTTTTAAAATCATTGTTCCAATGAAATAAATTGCACAATAAAAAAGTTCTTACATTTGATAGTAATTATATGAAAATTCTACGTTCAAACTTTAAAGCATAGGCGTAAGAAAAATCGTTACTTAAAACAAAGAAAGTTTGGGGTTATAACATGCAGCCTAGTCTAAATTCTGGCTCGGGCCAACGCAGATTGCAAATTGATTTCTTACAAAAGGCTAGTGTACGGTAATATTGCACCATCGACTGACTTAACCAAATAATTTAAGGATAATTATTTGATATATTACTCATAAAATTAAAAATTTTTGCAAATAATATTAGTAAGATGATATGTATCCAATATAATATAGTTTAAAAAAATAAAATATGTAGCATATATATTATTTAATTAATACTATTTATAATTTTTTTAATTTTACTAGTAGTATATGAAATAATTTTCTATTGCCTGATCTATAATATACTATTTAACTCAATGTTTGCCCGAATTCGGTGACTTGAGCTTATTAGTTGTGAGCCGAGCTATCTCTGGCTAAATAACTTTGAAGGAGTGCTGGTAGGATTCGGCACATGGACTAGTCCTAGTCCCATGTTGATAGGCTTGGGCTTCTTGAAAAAGCCCTTTAAACATGGGCTAGAAATGTGACTCAACAATTACAAAAAACAAGCTCTTGACCCGAATTGAGTGACCAACTTCTGAACATCTTTCCTTAGCCAAATATTATTATTATTATTATTATTTATCTATGAAAACTCTTTTCTCACCTTTCAAGTTAATTGTTTTGAGTATTTATTTAACAAGTTAAAGAAGAAAAACAATCAAATACTGGTAAAGCTTGAAGTGACTCATTTTCGTCAAATTGTAAGATGGGGTGATTTGGGTAAAGATAGTTATGCCCCTTACAACAAAAAGGAAAAGGAGGCGTGGCCGCAAACAAACGACGCCATTTTGAAGCATAAAGGGAAAAAAAAAAAATGGAACCAAGTAGCAGCAACATGCATTTCCTTGCTTGTACTTGGACTGATATGGTTGTTTAACCCCATTTTAGTGTTTTTAGCTGAACCAAGCAGTGATTGAATTTTTGCCTACCCCATCATCTTAAAAAAAGGAAGCTTTAAAAGCAAGATAGAATTCAAATCAAGGAGGGGCTTTACAATTACATGATGAACATGAACAAGCTATTAATCATATTCATACATAGCTTAGCTGCTTGGAAACAAAATATATTCTTTGATACCTGGTGGCTTTATTTTTTGTCTTACTGAATTAACATCTCAAGTCATTTGTTCAGCTGATTTATGCTGCCGTATGGTCTTATTAATCTATTATTAACCTATTGCTTAAATCCCTTCCCTTCTTCACTTCAGAATCGTCAAGGATGATCTTTTAAGTTTTCCAACCCGGAGGTTGCAAGTTTATTGACCAAAGCCAATGCATTACTAGTAAAATACGCGGATCTCAAAACTCGATTACGCAGCATTTTGGCCTGCTTTCCTCTAGGATTCTCAAAGCCATCCAAGCAAGTGTCCTGATCAGTAAGCGCTGCACTCAACCAAGTCGTTACATCCCCCATCTGTGCATAAAAATTTCTGGCACTTAGCTTCCTAAGAACCCTGAGTGACGCATGCAGCTGATCGATTGCATTTTGAAAGCACTCGATGCAATCTGAGAGGGGAATGTTGTACCTCCCTCTCATCACCCTGTAATTCTTCACTTTCATTAAGTGCTGGGCGACATTCTTGGTTTCTCCTATAGTCACCGAAACCCCCGCTCGCGCCCACCTACTTGGACTGGTCTTAGCAAAGCTGGAAAACGGTGCTAAGGAGTTGATACAAAGGGCACGGTATCTGGTTACACTGCATGCATCTTGCACGTAATTGCTTGCCGAGTTTGGTGCTGATTGACCCCATTTTAGAACGCTTAGGAGAAGCAAAAGTCTCAGGTAAACACAGGCGTTTGCCATTAGCATTAGGTAACCTATGAATTACTTGCGGGAAAAGAAAAGTAAGATACCAAAGGTTTGGAAAAGAAGTTGAAATAATAGAGCAGAATTCTAGGTGTTCCCTCCCTGAACTACCATAAATAGATTTTAATAAAAGGGTTGAAGAGCCCTTTTGTTTATGAACTATGATTTCTTTGAATTTACAGAGAATAGCTTTATAAAGGGTCCTTTTGGCTGATTGGGGGTACTCTTTTTGAACAAGGAAAAACAAGAGATTGATGAATGCAATAAATTTAAGAAGGGTATTGGAAAAGATTAAAGATAAGACTTAAGAGTGAAGAACATGTGAAAGGACAGGTGAGTTACTCATGAATTTGGATGAAATTAGATCTGTTAGGTAGCTTCTTTTTTATATGAGAAAAATTTCATGTCTGCGAAAGATCAAATCTTGCACATAAAGCAACGATCATTGCCATTTAGAAAATCATCACTCCTCCATCAAATCAAATGATGTTTAGATTTCAGCAAATTCCGTTTTTGTAAAAAGGTCACATCCAATGGTTCAGAGTTCAAATCAGCATGAAATTAATCCCTCATATAAAGGCTTTCAGATGGTACTTATCATTGAGTTATATGATGGTAAAAGATTTAAAAACGGAAAATGAGATAAGAAAGGTGGAGAAATGGCTAATTGGGTTTACGTGCAAAAGAAAGTTATCCGTTAGGTAGACCTACTAAAGGTACATGATGGACGGATTAATGACTGTTTTCAGTCAATTGCTTTTTACCTTCTGCAGCCATAGTTTTGGGTTAAAAATAGACTGTTTTACCTAAAAGGAGAAGGAGGGGGGGGGTGATCAGATCCTATTAAATTCAAGTCACATGATTCTATTAAATCAACGATGCAATTCACATGAATTTAGTGATCATGATTGCCACAATATCAACCTTATTTAGCGATCTCTCCGGTTTTGACATTTTGGGGGCAAATTGCAGCATTTACGTAGCAATGACTTTCCTAAGATTTTGAAGTTGGTTGTCGCGCCACCGCCTTCATCATGGGCGAGAGGCATTGCCGCACCTACATCTAACAATTCGGATACATATTATATTTGTGTATTTTATCATAACACAATCGTGTTTATATTTACATAAATTATAACACATTAATAATTCATATTACATAACTTTTGAAACGTTCGTGCATTCGTGCTATATTATGTTTTAAATTTTATTCCATGTCACATTTCTGTAATCATGTTTGATATCATTAGGTGTCCAGCACCTTAAGACTTGGAGCCGTTGCGGAAATAACTTTGTAGAAACTCTCCTTTTTATGGTGTAAAATTGCAGAGGCTTAATAAGTTATAATACAGCATATATTTTGTTAGTTCAAGGATGAAGGCAATTCGAAAAGTATATACAACTAGCAAATATTTACGAGCAAAATCTATGAAAAATAAAAGGACTCATTAACTCAATGCAAGACAGAAGCAATGAATTTTCAAGACGTATGCAGATTTTTGTGAAGCACAGAAGCATAGTCACCGAACTGGATATCACTAGGTGGGTGCAGTTCAAACACATATGAGGTTGGCCTCGATGCCAACATCGGCTTGCTAACTGTTACCGTATCCAACAACTCCCCGAAGCTTACTTCATCAAATGGAAAGGACTCTGCAAGGAAGAAGAAGCTCTCTCTCGCCAACTTTTCCACCTGAAAACAATACCAAACATCTCACAACTATGAAAACCTCTGTGGATATACAGAACCATGTAAGGCTATCTTAAACAACGAAAAATTGGAGATTTTTAACCCCTCATGGTCACTATGGTATATGATAAATGCATAACGTTGGTGTGGCATTGATGATTTACCCGTAGTTGTGAAAATTTGATGTTGTTCATGGCAAGAATTACTTTGACCTCAAACAGGGCATCGCTCAATATTCGGATAGCCAGATACTCAAAAAAGTTCTGCACAAGAATTTCCTGCCCAGCCAAATTTTCACTATGACCATCCAGATACGGAAACCATAGCACGATCCTGACTTCATTCCATGGTATTGGGTTCTCCCCTGTATTCGAAATGATGGCCTGGTAAGAATGATGGAAGCCCCATAGGATTCTGACACCAGTCAATGATGGATCACATATGGATGTTTCCGTCAAACTCGTAGTGGCGATAATTCTTGATGGCTTGATGTGGTTAGCAAGATTTGAGGTGAAATGCATATTAGTGTCATCCAACAAAAGGACATATCCATCCAAGGTGGTTGGTAATAATCGTAGAAGAGATGAGGCATCAGCCTGATCGGCTTCTGGCTGACATACATTTGTGCCATATGATGAGACTGAGTGATACGAATCGTGAGAGAAGGAACACAAATCTCCATTCCTACAACCCTACAAAACCCATTTAAACAGCATTAACAAACCAAACTAGAGAAATTATCAATGAGCTAATGCTGCTGCATCTATCAAGTAAAGAAAATATTACAACAGTTAATAAATGGGACAAGGAAATATCCTAGATGATTCTTCCTGACCACATCCCATGTCATCAATATCAGACGAAGATCATTTAAGCGGAACTGGCTTGTAAATGGGTTAAACTTTAAAACTCTAAAAGAATTTATAATTATTTTTTGTTCTTTTCATTTTTTTTAACATCTAATAATGAAAGCAACTTTACACAGTAATTAATAGTAACTATATATCTTAAACATATTCTCCATAAAAGCTGCAAGCAGACAACATGCCAGATTATATGTCATCATGCGGATGATCATCATCAAAACACCATCCAAATATTCCACTTGTCCATCCCCAGACTGTTTCAATGAAGATAACAAAATTGCAGCGACGATCATAAGAAAGTCTCCTCCTCCCATCTATAATATTTAATATTCCACAATTACCTCACAATATGATGTATGATGTACATAATCACCCAAAGCTTGGGCTGGCCCCACAAGGTAATAGGGATCCAGTGGGCTTCAACTTGCCCCAGTAGTGAAATTAACAACATAATTGGTCATGTCAAGGACCCAAAATAGTATTTTCAAGAACTAAAGCAAAAGATACCTGCAGAGAGAAAAAGAATTTGCAAGCTGGTTTTTTTGCTTGGAGTGAATGAGAAAATCTGCAGAGACTACCCCTGTTGCAACGTCCATTTACAAAATAGACACACAGAGGAGTCCCCCCATTGACATGTAAATCATAGTCAGTAATAATTGCCTGGTGATTACCAGAAATGTCTTCCGCATATTGAACTCTTATCTGTTGAATATAACAATAAAAGATCAATTAATACGCCCAAGGGACAAAGCTGCTGCATGCATGACATACCAAAAATAGTACCTCCTTGACAGTGTTCACCAAATTTTCAGCCACATCATTGGTCTGAAAGTGATCAGAAGCAACAAATGGTACAGCAATACATTTCCTTGTTTCAAAAGAGTGCTCAAGCTGTTCATCACTCGAAGAAAGTGCATCTATTTCTCCCTGCGGCTGACATTGAAGAAGGCAAGTGTGCATAAACTCGTAGGGAGAATAGTAGGTTGGAATGCCATTAGATGCAGGCAGAAAGTTTGGACGGAAACGGTGCATGGAATTTAGTATATCTTCGTCTGAAAAAGAAAGATGTTCAAATCTGAGCAGAAATTTCTAAAGATAATATTAAGAAAACTATGAAATTCTTATTTTTTGTATATGTCTGTGAGAGACAGACAGAAAGATAGGAGGTTAGCATTTTAACTTGGACAATCAATGTTTAATAGACATGACCAGAAGCAACAACACAAGATTATTTTGAAAAACAAAAAGAACAGGGCACAGATGTAATAGTTTTATCAATTCATACACATTTCAGAGACATGGTGCAGTGATGACTGCAGAAGATGATGGAAAGAGCACCATTCTTCTTCAAGCTTGGGCAGCAATAATGTTGCAGGTTCCATTTCTACAAACTTCAGCATTCGTTTCAAATGTTCAAGCCGGTGCTTATCCTTCAGAGCAAGGCAGCACGTTTACATCATAAATTCAAAACTAGTTCAAAAGGATGAAACCTCAACAAATTTAGAAAATAACGAACCTTAAAAACACGTTGCCAGAACTGAAATGCACATAAGTTTCCTAAGAGTGCAACCTCCTTGCGACCAGTTAGGGCAATTTTGTCACTATCTCCACAAAAATAGCAGCTTATGTACTCTGTAAACTGAAGTAGAGAAATGTTTATCAGAAGGAGAGAAAATTTGAAATTATGGCACCCGAAACACACAAAATTTGATGACTTAATAGACGGTACCAAATGCTCATCCCCAAAAGGATGAAGAATAGGTAGAGGTTGAGTATCCATCAATATGCCCAGAAGAATGCCTTCACGCAACATCCCAACTTCTCCAAACTTGACTACAAGCACGGATGCATCAAAAGACAATGCGAAACTGGCAAGCAGCCTTCCATAAAATGTAGGCTCATACCGGCCCCTTGAAGATGTTTTTTCTAGTGCTTTCACATGAACCAGCAAATTCAGTGCATCTTCAACAATTTCTACACCTGGAGGGTCCAGAGCCTTCTGCAAAAGAGCTACCCCAATAAACCAGAACTTAGATCCTCATTTGACCTTCGACAATGTAAATGAGAAATATGAATCGGTGCATACATAAGTACAGGTCTTTAGCAAGCAAGTTACTTTGCATATCCCATTTCAACTTTCTAGGCAGACTGAAGTCAATATTGACACTACAGACTTTCAATATGAAGGCTCAAAACATTCTCTATAAAATAAAATTATATAATGTGTCTCTTAATCGTTCAAAATCATAAAAGGACTTCCATAGCTACATGATAATTAATAGTATACCCTTTCATTTTACCATCAAAACACAAAACCACACCTTTTGGATCATTAATGGCTCTGGATTCAGCACAGCAAATCTGAAGCACTTGCAGCCTCAATGACAACTTCAGTATAGCTGGACACTCAAAATCCTCAAGATTGCTAAAAAATGATTGTGTAACCAACCGATATACATGGCCATCACAAGTACGACCAGTTCTACCTCGCCGTTGCTCCGCCTATAACATTTATGTGAAAAGGAGGAACTAAATAAGGAAAAACATAAACCATTAAAAGTTCTTCCAATACCTGAGACTTAGAAACCCAAACAAGCTCTGTTGAATCCTTTCTTCGAGCAGAGTCCCAAAAGACTTGTAAAGATCGGCATGAATCAATAACAAATGCCACTTTGGGTATTGTCACAGATGATTCTGCAATATTTGTCGCCAGTATTACCTGTGTAAAATAGATTTTTTTTTTTTTTCAAAACATCCATAACCACAGTACAAGATATAAAACTTGAAGAAGAACGTCACCAAGGTGGTTGCTATTGATAGAAGCAGAAATTTATAGAAGTCAAACTTCATGCACAGCCTACAAATCTAACTAACGTTTTTGCATAACTGCAAAGGATCATATCATTTGGACAACATGCTCAGTTTAATGAGAAAGCTATTAAAGGATATATCTAACATGCTAAAAGATGCACGTGCATAATTGTCTTGCAGCTTCAGCCATTAATACTCGGGCAGTCATAATTAGAGTTAAAAGGTATACCTTGCGATGAGACTTCCAGATTTTCATAGCCATAAGAGCTTGTTCAGTGTCAACACTACGATGTAAAATGTGAACCTTAAAGGATGAACTAAATGGCTTCAAAAGGTACCACTGCTGCTCAAGGGCATAATATGTTGGAAGAAAAACCAAAATGCTCTTTTCGATGTCCGGCTCATTCTCATGGATGTACAACACTAATTCATGGATAAGTTTGTGCACTTCGGGCTTGATTTCAGCATCTGCCATGGAAGGGCACGGACCAGAACAATATC
Organism: Adansonia madagascariensis; assembly: GCA_038381835.1. Classification (NCBI taxonomy): domain Eukaryota; kingdom Viridiplantae; phylum Streptophyta; class Magnoliopsida; order Malvales; family Malvaceae; genus Adansonia; species Adansonia madagascariensis. The sequence continues at coordinate 9,048,381 of JBBYHL010000005.1, forward strand.
TTGAAGTAATTAGCTCTGAACTGATTCCAAGAAAATCAGTCACCTGGTTAAAAAAAAAAAGGAGGTAGCACTATCAAGATATCTATGACAAGAATGGCTCAAATATCATAATTCATAAGTTCATAAACTCTTGAAACCTCAGGAATGCCTTCGTGACCAATCTAAAAAAATCCAAATCTCGCTTGCTATCACATTTCACATGGTCAAGTGTTATCATAGACCAAATCAAGATATCAATCACCTGAATCTTTTCAGGATATATTTCAAAAGCATTGAACAGTAAAAGTTGCTTTCCTTAAACCTATCATATTGCCTTTAATACTTCGTGAAAAGTAAATTTCCTTCATAAAATTATCAAAGATGAATCATCAGGCCACATGTCTCTAAATGAACAGATGTAGAATCCCCCTCCAATTTTAAAAGTTAAGCTGACCTGTTCAAGATATGAAACTCGTCGCTGGAAAATGTCTTTCTGGTTAGAGCTGAGAATTCCCAGCACCTCAACTCTTTCGCCTCTACCAAGGTCCCTGAAGTAATCCCTGTATCTTCCTATATCAGCAGTTGCAGACATCAATACCACCCTGGGGAATTCACGAACTTATCATTGAGATTGAGATACTGTTGAATTGCAGTAAAGTAATCCCCAACTCCATGTTGGCTTAAAAAAGAACAGATTTAATGGATTTGAAAATGGTAAATAACACATGAAGCTGAAAGAAGATGCTAACCTCAGGCCTTCGTTCTTCAGCAGAAATTGCTTCACACAAACAAGAACAAGATCAGACTCAATGGATCTTTCATGCACTTCATCGAGAATAATAACCTTGTACTTAAGTGCATGGAACCCCTTATCTCGCATTTCATCCAACAAAACTCCAGCAGTTTTGAAAACAATCTTGGTTCTGTAAAAAAATAAATAAATAAAGCAAATGAACATAAAAGTCTAAAATAGATTCTGATGAAAGTAAACAAAATTGCCAAGAAGTTGCTGCGGAATTTGAAGCAGGTTGCTTGTACTGCAAATTTTTTGTACTTCCATGGGAAAAAAAAAAAGAAAGAGAAAGTGGTAGGAGAGTACCAATAACGTGTATCTCAATAATAATCAAAAGAATAAAGTGAAGTTGATAGATGCTAATTCTGTGAAAGTAATAACTTCCATATATGAGAATGAAAATAAAAAAAGTAGTAAAGTACCATTAAAGTTGATAATATCTTTTAAGAATTGCAATTGGTTTCTGATATTTCTTATGACCCTTGGCAGTCTAAGGTTAAAAAATAAGCCCTCTTTTGCTTTTCCAAGAAAGGCTGTCTCGCTAAATTAACGCTAGGAATATGTTAGCTAGCGCACATAATCAGTTCATTGACTACAAATTACCTAGATGACAGAAGCTTTGAATGACCAATATGGTATCCAACCTCCTCACCCAGCTCACAATTTCGAGCTTTTGCAACCATTTTGGCGACAGCTACAACAGCAAATCTCCTTGGCTGTGTGCATAAGACGGGAGCCATGTTTTCCTCCAACAGGAATTGTGGAACTTGAGAGCTCTTCCCTTATTATAGAAGAAAATTTTTTTGAAGGAAAAAAAAGAAAAAAGACATAAGCAAATAGAAACTAAAAAGAATGTAATTGAATTATAGTCAAACAAATGTCATACTCATCTGTAGAGACAGACCAGCCATCATGGAGGAAATATACAACACTAACTATACTTTTCCCGTATTAGTAGAAGTATGGATTAATCACTATACAATATAACGAGCTACAAGTAACAAATCAAGTAAGCTAGTACTTTTGCTTTGAAAGAATTCAAAGTCCTTGTAACTCCATTAAAGACAATCCTGTTTATAACCTGTAATAAAATCAAATGAAAGAGAAGATAACATAAACAAAATAATCAGATTTATGATTTATCTAGACTGTGAAAACCTCCATTAGACTGAACCAAAAAGATAGTTTTTGACTTAGTTGAAGTAACTTGCTTCCTTACCTATGTTAGTGATTGGGGTAAGGGAAGGAAAAGTAAAGTAATACTAGAGATTTCCCTCATTTGGATAAAAAATTTTTTTACCCAACGGAAAGCAATGGGAGTTGAGCATCCTTGCTTTCCTTTAAAATGTTAAATTTTTATAAACTTCAATTTGGATTAAATCAAAAGGAAAGAAAAACTATTCAAACAAGAGATATATCTTTCTTTTACTTTCCTCATCCTTCTTTTCTTTTCCTTTCCTTTCGTTTGCTTTTTTTACCTTTATTTTTGTATATCCAAACATAATGTTAGATTTTTCATTTTATCATCATTATCATCAAGAGCAACTTAAGTAATACTGTAATATTGACATCCAAACAGAGCTTGTATTTTCTCTTTCCTATTTAATCACTTTTACCACACTCAAAGCCATCAAAGCAAAAACACAATAAAACCAATATGTATTAAGTAGTAAGCAAGTGGGACAATGCAATCAAAAATTTCTCCAATCACAATATAAACAACAAAGAACTTTATTCTTTGCATCAACTTGGCCAGCAACCAAACACGGCCTTATTAAGTTGCTAAAACGGAAAATTCAGCAATCAGGAAAACGAAGGTAATAGAGGGGAGGGGGGGG
>JBBYHL010000005.1:9051000-9061727 GCA_038381835.1 Adansonia madagascariensis
GGAAAGAGCCCCCCCCCCCCCCCCCCCCCCCGCAAAAAAAAAAACAAAATTAGAGTAGAACATAGTGAATGGAAGTAGTACCGCAGCCAGTTTCGCCGACGATAAGAGTGACGCGATTCTCGAGTATTTTCTCAACGATTCTCTCCCTGAGCGCCATGACGGGAAGAGACGAGAAGTTTGAGGGCGGAAATGATGACCGATGCGCCGTTGGGGACGGTGGTGACGCCATAGTTTCAAGCTTTGGAAAAATCCCTCCCTCTCCGTCTCTCTCCCCTTCTGTTTTGTCCCTTCTTCTGCTGCTCGTACTACTGCTTTTATATATATATATATTGGTTTTGCCTACTGTTCTCTGCCTCCTTTTTTAAGTAGAAAAGAAGAAAGTGAAGAAGGAAAAAAAAAAAAAGAGGTTGTCGCCTTCGGGCGGAAGTCCGACTCTCCCTCCCGCTCTTTAGCTTATTAGTCCATTTTTCATTTTTGAGGAGGGACAGTGATCAGAGAAGGTTGGATGTAGGTGAGATCGCGAGGAGAGATACGGACATTGACTACAAAGTCAACTTTTGGTCTCTTTGATTATTGACTGTTCTTGACCTGGCCAATGAGGCCCTGGCGTTTCAGAACGGATAGATGTGCGGGAAATGTTGTGGAAAGGAAGTTCGGAACCTTGGTGCTCACGTAAGAATGTAAGTGGGTGTCGCGGACTTTTCATGTTCTCACAAAAATACGCTTTGAGTGTGGGGCCGAACCGATGACCTAAAGCCGATGACTTGAACCTTTGATACATAAGATAGGATGGTGTATGTATATTCTTAAAGTTAAGTATTAAATGCTAATAACTTGAATGCAGTAAAAGTATATAAAAATATATAAGGTTAAGTTAATAAAATAATAAAAATTAAGATTTTTTTTATTATAATCAGTGAAAAAATATAGTTAACTTAAATTTTAGAGCGATCATAGTATACATTTATTCATTAATGTACTTATTTTATTTTTGAATAAAACTTTACGCTTAATATATATTAATTTTCTTTTTTCCAAGCTGGTAGCTTAGTAGAGACGTGTATAAGAAAATAAAGTGTTGTTTGTTTTAAATTTTTTTCCAATATATTTTTTTATAAGAAAATTTTAATGGATAGATAATAGTATTGGTTAATATAGTATTTTATAAAATAAAAGTGTAATTAATGCTTTTTTTAATTCCATAAAAGGTTATGTATTATATAAAAAAAAACTTTACTAAAATAACAATTAACTAAAAATTTTACTAAGGAATATCTTTAAAACACTTTATAGAAATAATTAATATACTATTTATTGAATATATATATATATATATATAAAGAGTAAGAATGGGCTGATTAGTAAGAAAATCGAATGACGATCCGCAGTCCATGGTTAGCCCCGAAAACCCGTTCGCCTGGTATTTTGGTAATTTTGTAGCTTCCTGAAAAAGGCTGAAACTAGCCGAGGTGTGTTTTCGTCACTTCTCTGCACAATCAGATTGAAAATTTTACTTTACTGTGCAACCCGTCCGATCGAGCAGAGAAAAAGAGATGGCATCTGGTTGGGGAATCAATGGGAACAAAGGCAGGTGCTACGATTTTTGGGTCGACTTCAGCGAGTGTATGTCCCGTTGCAGAGAGCCCAAGGACTGCGCTCTTCTCCGTGAAGACTATCTCGAGTGCCTCCACCATTCCAAAGAGGTATTTCTCTCGCCCTCTTCATTCGATTTTAAGTTTTAATTTATTTCTTTTCGATTCGATTCCAAGATTTATGGTTTTTAGTTTTTCCATTGAAATGTTCCCAAAACCCTAATTATTTTGCATTCTCGCCAATGGAGTATCTAATTAGTTTTCTTAGATCATTTCTTGATCCATCACATTGTTATTTTAGCTGTAATCGCTCTGGACTTGACGCGGTTTTATGAGATAAATTAATTCTTCCTTGTTCATTGAATCTTCATGCTTTGTTTTCACGCCTTGTGAGTCTCCTCAAAGCTCCTAAGTGGGTTGGAATTGGCTCAATTAGTTTCTTTTGAGTATCATTTGCCAATGAAAATGAGTTGAATTCATCTTGATGAGCCCATTGCTGCTTATGTATTAGTATTAATAGTAGTGCGTTGTTTATGGCTTATGCTGCTGCCTGGACCAAATAATAATCCAGTAGCTTCATTAGTTTGAGGATTCTTTTATCTTTATGTGGCGTTTGATTTGAGTTGGTCTCTTTAAAAATGAGGTTGATCCAATCACCATGTTTGGTAGTAATTTGGGAATCTATGTGACAATGACTTTAGATCCTTGAGAGTGATTAGATTACTGTGTCATGGGTGATTTAAATCCCATCCAAAGGGGTGGGAAAGTTTCATAACCGAGGTATGTTGATGGTGATCTTTGAAAATACTTTAGGACAAATTTACCCCACTTCAATATGTTTCTCTCTATTTTTGTTTTTTGTGTTTTTCTTTTCCTTTTTGTTTAAAAGCAAATCTCCATTTTTAATCATTTTGTACAAGACAATTTATGGAATATTTCATTTTGAACCTGTCAATAAATTTGAATTGTATTCATTTTCGTGCTTTATTATTTTCTATATAAAAAGCAATGAATTCTTGTTTTGTTAATTGTTCATTCAATAAAATTTGAAATTGTCATTTTTAAAATTTTTATTAGTAGTAATAATGTTTTAAGGTGTTTAATATTCGGTGGTTTCTTTACGCAATACCATACACAGTAATTTAAGATCACCAGTGATTTATAGTACTGTACCAAACATGGTAATCTAATATCATTGGTGATTAAATCACCTTGGTAATTGGACTACCATGGTGATATTAAAAGTGATACCAAATGCTACCTTAGATGCTTCTCTATAGAATTTCTCTGTTAATTTCTAATTTCTTTCTGCATATTCATCAAATTTACTTTCTGGAACCAGAATATCGTAACATGATATATTTTTTATTCTCACACTTCCATTTATTTTTGCACCTTATTCCTTATAGAAAGGCAATCTGCCAAATTTTTTTCAACAAAAAATTAGTTTTAAAGGAGATGAAATGTGACTTTAACCTAAAAGCAGGGATAAAAAGGGAGGTATGATGTAGTATATGGACCTTGAGTTATATATGGGCTATGCTTTACTTGCATTTTAACTCATATAAACTCCAGCGGCATAGAAAGTTCAAATTCTACTTCTTCAGGTGCATCAATTCACGGACTGGTACATAGTAGAATGATAAATTATCTTAGCTGCAATATTATTAGGGGCCTTCAAGAAGGATTCTTGAATTGCTACTGTATGTATGTCAAGTAATTTCATACAGTTTTTGCTTAAAGCACGTTGATTTTCTGTAACCTATGAAGCTGTGTCTCAAGATGAAAATGATGTCAAGTAAGGGCAGGTGTGATTTATCTTGAAAAAGTCGAATACATTCTCTGTCAAGTGGTGTTTTAATGGTTTTGCAGAGGCAGCTAGTTTGAATACATAATCATGAAGGAAAAATGAGCTTGTGTATATTTAGCTTATCTTGTGTTTATCTTTCTTCTCCAAAGACCTTCTTAGATGTGAGTTTAGGTCAATGGCAAAAGAAAATTACATACTACACGGTATCATAAATTGAATTTTAGATATTTTAGTTTTATCCCATGATCTATATGGATGTTTGATAAAAGGTGCTAGGATCCATTTAATATGTGACATTCATTGTGGCCAATCTTGATAATTATTGCAGTTTCAACGAAGAAATCGAATTTATAAGGAGGAGCAACGTAAATTAAGAGCTGCTGCACGAAAAGACAAGGAAGGCGAAGATGGTGTTCATCATCATGCATAGTGATAGTTTGTGATTCTTTACTTTTCCAAGAATAATAATAATGATAATAATGCATGGGGATTGTTGCATTTTTGTTGGGAACCTGGGATTGCTTTCCAACTCTTTGCTAAATTTCCTTGGTTTCCCTTTCCCTGGAATGGATATTGTTGTTTTCAGCCTGTGGGTGTGGTAGCAACATTGATTTGAGAATCTGCTGTGAACCTTGTACTCCCGTAATATTGCAGTTATGGTTGAAATTCCTAGAGATATATGGTAGTTTCCTTGTCCTTGGGGATGAATCCTTGAATTCTTTTAACTATATCTAACCATAATACTTGGAAGGTAAGTGGTAAACAATCTATTAACTCTTAACATCTTAGTTTCTGGATTTTACTCTTTTTTTTTTTTTTTTGCGTGTGTGTTTGAAAGTGGCTCAAAATCTTGTTTATCATGAGCACAATCCCAACTTGCTGAAGAGCCCTATGAAATTTGAGTTCCCAACTTGCCATTAAGTCACCGTGAGCAGTTGAATAAGTGTATTTCCTGGCTAAGTTTTAGAACATATGATGTTTGTTGTATATTTAAAACATTTTATATGTTGTGTTATCTGCACTTAATTATGGTTGATGGTTGGTTTAGTGAATTTCATTGGGATGCAAAGGAGGTAACTGAGTCTAGCCTTAGATTTTTAACTCTGGATGGATGAACCTTAACAGCATGTTTATTTCACTTCCTTGTAATAGTTATTCCATTATGAACTGACTCGGCATGTGATAGTGACATGACAGTTTGATTCGTTGAAAGTTTATTCCGTAAAATAATTGATTCTAGTCTTATTGTTTCCGAGGTTGAAATAGGTATTTTGCACCTTCCCGTTAAAAGGTTATTTCGACCTTGAGTGGGATACAAAATTGTTTCGGGGAATTTGAATCTTCTTTGTCAAGAATTTAAATCCTTTATATTTTATTTCACTGAACCAAATTATTGCTATAATTTATTTCATTTTATTTCATTTTATTTCAACTTTATTTTATCTTCATAAAATAATTATTTTATTACAATTTAATTTTATTATAGTGAATTAAATATATTATAATAGTTTGTAAGTGCAATCTTAATAATATTGAGATAGGATGAGAGGGAAGAACCAATGAATAATCATAGTAAATGAAAGGTACTGGCTTAAAGTACACTTCAATCCGAATCAAACGTGTTGAGGAAGTTGAGCTGGAGTAATATGTCAGAGGAATTTGCGGAGGAATGGAATTCTACGTCTTTCCTAGACGATGACTGATTGATTGATGATGACAATGTGTGGGTAGCGGTCAGGGTTCATGAAGAGGATGATAAAGTTGTGTTCCTTTTATTATGTGGTGTATTAGTAAGACGAATCTTACTTAAGCATTCGAAAACATAATTGACAAACTCAATTCCGAGTAACCCCATATTTTGGTTCCTTATATGTATGCATACATATTGAAGTTGTTTGCATGTATGCTTAACGCAAAAGGGAGAATGTGGGTGTTTCGATCCAAATTTACTTATCTGGGTTTCTTTAGAATTTACAAATTAATCTAAGTTTGTTTTGAAGTTAATGCTTTATTAAAAGAAAAAGTTAAAACTGGAGCGGTGAAATACGATTGGACGTGCAAGTGACAGCACTGAATAAAGCAAGTAAAAATACAAAGTAAATAGAGGTCCCCATAATGGATGACAAAAAGAAAAGAAACACGAATACTGGTTGTTTCTGTTTGTGGTTGTACCAAAAAAAAAAAAACTAAAGTAGCCTGTAAAATAATTAAGTGGTCTTACGAATTGCTAAGACAAAATGCTATGCTATGAACCGAAAAAATGGCCTGAAAGTTGGTAAAGAGTTCGAAAAGTTGCAAAAAAATAGGCACCCAAAAAAAAAAAAAAAGGAAGCCCTTAAAACTGATCTCAGAAATCCGTCTACCCACCTTCCGAAAACGAAACTTCACCAAAATCTGCCCCGCAATCGAAACAAAATCGAGGGAGGGATACCATATTTTAGCCTTTTTTTCCGGTGCCCTTATGATATTTTTTGCTCGTCTTTAAAAATATCTTTCGACCTTCACCTGCTAATCGGCAAGTTTCACTTCTCACTTCCGAGGACATCAACAGGTTTCCCACTCTCAGCAATGACAGAGACGCTGTTTTCAAAACTCTCCGATGACGTCGCTCTAAATATCTTCTCGAAGCTTGAAGACGACCCCAAGAGCTGGGCTTGTCTCGCTTGCGTCTGTACTAGATTCTCCTCTTTAGTTCGCCATACCTGCTTCAGACAGAAATGCGCCAAAACCATCCCCGCCGTTTGCGCTGATCTCCTCGCCTCATCGTTCGCCCCACCCGCCGGCTGGGCCTCCCTCCACAAGCTCTCTGTCTGCTGCCCAGGCCTCCTCCACGCCGGCGTCCTTCTAGAGCACTCCGATTTCGGCTTCGAACGCGAGATAGGCCTCTACGAGAGTTATCTCAAGCCAGGTAATTCCCAAACCTCAAAGCCGGCCCCCGAGCCGTTTTCCAGCAGATTGGAAGGGAATACCAATCCAAATCCAGATGTGGACGTTCCCGCGTCCGATTGTTCCTGGTCTTCTTTCGATGATCTCTATTACGACACCGTTAATAGCGCGTCCGAGTCGATAGAGGGTTATACAGTAGAAACTATCGACAATGGAGACATAAAAATTGGGAGTGAATTTTCCGTTTGTAAAAGAAGGAAGACTTCTAGACCGCTTAGGTCTCATCTAGCATTCGCTGCTTCGAACCTAAGCCGAGAACAGGGCAATAAGTTATTGGCGAGCCGGTTTCGAGACGATTGCTTATACATTTGCGATTGGCCGGGATGTATCCACACAGAAGAGAAGCGAAACTACATGCTTTTCAGAGGGATTTTCAAGAATTTCAAGAAATCTCGGGTGTGGAGGACGATAAATGATGGGAACAGACACAAGATCAATCTGCATTGCGCGTTTTGCTCATGCAAACAGACTTGGGATTTGCATTCTGCTTTCTGTTTGAAGCAGGTTTTTGGGTGCCATGACGATGGGGAGCCTTTTGTTCGAGCTTATGTTTGTGAGAATGGACATGTTTCTGGTGCTTGGACTGATTTGCCTTTGTACACTTAGAGCATGTGTACCACATCAAAATAACTAGTAAGTAACATTATTCAAATAAGAGGAATTAGCAATGGGATCATTACAAAGTAGTATTGTGTTTGTTTTATTGGGTTTTACCTTATTGATAAAAATAATGATGTTTTTTTCAGCTTAGTTTTTTCAGAAGATGAGACTATGGTGATTGTTACATGGTTATGTCTATTTTCTTAACTTTGTTTTTATCTGTTAAATTGCATGTTAACATTGGATTATTAGATTATCAAGTGAGATTGTGTGCGCAGCAACTGTTCAACGAGTTAATCTTTCTGTGATCGAAGTTTAGAAAATGAAATTTCACAGTTTATGACAAGAGGGGGGGGGGGGATTATTCTTGTCTCTATTAATGATGGATTGTAAAAATGATAGTAATGAAAGTTGAATTTCAGTCTTTGAACTACAATTTTTCAGACTTAGTAACTATTTATTCTGCTGACTACGCTAATTCAAAGATCAGATGCATTGACAGGGTACTACAGTCTTTCCTCCGCGGTGAAAATGGTAGTTTTAAAATGAACCTTGAAGTCAATAATCGAACTTGGCTTTCTGTATAAGATAGGATTTGTTTTATACTGAATCTTGTGGTCTTAACAGCTTCTTCTATAGAGAGGATTGATTTATATCATGTGTATTAGGGCTTTGTACATCTAACCTCTTATAAATTAGTAATGCAGGAAATAAAAGGGAGTAAACTATTGATGGCTTTGTCGCTTGTATGAAATCTTGAAAATACAGCATTGTGTTTGCACCAACTTACTAGTTACTGTCTATGTTACTTGTATTTTTCATTTTCTCTAAATTATCCATGTTTGACTCCTGTGTCCAACATATAGTTGGACATGCATATGGCATATGATTTTCCAAGTATATGGAAAAACTTAGAAAACTTGAGCATATCCTTATTTGATACTCACCCCAAATCTGGGTAACATAGTTTACTACAATCTATTATCTAATAATTTTGATGCATTTTTCGGACTGTTTCGTGTCAATCCAACTGATTATAACAGAGTGTCACTCAACCAGTGGCCTTAGTCGTAGTTCAGTTTTCTGTTTTCACGTTTGAGCATGTATGCAATCTTTCTCAATTATTATTAATTATTTGAAGGATCCTCTTAAAAAATTCTTGTTGCTATAACTAAATTTGGGACAAGAGGAAGAGTGATGAGCCTCAATGGAGGTATATAGACCTATTAGTTGTGTAACGGGTTCTTTTTGAATGGATGAGGAAACGTTGCAAACCAGTAAAAGGGAATGTAGTAAAGAGATGGCGGAGAGGAAGATTGGAACAGTCCCTGGAAGACAAGTACGGTAGCAGGTGGTAAGTGGTTTAGATGGTGAAGGTTACAGTGGTTTTAGGACTTGAAAAGAGAAGTTATGGAGAATTCTTTTAAAGCTATAAGTTTGCCATAAGATGAAAAATAATCCAAAAGATCTCTTTTTATGAAAATTTGGAATCCCTATTTATAGCTTCTTCGAGGGAAGTTACAAGAGTAGTGGGTTAATATGGAAGTTACTAAAGTAGTGGGTTGAGGTGATTATGGGAAGTTACTCCCTTAGGGATGTTTTGGTAACGTTGAGTGAACATTGGTTATATAACAGCACGCTTAAGAATGTATTGCCTGTGCAACAATGAAAGAAGGATAGCACTTGTATTCCAGAGAAAAGTTAAGAACACACTTCTTAACAATTTCCATATCTGAGCCTCCAAGCTATACTGTCCAAGACATTCCAAAAATTAGAGAAAACCCAAGAATCCTGCCAACCTTCCGGGGTTAACTTCACGGTCTTTATTGCGTAAAATTTGCCGTGCTAGATAACGCTACTGCCAAAGAGCGTCATACAGAAGTAGCTCTGCCAAAGTACTTATGCCAAAATACTTATTCTAAGGTACCTATGCAAAAATACTTGTGCCGAAGTACCTGTGCCAAAGCACTTATTCCAAGGTACTTGTGCTAAAATACCTATTCTCAAATACCTGTGTCATATGTCATTGACCAAAAATGGCTATCTACAAATTGACATAAGGAAATTGACTTTCTGAGGTATTAGTTCAGGCTCTTAATTCTTTCCTTTGCTATAACTTTAGACGTTCAATAGGATCAAAATTACATAAAACACTGTTTCATGTGCTAAAGAAACGCTTCATAGTATACTTGACATAAACATGTTGGTGGATCTTCTCCTTTTTTTTTTTTTTTTTTTAGAATTAAATCCGGTGACATTCCATTAAAAGCTATATCCTCACAAAAGAGCCGGACAGATCAGATGATTGCTTAAAAATGTTTGTTCCAGGCTTCCTCGTTAGCTTGTGAAAGCCATAATACTTGCCAAGCTTAAAATAGATCACTAAACCACACCGGGAAGATCATGATGATTAGTTAAGCTTGATCTGATGATTGGTTCATCCATGATTGCATCTGTGAATTTTCGCTCACAATTCTTTCGGGAGAGAGTATCTTCAGGAATTGGCCTGGCTGTTTTGATTTCTTAGCACCTCGGCTGATGAAAGAGCAGTCCAGGAAATGAGGCTCCCGAAGTGCAGAGTCTAGGAGGTGCAAGCACACTAGGAGATCTGAGTTTTTATAGCAAACAAAGCATGTATGAACCGTTGCTAAATTATCTCCAGTTATCATATATGACTTTTTCTGGGTCAAAGTTTCCAGAATGGATGTTGAAAAAGCTAGAAGAAGCTGTTAATTTGCAACTGTCACATGTTTTTTTAACCATATAGCTTATGTTTGAGTGATTTTGAACCGCTTCGGTAAAAGGCGACATAATGGGAGTCAAAATTTGTTGATTTATAAAACGGATGGTTGATATTATCTGGGTTTGCATCTCCATTTCTGGAGAGAAACTTCCTCCATTTCTGGGTTTGTTCAAAATTTTTTTTCTTTGAACAAATCTTATTAAGCAAACTTAAAATTTATAAATCTTACTAATAAATATTGTCAAAATTTTGATTATTTAACTAAGCAAAAAGAATTTTAAGAAACTCAAACCGAACGAAATTTTAAATATTTAAAGTTTATAAAATATAATACTAGAAATGGCTTGCTTATAATGTTAATATGGACCAACTTCATAATTAACTCGTCAAATTCATATTTTATGTTCTTTATCTAAATGTTAAAAAAAATATAAAGATATTTGAAAACTTTAAATAGAAAAAAAAAAGAAAAGAAAAAGAAAAGTGAATTTAATTTATGTTTTCATTTACAATTTTATAAATGAGAAAAATAGATAAATGTTAGCAAAAAATGAATGGATTTAAAATTCTAAATCATATATATATTCAAATAAACTTAAAAATTAAAAATATTCATTTTTATTTTGTACTTTTTATTTCATTATATAATGTTTTTTTTTAATTTCTTAATTTATATTACTTGATTCATTATATTGAACTGAATAAAACGTTATAATGATAATAAAAATTTTAAATATAACAATATATATACAATAGTCTCTAACTCTATTTACGTGGTTAGCGTTTGCTACTCATATTACATTGTTAATTTACAGCAAAATAAAAAAGATTCAGGAGGGTTATCAAAAAGGCCAAAATATTAAAAAAATTTTAAAATTATTTTACTTTTTTAAGTAAATTTTTATATTTTTTTTGTGTCTAAATAATTTAATATTATTTGTTTTATACTCAAAAACCCTTAATTCAAATAAAAGATTGATATACATTAAAAAATTATTTAAATATGAATTAAAGAGTCAAGATTTATTTGAATATA
>JBBYHL010000005.1:9063371-9075220 GCA_038381835.1 Adansonia madagascariensis
CATCATCATCATCATCATCATCATCAGTTCTATGGTTTCTTGAAATTGCGTTCAACTGTTTTTGTTGTGTTATTCGATTCCGTTTCTATCTTACGTAGTTTGATCCAAATAACCAAGGGTAACTAAGTATTTTTGTCTCTGGGTTTAAGGATAATTATAACTAAGAAGGATGAAATTCTGCAAGAAATATCAAGAATACATGCAAGCGCAAGGGAAAAAACTACCTGGGGTTGGTTTCAAGAAGCTTAAGAAAATCTTGAAGAATTGTAGGAGGGATTTTCAATCCAAGAAAGAGGTTCATGGGGTTCTTCGCATACAAACTTGTCCCCAGCCTTGCCTAGGTTTATATGTTGAGACAAATATATATAGTTTCTGAAACATCTCTGGGTTTTTTCTTTTGATGATTTTGCTGCTTAATTAAAGATTCCTTTTTTTTTCCACCTTTTTTTTTCATTGTTTGTTCTCTTTAATATATTTGCTTGTTTTCTGCTGGATACTGTTACTATTAATAACAACTACTCATAGTTGGAGTAGATTTTTAGCACTTATGCTATGCCTGAAGAAACTATTGATTTCTGTTCTATCTGATGTATCTATAATCTGATTTTGAACCCAAAAAAAAAGTTTTTTCTTATGCGTGTCTATGTGCGGGCAGCTTCAACTATTTTTTTTATTTTAACAGTTTGTTCTCATCTGTGTACACTTTATGATTTGTTTCTACACTGATGGAAATTAATGTCCAGTGTGCGATGGGACCTTCTTCCCTTCCCTTCTCAAGGAAATGTCTGATGTAGTAGGTTGCTTCAATGAGCGTGCGCAGAAATTGCTCGAACTACATCTGGCTTCTGGCTTTAGGAAGTACTTCATTTGGTTCAAAGGTAAGCTGCAAGGAAGCCATGTTGTCTTGATTCAAGAAGGGCAGGACCTGGTTAACTATGCATTGATTAATGCTATTGCGATTCGAAAAATACTGAAAAAGTACGATAAGGTATGTTTATCTATCCGTGAAGAATGTGAACTGGTGGTAATTTGTTGCGCTTGAAAATATGATATGGCATTTTTTCTAATGGAATGCAGGTTCATTACTCTAAACAAGGGCAAGCCTTTAGGTCACAGGCACAAAGTATGCACATGGAAATCCTTCAATCACCATGGCTATGTGAGCTTATGGCCTTCCACATAAACCTGAGGGAAACCAATAAGGTCAAATCAGGGAAGACCCCTGCATTGTTTGAGGGCTGCTACCTCACATTTAATGAAGGCAAACCGTTCCTGTCTTGTGAGCTCTTTGATTCTGTCAAGCTTGATATGGACTTGACTTGCTCTATATGTTTGGTAAGTGAAAAAGATTTCAGCTCTGATAGTGTGGGAACACATGCATCTATTAATCAGATATAATTTGCTTTCAAAAAAAAGTGCAGTAAATCACATGAACAGAAATTACAAAAGGCAATTTTCAGAATATGTTTTTCGTAGTTTTGTAAGTGAAAGACTTGAAAATTTTTATTACTTCATCTAGAAGAAAATTTTAATTATAGAATTCCTCTTCGCTGATATAAGACATTTAATTTTCTTCCTTAATATAACAGGATACAGTATTTGATCCAGTATCCCTCACTTGTGGGCATATATTCTGCTACATGTGCGCTTGTTCAGCTGCAGCAGTGACCATTGTTGATGGACTGAAAGCAGCAGAGCCGAAAGAAAAGTGTCCTTTATGTCGAGAGGTGAGTGTCTAGGTTTTTGCTCTTATTTCGTAACAGAGAATTATTTAGTCTATGGACATGGATGTAATCCAATCTCAGCAGGTGAATGTTTTGTAAAGGCCAAAGACTATATTCATTCTATAATCAGAATCATCAGATGTCATATGGTAGAACAACTAGCATCAACAAAGAATTAGTACAATCATTTAGCGGCATCCAAGAATGATTTAAACACTATTGCTCTAAGCCAACGTTTGTGTATGGGAGTTTGTGGTTATACGATCTCATAATAAATGAACAAAAAATGTGGCTTATAGCTCCTTCACCTATTTCTCGTCATAGTTCATATGCGAGTGGTTATGGGTATGTCTCTGGGGTGTGTGCGTCTATAGAAATTGTGGACAGGGCCCTTCTTTACTGGTGCCATTCACATATATAGTAATTGTCTTGAATCAGACATTTTCCTGTCGCTATTTCTAGTTAATTTCGTTAACAGCTTGTGGAGTGGCGTATTGCAATACATGGTTCCGTTATGAAAGTAGCATTGAGAGTCTTTGTATGGATGATGCATTGAGCATCAGTTAGGACAGTGAACCTTGAGAAGTACGTCAACATTATTACCATCGAAAGTTAATTATTAACCGTTTTGAATTTCGATTTTTTTCTTTTTCTGACTTCAGGCAGGGGTTTATGAAGGTGCTGTACATTTGGATGAGCTTAGTATATTATTAAGGAGAAGGTATGGGTCCTATTATTGCAACAGACCCCCATCTTCAATGGTTTCTTAACTAGGTTTCCTGTTTCATTTTTTCAAATATATTTGTCTATGGAGTGAAAAAGTGATAAATGAATGAATGAATAACTATGTATCAATATGTGCTCCCAGTTGCACTTTGCTAGTGCTTTTGCACCCATTTTCAGGTTCTTACTCGTATCATGCATTTTTTTTAACAGCTGGCGTGAATACTGGGAGCAGCGACTTCAGACAGAAAGAGTGGAGAGAGTTCGGCAGGCAAAGGAACACTGGGAATCCCAGTGTCGGGCATTCATTGGTGTCTGATTGCCAGTTCTTTCTTTACCCTCTGAAAATCTATATTGAATTTTTTTTGTTTTATTCTCTTTCTTATATGTTCCAAGTGTTCTTTTTCCCAATGCAAATCATTCTTCAATGACATTTGCTACCTTGGATTTAAGCTCTTTGGCTTGATGTATATCTGCTCGACAATTTCCAAATAATGAGGGGAATTTCTTGACATGTACTATTATCTTGGAGATGCATGAATCTGTTGATTACCTCACCAAGGGATTTCTCATTTAAATTGTCAATTTTCTTCCTTTTCTGTTGACGTTTCTTATTTGGAGCCAACACTCAATTTGCAGATTCACCAATTTCGTCACAAAATACATAACACGGATAGAAATGCACTTATAAATGTAAAAACTTTAAGCAAAAAAGTTACCAATGAACTCTTCTAATGAAAACGAAAATTGAATCATTTTTATTTCCTTGCCAAGAAGAGAATATAATAATCCAAATCGGCAGTTGAGCGAGACTAAGGGGAACACCACCCTATATCCACCAGAGTGAAAACGATCAAATTTCTTTTACTAAAAACTCCGGAGTCCTGGGAGATAGATTACATCTTGTCAAATTTTGCTTGTAAATAGCACATTTCTCCAAAATGGTAAGATGAAGTGAAAGATATGCTTGGTTAATTAGCAGTAGATAATAAAAAGTCCTATTAAGGGCCAGGGTTCATTTTTTATTTTATTTTTGGCAATGAAGTCCTTCTGAAGATTTGGTTAGAGTCCAGAAGAGCGGTTGGCATATTCTTGAACCAATGCTGCAAATAGTGTTGGCCTCTCCAGCAAGCGTGATGGTTTGTCAAATTCTTTTGCCCTTCCTGTGTTTGTTAAAGGAGACAAAAACCATCAAGTATTAGCTATAAAGTTCATGTGACAAACTGTGACTATGAATGCTTCTTAATTTTCCCTTTTGGAAAGCATGTAGCAAATTGAAGTTTCGCATTGTGTCATGGTAATAAGCTGTGGATGAAAAAGTAACAGAAAGAAGCCATATTATCTGGATTTTTCGTTTTCTCTTAAATACTCTGGTCCAACACTTTTGTCTCATACATGTTTAGACATGAGTACAGAGTACAGTTCTCTGCATATATGAAAAAAACTTACAAAAAAAATTAAGTATACTCGTATCAAACACATACCCGTATTTAACACTCCTAAGTTCAAGCATCATAAGAAAGAAGCACGCACCTGCATCAACAACTAAAACCCTATCACAGTCCATAACTGTGGGTATTCTGTGCGCAATGCTGATAATAGTGCAGGTTGCAAAGTCTTCTCTGATGATCTTTTGGATTACAGCATCAGTTTGTGAATCAACCGATGCCGTTGCCTCATCCATGAACAAAAGCCTGCTGCGCTTAAGCATAACCCTTCCCAAACACAGAAGTTGCCTCTGGCCCACGCTCCAATTGTCGCCATTATCAACCACTGGAAAATTAAAGGATTAAGGTAAATTCTTAGGCACTATTTCAGTGAATAGACTCTGAATAATTTAAAATCACTTACCTAAAGAATCGAGTTTATCAGGCTTTGAAGCCACCACATCTTTAAGTTGGCAGCGCTCAAGGCTCTGCAAAAGTAATAAACTTCCAGTGAGTGGAAACAAGATCTACCAATATGAATGCGGGTGAGGGACAACAATGGAACAGGAAAGAAAAACTGGAATTACAGTGATCCCAAAGAAAGAACGAAATGTTTGAAATTTGACATCCATATAAACTGACCCACATGGTAGAAAATGGCTCATGTCGTTGGTAATAACAATTAACATGTTTTACCTTCCATATCTCTTCATCTGAAAACTGTCCTATTGGGTCAATGTTGCTTCTCACAGTTCCTTCAAAAAGGACAGGTTCCTGAGGGATGATCCCAAAGCGTGATCTGAGATCATGCAGTCCAAGCATGCAGATATCTATACCGTCAATGATTATTTTCCCTCCAGTTGGCTCAACCAGTCTAAAGAAAACTTGAATTAAAGTCGACTTCCCACTACCTGTCCGACCGACAACACCAACCTTTTCACCCCCGTTAATGCTCAGAGTAATGCCTTTAAGTACAAGAGGAGTGCTTGGACGGTATCTAACCTGTTAGCCAAAATCAAAATATTAGCAGGTAGTTCATTCCAGTAAAAGGACTGAAAAAACAGGTCTTCAGCAACATACTTAAGGGTATTGCATATTAATTTATTCCAAGGAAGCAGGGCAGTTCATAGGAAGTAATAGCCAGAATAGTCTAAAAGCCAGTTTACCTGAAGGTCTTTGAGCTCAACATTGCCATGGGCAGGCCAATTTGGAGGGGGAAGACGGTCCTCAATATGCCATGCGGCTTCTGGCTGAATACTTGAGAATTGCTTTATTCTTTCAACCGAAACCATCCTATTTTCCACGAAGCAACTCATATATATGGCCCAGAACAACACACCATTGAGGGACAACCCGTATGAGAGAGATAACCCAACATTTTCTGCATTAGGCAAAATAAGTCAATTTTCTTCAAGAATTATTGTAAAAGATCTTTGATGGCAATCGATACCCTCATTTACATGTAATCCTCCGTTAAGATGAGGTCATTGACCTAACTAGAATGTCTTATTCTTGATTTCACTAAGCTAATGGACCACGTGTTACACATGACAAAATTGATTGTACGAATATAATTAAACCAGAAAATATCATACAATAAACGGTTTAAATTGTCCCCGGAATAATGAGAATCAGAACGACAATCTTTTGCAGGCCTTTGATTGAGTCAGGCACAAAGATCATCAAAGGATCACAAAGCAAGTGCTTTGTATGGGAAAATTGCAAAAGATTTGTTGTATAGAAGTGTCATGACAGTCATTCCGCTGCTTTACTGTGCACCTTGGTATCAGGACCCATGGCATACATATATATATATATGTATACATATATATTCACGTAATGAAAGCTTTGTGTTTATACCTGAAAATCATTAAGCGACCTGGTCTGCGGAATTGAGATTGAAGCATATAATTACCTGGCCTGACGATGCTGCTAGGTAACAGGATCATAAACATGGTAGATAGGCAGAGGACTAAACTCCCAATAAGTTCCAAACGGAAGCCCAACCACTCATTGGATCCATTGTTGTGGAAATCCATGCGTAAACTAGAATTAACTCTCCTAACATTTTCCTGAGAAAACTTTTCCTCCTTTCCAAAGGCACGAATTGTCATAACTCCAGAGATACTTTCTGAGAAGTGATGAATGACAGGAGCTTTAGTGATTGAGTCGAGGCGAGTTAATTCACGTGATGATGCAAGGTAGTATCCCTGCAATTCAAGAGAAATAAATATCATCAAATGGACCTTCTATAATCTCTTGTGTGATACAGAAATAAGGTATTGACCCCGTTAAAAGTTCCACTAGGACAAGCAGGTAAACAAACTGTTGCTCCCAATATAAGGAAAGAAATCCATACGCTAAAGTTTAAGAGTAACATGTTTTGGTGAAAAAGAACATGGTCAGATTATATTTTATCAACAGTTGGAGAGATCAAATGGTTGAAATTTGAAGTAATACAGACTCTTCAGAACAACTAATTACATGCCTGGCTACGCATATCCTATTGGGAAAAAAATTAGGCTAAAGATTGAAAGAATTCTGTCAATCTGCAACAAATGCAGTCGTACTCATGCATGATCTATATTTTAAAAGTAAATAACAAATGCCAGAAAGTAAATTGAAATGAGAGAAGCGTACCCGATACCAGAAATTCAACCAACCAAGTGGAATTATCAAGAAAATTGTGGGCCAAGCATATTGACATGTGATTATGAAGATACTGAGAAGTGTAATGTACATGGCAACAGTAATCCCCATAACGAATGGGACGAAGATATCAACGTTAGTCTGATCAGTTGATGCCTGTGGATCAAAAATAGAAGGAGTCTGTCAGTCCTTAGACACCATGATTACTTTGATCACTTATTTCTTGGAACTACGACTCCATTTGTTTCTTTTCACTTCCAATTTTTTGGGCAAAATAATATCATAAAAACAGTTAGAATAAGCGCCATAGATATGGTGTGATGAGAAATTACCCGACTTAAAATTCTTCCCGAAGGTGTGGTATCAAAAAAGGACATAGGCGCGTGCAAGATGCTTTGAAGAATTTGCCTGAAAAAGATTTGGGCAGTCTTGAGCCCCATAAGTGTAGTGAAAAAGGCTCTGAACACCAACAACACCACTGACACGGCTGCTATCATAGCATAAACAGAAATGAATAGTGAAGGGTTGAATGAAAGAGCACGTTCAGCTGAAGTTTCATATGACAGCCAATAATCACCAGCCATTATAGCAGCTTGCCATGAAAGAGATAATAACAACACAGCAGCCACACCCCACCAGCCAAAAGCCTCGGTGCAGTACATTTTATACACTTGAAAGCTGACTTTACCAGTTTCCCTCTCCTCATCTTTGATTAGCTTAGAGTTCCCCTTATCAGATTTTGGGTGGTCTTGGGTATTATGTTCACCATTTGCTTCCCCAATGTTTGAAACATCCTGAGGAGATTTCGATGCTTTGGGGGCATTTTCACCGGGCATGGTGCTGCCTGCTTCTACAAGTTCCATGGCCGTTTCATGTGCAGCTACCAGAGCTCCAAAATCCATGCCAGAGTCTAGCAAACTATTATACTTCCCCGATTCTACTATCATCCCATCTCGCATCACCTAGAATTTACGCAATGAATTTTTTAGAAGCGTAAATACTCTTACATGAAAGCATATACATACTTGTTTCTTTTCCAAGAAATAGATAATGCATGTGTACTTACCAAAATAAGATCAACATTATGCAGGAAGTCTACTTGATGGGTTACAAGCAAAATAGTCTTATCTTTGAGAGCTCCTCTCACACATTCCTGCGGATAAAAGCAGACGAAATTAACACAGTAAGATTTCATAAGCAACCATTTTTCTGTGCTTTTAATTTTCTCACATATGCATTATGCAAGAATACTTATATTGCCATTTATACTTTCAAATTCCTACTTCAAATTTTATATCAAATTGTACCATTCAGATAAGCTAGTTGAACCAGATGGATAGGGGACTTGTATATGGAAACGATATTAACAGCTTTTACAAATTTATATTGCCTTTAACTGCATTGCACACAATTTACCATGTCTCTTAACATATTAAGACTTGAGATTCAGCATGTTGATCTATCATTTTCGCTCATTATCTATTAATTATAAGGAAATCCTCTTTTTACGTGATAAGCTAGCTAGTGCATCCTGACAGGTTATAAATCAAAGGATGGATCATTTCTTTTCAACAATTGCAAAACTTGCAATGAACAGACAACAATTTCACCTTAAATATGTTTGTCCCCGTATGAGCATCAACAGCACTAAAGACGTCATCAAGAAGGTAGATGTCACAATCCTGGTAAACAGCTCTAGCTAGTTGTATCCGTTGCTTTTGGCCACCACTGAGGTTAATTCCACGTTCTCCAATTTCAGTCTGATCACCAAATTCCATCATTTCCAAGTCTTTCTCCAAACAACAAACCCTTATAACTTCCCTATATTTTTCCCTGTTCATTGGCAAACCAAATAGGATATTGTCTTCAATTGTCCCATTCTGAATCCAAGATGTTTGAGCTACATATGCGGTTGTCCCACAGAGCTTAACCTGTCATGTAAACAGCAAGAATTGTATTTAACAATCATTCATTACTCTGCTGCATCCTTATGCTGATGGTTGCATCTCAGTGATCAACAACAAATGAAACTTAACTCGATATGTCCAAAAAACAGAAGACCACAGGATAAATAAAGTGGTCTCCTAGAATTTCAAAATGAAATCCCAGAAGAAATATTAATCAAATGAGAAAAAGAAAAAAAAAAGCACAAGTTCACCAACTCCCATACAAGAGCTAACCTTGGTCTAGAAAAACTTGCATGAACAACCAACTAGCATGACTTGCAGACATTTTAATCGGCAAAACTTGAGCAAAATGCATATATAAATGAAGAGGGGAAAGACACAACTTCATTCTCAGACTTTATACCTTTCCTGATATTTTGTGCATCTCACCAAGAACTGAAGCGAGGAGGGAAGACTTCCCAGATCCCACAGTCCCGACTATAGCGGCAAGCTCCCCTTTCTTGACCTCTAAATTTATATTTTTCAGAACCTGCTCTCCATTTTCATCATCCCAGGTAAACACCCCATCCTTGACTTCCACAGCAATGCCACTGTCGCAACCCTCCTGTCTCTCTACTGATGAATCTACCAATTCCTTGCTCATCATGAAAGTATCTAATCTCTCCAATGATATCATTGCTTGTGAAAGTGAGATCATGGACTGTGGGAATGTCCTGATGGGCTCCTGCAAGATCTTAAAGATAGTTGTTGCTGTGAACACTAAACCTGCATCAAGTCTCACTCCAAAAAAAAGTGCAGTCCCAAATGTGAGGGTTGATATCAGTAATGGTGTTGACCACATTACTATGACATTGCCAGAGACCGAATAAAGGAATTTGCTTAGCCATGTAAACTCTGTTTCACGGAAAGATTGGATTCTTTTATTGAAGTGTTCTTCCCACGACTGGAACTTGATAACCCGCATGTAATTAAGCATCTCATTTGTTGCCTTCATTCTCAAGTCCCGATTCTTCATCACATTGAATTGAAAACGGTTGTTCCTTCTGGTTCCCATTATCACAAAGATAAGAATGCCAAGAAGTCCTAGCACGGATGTTACCACCGACGCACCAAGGTACCTGTACAAGAGCACCAAGGCGACAGAAACCTGCAAAGGAGTCAACCAAATAGAATGGAGCTGTAACATCATATCAGAGAGCTGTTGAGCATCGACAGCCATGTAATTCACAATCTGTCCAACCCCATGAGCCTGACGAGCAGAGCAGGTTAACCTTAACCCTTTCTTGTATAAAGAAGTGATAAGGCTGCAGCGAATGAGCATTCCAAGTTTCTGAGAATTGAAGTTAAATTGGTGAGTGCACAACACTTCGACAAACTTAGCAGCAAGAAGAATCAATATAAGGTAATATCCTTCATAGGGAGAGCTTCTTTTCCCCGCAGTGTAATCAACAAAACTTTGGATCAGAACAGGACCAACATACATGACACTTAGACGCACGATTGCAAGGAATGCAGTGAAGGAAACTTCCTTCCAAAAGCACCGTAGCAATGTAGTTCGAACAGGGTGCTTTGATTTTTCCTGCGGTTTAGGCCAATTTACTTCGAAGAGCTTTGACATCTTCTCCGCCCTGTGTTCTGGAGAAAGAGTTGGAACGTCATCCATTTTGAGAGGGGATTTGTAGCCTTTTTTCAGCAGAGGATTCATCCATAGCCAAAAGGCCTTTGATATTACAGAAGCTGAAGCAAAGGCACTAACGTTGGATTTGCTCAAAAGCGGTTCATAGAACTTGGTTTCTTCTTCATCCCTTGCCGGTTCAGGTTCTCTGGTCACTGTTATACCAGTTGAACCTTTAATAGCAGCAACAAAAAGAAGAAGTGATAATGGAAAAGAACCCAAAGAAACTATATCATCCAACCTCAAATTCTGATCCTGCTTTGCTTCAACAGTCACCATACGAATGACCCCAGAAGCTGCAAACAAGGAAATGATGATGAAATTTGCAATCCAATAAATTCGGAGAGAGAGGGGGTGGTTAACAGCCTCAAATCTCTTCTCATGGATGATTAAGATTGCAATCACCGCATGAGTCATGGCTTGAACTAACCAAAATATTCCATCAAATTGTTTCCATGGCTCCTGGTTGCTTCTACTAAATTCAAGAACGCAGATAATAGTGTAACAGAATGCCAGGATAACCGTTACAATCAAAGAGAGTTTGAACCATATGTTGGTCCTGGGAAGGCCCCTGCTGCTTCTTATGAGAGGCTTGTTGATGTCAGAGCTACCATGGCTATTTCCTGAGAATCTAGAATAGAGCTTGTGAACCACAAAGAATAGGAGAGTGAGCAAGAACAGGAGATCAACGGCAGAAAAGAGAGCTCTCTGAGGACATGGAGCCAGGAAAATGAATCTCAGCCATTGGAATATAACAGGAATAGATGTCTCCTTGGAAGATTCAATCACAGAGCTTGAACATGAAAGAGAAGTAATCCAAGTAGCAGAAGACATATTAACTCAAAACGTGAAATAATACAAAAATCACCCTTTTCAAAGATTGATTCCAAACAATATATTTCCTTCCATTCCCTGTAAAAAAAATTATAATCAACATATCACTTCGTATATACTGGAATTATATGATCAGAAGATACAAACAAAAAGCGCAAAATACTGAAAAGATTCAAAGAAAAAAAAAAACGAAAATGTTGTTGGGATAAAGGTTTAGATTCTAGGCGGCCTAATCATGTTTTGCCGTTAGGATCTCCAGGGAAAATGAAAGGAAACATCAAATCAGCTCAGTTTTTTTTTTTTTTTGCTTTTACCAAGGTTGCCAACCGAGGAAGTACCTTCAAGCTTCAAGTATTCACCGTCGACTTTAACGTGAATCCCTCCACCCAACCAAAAAAGAAAAAGGAAAAACCAAGCAGAAGGCAAAGATAGGAAGAAGAGGGACAGCGGTGACTTCTGACGCTATTAAAAAGTCACCGGAGCTCTTTCTTGAGGCACACGCGAAGTTTCAAACTTTGAAGCGGCTATGGTCAAAAAACAAGGAAAAAACAAACAAACACGAGGAAATGATCCCATACTTCTAACAAATAATTAATAAAGTATTAATAGTATTAAATATGGAAATATAATTATACGGCTGAATTTAACACGGTATTTCCAACTAGGTAAAAGAATCGTGTTATAGTTTTATTGTAAAAGAAATCAGTGAAAACCAGTGAAATAAAATAGTCGGTAGCCTCATTAAAAGCGAAGAAAAGCGATAGAACTTTCGTGAAAAAAAAGGGAGAAACAAATCAAAATCACAAAAAAAAGTCCGAATAATGAACCATGCGAAGCAAAGAAGAACATACAGAGCCAACCTGGAACTCAGTTTAACGAAGAAGAGAAGCCAAAGTGAACATTGCTGCTA
>JBBYHL010000005.1:9082637-9112728 GCA_038381835.1 Adansonia madagascariensis
ACGGTCGCAAGCTAATGAAATGTTTCAACTAGTTATATGAAATTATTTTCAATTGTTTTTTAAAAACATGATACTAACACTTGCAAACTCATGTAAAGTCGACATAAAATTTTGTAAGGTCAATATTCAGACATCCTAACTCTGTGAAGTAAGAGAGCAAAATGTTTTTACGTTTAATCTCAAGTTTTAATATATGTTTTGACTAATTTAGCTGTTTTTTTTAAATGGATAAGTTAACTAATTTAACTTTGGTGCTATTTTCTATAACAATTTTCTCTAAATGAAATTATGTTGGTAATCTAACATGATGCTTGTTCGGGAAAAAAAATATAGTTTGATGCTTGAACGAGAAAAGGTGATGAGGTGGCAAAATTTGATTGGCTGCTAGAAGCCAGTTAGTCTGCACCTGACCGTTTATAGTCGACTGTCTAAAACCCTCAATTCCTTACGCCTAGGCGGCTACGCGCCCCTCCCCTCCTTTGGCTCTTTTTGCAATAGCCAAAAGCTCAAGGCAACTCAAAGATTGGAAAAAAGACAGAGATGGAGGAAGAAGCTTCGGCGATGGAAGTAGAAGAACAAGAACAGCAACGACCTGTTATGAATAATCAAATTCAAAGCTCAACCAGGACATTTGGTCTGAAAAATTCTATCCAAACCAATTTCGGCGACGACTACGTTTTCCAAATCGTCCCCAGGTACGCTTTCCGCTCATTAATAAAATCAATTCTAATCATCGAAAAATGGGAAATTTTTTGAAGTCTTTTTTTTTTTTTTTTTTGTTGGCTTAAAGTTAATGGTGATTGGTTATTTTTTGGTGGGTTTTTGAAAAGGGATGATTGGACTTCCATGGCGGTATCATTGTCGACTAACGCAGTGAAACTTTACTCGCCAATGACGGGTCAATACTTTGGAGAGTGTAAGGGACATTCCTCCACTATCAATCATATCACTTTCTCTGGTGCTTCTGATAACCATGTTTTGCACTCTTGCTCTTCTGATGGAACCATCAGGGCGTGGGATACCAGAACTTTTCAACAGGTAATTCATAGACCAGCCTCTATTTTTTCTTACGTACCAATTTTGGAATGGACCCTCCTTTTGTTTATTTATTTATTTTTTGTGTTAATTTGTTTAATGATTTATGTAGGTTTCGTGTATAACTGCTGGTTCTTCTCAAGAGGTCTTTAGCTTCTCATTTGGAGGGTCAAATGATAATCTTTTGGCTGCAGGATGTCAATCCCAGGTTTACCATGTCTATCGTGGCTTTTATCTCATTTTATGTTTTTAGAGTTATTGTTTTTCCCAGATTAGATTGGCATCTGTTAGTTTTGGTCTAGTTTTGATGTAAGAAAGGAGATTTTCTTGCAGCACTGTAGTCAATATGCTTATCCTTGGCGAGTTGTTGGGCACAACTCTTTTGAGACTGTCTTAGTTTTTCATGACTGTTTATTCTTGCTTGTTGGTTATTTCAACAACACAGATATTTTTCTGGGATTGGAGGAACAAGAAGCAAGTTGCATGCTTGGAGGAATCTCATGTGGAGGATGTTACTCAGGTTAGACTTGGCCCCTGTTCAATCTCTTTCGAGCTTGAGGTCAATGAGTTTCTACCATTTCTTTTACATCCCAATTTTTGTGGCTAATTAAATTGCATGCTTGGCTTACTGAAGTTTAATGTAGATTAAACAAATTATGCTCCAACGATAAACTAGTAAAGGTTGGGATTTTGTTGGTTCAATAATGTAGCTCATGGTCACTGTTGGTGTTTCTCCTTGTTGTTGAAAGGTTCATTTCATCCCTGGCCATCAAAACAAACTAGCTACCGCTTCTGCTGATGGATTGATATGCATATTTGATACCAACGGAGATATCAATGATGATGATCATCTTGAATCTGTAAGTGCAGTCATGGTTCTATTTTATTTTGTTTAGTGACTGGCATACCCACTAGATGATTTCCCTCCCTCATCCTTTTAGAACTGTGACAGCAGGTTTCTTCTCAGGTCCTTGTTCAAACGTTTAGCAGTTAAGCTAGATGGTAATTTAGTTGGTTTATTGTCATCAATAAATAATTGAAACTTTTTTGTTGGCTGAGTTGTTGAAGAGTTGTGTACAATTGCAATGTCATCCTGTATTTCAGCACATCACGGGTGGACTATTATTGCATACAGCTTGTTAGGCTGTTAAGCAATCTGTTAACTCACCTTATGATTTAATTGTTGTATAGCCTTCTATAAATACTTCTTATACATGAATTTCTAGTTCCTAGCTGTTCCTTTTCAAACAAATTCCCTTTCAGTCTATGCACTTTTGACTTTATGCAAAAAGGTGAGTTGTTTTACCAATAAAAGAGTCTCATCCCGATATAGTTTAGTAATTTTTCACTTGATTTAGTAGTTTAGAGAACGCATAGTTTCTTTTTGACAAATTCCTGCCACTGGTTTGATGAATTTATCAGAATCTGATTTATTTTTTATCATAATATTTCAGGTTATCAATGTGGGAACTTCAATTGGGAAAGTTGGGTTTTTTGGGGACACTTCTGAGAAGCTCTGGTGTTTGACAAACATTGAGACATTAAGGTATTTTTATCCTGGATCCATAAATCATGAGGGTTTGTTTTCTAAATTGGCAAAACATCGGGAGATGGAATCTGCTCTGTTCTCTACTCTTTCTTTGTTTAGTGCGGTGAATTAGGACCTAACAAAATACTTTATGTTCCTAAAGATACAACTAGATTGTTGCTTGCTTGTCCCTTCAGCTTAGAAGTTAAAGCTTGACAACTCTGCTCCAAAATGTGTTAAATAACAATTTTTTTGCCAGAACTAGTGCTTAGACGTTATTTTTCTACCCTTGTAGCGTATGGAATTGGAAGGATGGAACCAATGAAGCAAATTTCGAGGATGCTCGTTCATTGGCATCAGAGAGTTGGACATTAGATCATGTAAGTTCTAAAAATTTTGAATCCGTTTATCAGCTATATGTTGTTACCAGTTGTTTTTGAAGCTCAAATTTGAAGCTTTGCTTTTAACGCTGAAAAACTCATTTTCGACAATTAGAAAAGCTAGAAGCTTTTCTTTTACCCTCCCCCCCCCCCAACCAAAAAAAAAAGAACTTTTGGTCTTTCCAGGGTGAAGAAAATCTGAAATTGTATAAAACATGCACAAGATTTTATTCAAGATCTTTTACTAAAGAAAGTCCCATTTTTGCAGGTTGATTATTTTGTTGATTGTCACTGTTCTGGAGATAATTTATGGGTGATCGGTGGGACTAATACTGGATCTTTAGGTTATTTCCCAGTTAAGTATAAAGGAGCAGCAGTTATAGGATCCCCAGAAGCAGTTCTTGGGGGTGGCCATATGGGTGTCGTTAGGAGCATATTGCCTATGTCAAGCATGCAAAGTAGGCCAGCTCAAAGCCGAGGCATTTTTGGATGGACTGGTGGTGAGGATGGTCGCTTGTGCTGTTGGATGGGTGATGATTCCCCAGGGGAGATCAATCGATCCTGGATCTCGACTGCATTGGTCATGAAGTCGCCACGAACTCGCAAAAACTGTAGGCATCAACCCTATTAAAATATAACCACCGCTCTGCTCTCATGCTTTGTGATCTGATGCCTTGTAACTTTTGTTTTCCCTCAAAGTGCGAATTTTCTGTAGTGTTTATGTAAGACAGCACTAGGAAATGAAAGTCTTCTACCATTTAAAGCAATCTTTTCATATTTTTTTCCCAGAAGATTAGCTTCTAAAGTTTGGAAGAAAATTTTATCCATCACCAATTTGGAGCCTCTGTAACTTGTTTTTACAGAAAACAAATAAATAAAATTCACTGCAACTGGTAGGCAGGTAAGTCTCAAGCAAGCTGAAAATTCAAGGCAGACAGATAATCATTTAACCAGAACGCAGAAATTCAACAGTAAATTGTCTTACAAGCTACAACCTCAATAAGATAAAAGGCCAAGGCGGCAAAATGGCAAACCACAATACAAGATCCTTAATCTGAGTTCTGCAATGCTACATAATATTTGGCACTTTAGAGGACCATTCTATCAGAATTAACCCAGTTGGAAGAACCCAACATCAGTCAATTGGATGCAGACTGCTTCTAAAAATAGCAAGGTCGCCCCACAAGCATCATGTTAACCTCGACCTCTGCCACCACCTGTCACCAAAAGGTTAAAAAAAAAAAAAAAAACAGACCATTAGTCTGAATTTGTCAAATGTAAAACTAGCCATGACAGATTAATCAACAATCTGCTAAGTTACAAAAGGAATTTGCAAGCCAAGACACACACTCTTGCGCAGCTGTTTTTCTTTAGCAATTTTACCTCTGCCTCCACTGGTCTTTCCACCTAAGCCACCCTTGCCTCGTCCTCCTGCACCCTTAGCACCATCATCTAACCCACGTCCGACTCCTTTTGGTTGCCTTCCACCAGGACCATCTTCTCTACCTCTACCTCTGCCGCGGCCTAAACCGGGAGGCTTCCTATCTGAAAAGGTCAGCGAAGTCAAACAGCCAGGTTAAGGACTCCAGTTTTCAACTTCAGAAATCTCTAATAGTATCACTCTCAAGGGAAAAGTTTTGATACAATTGGTATCCAATTCTGAGTGCTGTTTTCTAGATACACAGAATACAATTTAACAGAATATAAAATAAAACAAGGGGGGGGGGACCTTGAAGAAGAATTCTGTGAGGCAGACAGAAAAAAGATGGAAAAACAAAGAACTATGTACGTAGGAAAATTACATTACTGCCAGCGTACAATTATCCAAGCACAATTTAAACTGCAACATACACTTATGAAAATATAGAACATATGATTGCAATGGAACACTTCAGAGAAGTATACTAATTGTACCCCAAATATTTCTACTTAAATTGAATACTAAGATAATGATTCATCCCTTTTAATAGATGGCAAGAGAAATATACCATACCTGCACGATTCTTTGTTTCTTCTTGAACTTTATCAATGACCTGAAATGCAATGTTTAAGTTATTAAGATTAGTGGACTGGTGAAATAAGCCACTAAAACGGTTGAGGTCAGCACAAGAAACTATAATAAAACCAAGCAACAATATTTAGGTGGAACTTAAAATTAGGAAGGTGGAACACAAAGGTCATCAAGTAAGAAGATCTAAAATTTGTCTTTCTTTAGGAAGGCAGATGTTTTTATAAAAACAAATAATTACCCAGCTGGCTCTAGAACAAAGCCACTGCTTTTAACACCACAAAATTTCTTCAACAAAGATGGCTAAAAACCCGCTGTATGTTTTCATAAAACAAGACAACTATGAATCAACCATTTATAAAATCTAACAGAGTGAATGAAATTAAAAACATAATGCTCTTACCAGCACAAATTAAGGAAACTAAACAACGACATGTGCAAGGAGTAAAAGTTACCTCATCAGGAACTCGAAGATACTTGATTGTATTTCCACGGATATAGCATTCGGGCATTCGCCAAAACCTGTCTCCATCCTACAATATGTTTTCAATCAAACCCCAACCATAATTTTTTTTTTTTAAGAAGAAAAAAATAACATTCTGACATTTATTCCTAGAAAGAAATAAAATAAAATAAGAAACATTGAATAAATTGATATCTGTACCTTTGAAGTGCAGATAACTTCACGAAGATGGATGTTCATCCAAGTGTCGCAATTCACCAAATGTCCATTATAAGTCTCCCCATTTTTCAGTTCCACCAGCTGTTAGCGAACAGAAAAGAAAATCACAATGTTGTTTCAAAAAATAACTGAACATTTTGCACAGCAAGTCGAGAACGAGATGGAAGGGAAGGTATGATCTTACCATAGGATGGCCCTGTGCAGTTTTTAGTAGAGAAAGAGGAAGCTGCCCAAGGTTTACATATATTGATAAAAACGGTTAGATGAGGCAAGAAGATAAAATATTTAAAAAATTTTTAAAGGACAAAACTTAACAGGAAACAAAATTAACCCAAAAACCCTTTGACAGCATAGGAAATGTAGACTTCTTTATTTTATTTTTTTCGATTTCCCCCATTTTCATGTCATTTCGAAGGAATCAGAACGTCAAGTTAACAGAATAACATACCATCTTATTTTTCCCCTCTTTGGATTAAAGTAGAAACCTAACGAAGAAGGAAGAACTACAAAAATAAAACCTGCAACAAAAAAAAGTCAAGAGCAATGTAAAAGAAGAGTACATAAAGCCGTGGAATTTGAATCTCATTTACGCTAAGAAAATACGCTTTAAAGTCTAAACCCTAGCTCAGTGGAAGAGGGAAAAAGGAAATCAATCGGCTTAATAAAAAAAAAAAAACTAATTAATAAAACAGGGAAATGAAATCGAAAATACCAACAAGATAGAAGAAGATAGTCGAGAAGAGACGACGGAAAACTTTTGGGCTGTGATTCGATCTCACTGTCTCTTTTTTTTTTTTCCTTTTTTTCCTCCTTTTGTTTGTTGAATTCGACCTCACTCACTGTTTTAAATACGGAGTTTGATTTAGAGGGGATCCGGCGGGCTTTTGCCTCTACACGTTTACAAAAGATAATTGAAAATAAAATATTAATAAAAGTATAAATATAATTTTTAAAAATTATGAATAAAAATAAGAAAAATCGTCCACCATGAATGAATAAGTTTTTACTCTTTATAAAATTTGATATATTTTTATCTTTAACCAATCTGACGTCAGCCACTCAAGAAAATTTTTTTACATGATTTTCAAAGGTTAATTAAATCATTTTTTATTTTTATATATTTTAAAATTATTATTAAATTAAATTATCATCTCAAAAAAAATTTTATTTAATATATTAAATTCATTAAATTAAAAAAATGATAAATTAATTATATAACATATCACCCAGTGCTTAATGGCAGTTGTTAAGTTTCCCTATTTTAAAATATATTTCAGAATTAAAATTAAAAACATTTGAAATTAAAATAAATAAATCCAAGAGGAACATCTGTCTACAAGACAACAAGACAAGAGGAAGGAAAGGAAATGTACGGAATATAAGTTTTTGTTCCGTAAAAGGGGCAGAAACTACATGGAAGGCGGATCAAGAGCTCATCTCATTTTCATCCGCTCCTTTGCTTAATGTTGTCAGGTCTACCAAATGTCGCATCGTCGGCCGCCCATGTGGGCAATTCCACGGCGACTTCAAGTCCGCCAAATGCTCAAGTATCTGGGAAATAATCATGTAAAAACTTGAGATGTAATCATTTTGTACCCCGTTATTATGTTTAATCGTAACTAATCAAACTATTTATTCTAAACCTATGATATGTCCAGATTGACAACCTTTATGTAAAGTGCTCGTAAGCAAATACGCTTCAGAAAAAGAAAATTGCAGCCTAATAATCAAGCATGATTTGCAGGGGTAGGAATTGGCCGAAAAAGCATCCATACTCCAAGTGGAGACACACACAAATCCGACAAATGTATTTATAGCCTATACATACATACATACATATTTATATGCATGCTAGTAAGTAAGATTCTATGTGTTCGCTATAAGAAAAAAAAAAAAAAATCCAGGTCATTGGGCCAAGGTTATTACCTTCTGCATTTCATTTCGTCCAAGTGGATCTCCAATCATGACAGATGATCTGCAAGCACGCGATGCCAACATTGCTCGAACTCTAGTCGGGCAAACAGAATCAGATGTGTCCATTTTATAGCTACTGATTATTGAACATTCTCCTTGACTATCAGTAAGAGTAGAAATCAAGTCCTTGACATCTGTTTACAGAGATATCAGATGATCAATATGCTGTGCCGACAATCTGTTGAACTTCAAAATGCCTTGACTTTTTTGATAAAAGCAGCAAAACATTTCATGAAATAACAACAGTCTGTTAATAAAAATTAATCAGAGACGTATTCAAAGGATAGGGCCTATTGGCAAAATTTTAGAGCGTGTTTATAGAATGTCAAATCATTTTATTTTCAGATTTTAAATTGATTCGAAGAAAATTAGTGCTCCTATGCTGGAAGCCTTTCTTTTTACGATGCACAGTTTCTATGTGTGTGTCAGCATGTGGTGTAACGAAGTAAGTGGCGGAGCTAAAAACTGCCACACTTAGTCATATCTACTTGCACGCATGGGTACATTTTTCTTCCTTAAATTGCCATGTTCACATTTACATCTTATATCATGTCTACATTCAAGTAAATTAGTTGCAAGTCGAATACCATATCAATAATATCTGTGTTATATAATTGGTTTAACCAATATACTGCAAGGGGATAAACTGGCTTGGATAAAGAAAAATGATCAATTAAACGCTTAAGAATACTGAAAAGGACTACCTTCAACTCCAAGAGTAACGTTTTGACTGAAGGGAACAGCTCTGAGCTTAAAACGGTGGCCTGGTGAAGCATGTGGATCCTCTTCCAAAACAAACCCATTTTTCCTGAAAATACAAGATGAAACATTCATAAAGCAACATTACAAGATTTAGTTCAGAGATGTCATACGTAAATTGAAGTTTCAAAGGATTCAGAAAGAAAAAAGTACGCATATAATTAATGAGTGAAAGGAACCAAATCTAATAGAAAATTGAACCTGATTATGTCCATATTCATTGAAGCAACTACTTCTTCTTCAGGAGATAGCTCCAATCTCAGTGGCCTGCACGTAACTAGAAGTCAAGTTTAGAAAATAATTCCCTTTGGAAATTAAATGATCTCCATAAGCAGAAAAATAGTAGGAAAATAAACGGAAAGGAAACAGCTGCAAGTCATGGACTGCCAATCCAAAACAATATTTTTTTTTTGAACAATTTATGTTATTTAGTTCAACACCTCAAAATTTTTGTATTCCATACTTTCCTAATCCAATAAAAAGATCAGTACAAGTGCTGCTTCAGAGCAAAGACAAAAAATAATATCAAAGTCATCCAGTTCCCACTCCCTGAATGAAAAACTTGGAAGCTAGAAATATTCAAATTTCTAGCAGATGATGAATTCAAGCATGTTTATTCTGTGGCTTTACCCATGCTGCATCAAAATTTTGTCAGAAGCTTCAGAAGGGACAGCCGTCAAAGCTCAATAAGTGCTTCAGAAGCCACATGATGGTAACCATTCGGTTTAGTAGGTCAGTACAATTCAGCTAATTGACAGGCTACAATTGCAGGATACCGCAGACAGCAATAAAGCAGTAAACGTATTATACATACTATTATATATAACCAATTTTTAGATTTTTTCTTCAAAGTGATCATATCCATCAGAATCTACATTATTTACAGCAACAATAAAGATAAAAAAGACTCGTAGAATCAGGATTCTGAAGAACACTTCATGTAACCTTTTAATTTTTTTTTCTACTTTTAAGATCTAATTATTCAGCATCAATCGTCAACTTATCAAAAAACTAAGGACTCATAACCTGCAATAAATTTACTATAGAAGAAAATGTCTATGGCAATATCAAACTAGATAGTCATTATTATTCAACTGTTATATCTATTAAAACACTTATACATGTGCAAGATATCTAAGCTAAGTCATAGCACACTTTGGTTTTCTTCAACATCCCCTTTCCACAACGAAGCATTTCAAATTGAGAAAAATTATTTCAAAATAAGTAATACAATAAACATCAGAAATTCCTCACCGAAGCAAAGGCTGCTGGTTCAAGATGGTTGATTGAGCTAGGCGCTCAAAATTGTATTTCTCATCAGCAGCATGCTGAAAATACAGAGATCTTAGTTTATAATATTTTTTAAAATGACAATAAAAAAATCAATTCCATATGACAGTGGCAAAACTAAGCAGGCATGAAAGAAAAATATCTCAGATATTACCTGATCCACAATAAATAAATCTTGGTCTAACTTCCCAATGATGAATCCAAGATTAAATTGCCCAATCACCTGATAACAACCATTCATCATCACTAATTAAATATCATAGTATTTCATGCATGTATAAATTCAACAACATGTTCACTGTTTCAGACTTGCACTCAAACGTTACAAAACTAACCTGCTTGATTATCAATGTTATTAACAATTCATAAGAGACATTCAGTTGAGTTCAAGATAGTCATAATGGAAACATAAACCAAAATAAAAACAACGCTGCCAGAGACTATAAACTCAGTAGCATCAACGTGCTCTTATATATTCAGTCCAATCAACTTGAAAAGCTTGCATGAATTTAGTTTTCAAGAAATTCATGCATGTCTGCAAAAAGCATAAGCAAGGCAGCTGAGTGTTTCCTGCAAGACTCTAGACCCAACAAAAGAAAAAAAGGCATTTGTGGCATAAAAACCTTCATTCGGCTAAAGTCTTCCTTTTTGAAAAGTTTCTCCAACTCAGTAGTAGCCGCAGCTAAAGCTTGTATTTTTCGCTCCTCATTCTCTGGTTGAGAAAGCTCAAGTGTCGCAGCAGTATAACACCTATTGGCAGTAATGAAAATAAAATTACTGAAAAAGAACTGGATAACTACTTTGCTACTTGGATTCAATTTTTACTTCATCTACCTTTTCTTCTTCATGCCATGGAATCTGTAACCAGTGTCCAGTACTGTTGACATCTTCTGCCGCCTCCTTGTCAATAGGTCATGAAATCTAAACTCCAGGGTGGAACATATCTTTTTACCGGACGAAGGTATGGGAACATCTACAACTAAAGCAGAGGATGAAGACTCTGATATTGGAACTGTAGATGCTTTCTTGGGTACATCCTCAGGATTCTTGCAGCATAAATCAGTTGGTTCTATTCCACCAGAAGGCACTGCCTTTTCGTGATCCTCTAATTCTGGTAAAAGAACTAGCTGAAATCAGAAGAGAGAACAATGATAACAATTAGACTTTTGGGTGATCTTCATGTTCATTAAGGATTGTACCATAACAAGGATTTCTACCTAGGTTGCTTGGAGAAAGGCTACGTGCATTGCGCATAACTAGGTCTGATACAGATCTTCTTATAACCATAACCAAATATTCATTCATTTGAGGTATCTGAGATATGTTTGACTTGGATACGATAAGTAAAACGAAGAGTCAGATAGCATAGTCTAGCAGTTTGTTTTGAAAGGGAAAGCCATGTTTTCTAATATGGTTATGCAGATTTTTCCCAAATTTTAGTTGGGCTTACTTTATTATCTATGTGGAATTTATCCAGCTTAGTTTTTCATTTTTTGTTTCTTGTACTAGTAAAGCAGGACAGACAAAGTTAAGAATAGATACCAGGCCCATGTACCTCTCCATATTTTCCACCATTAGTTTCAGATCTAGGAGAACTAGGATTTTCAATTCCATTCAAGATGCTATTTGCTCTAAGAAACTTTCTAGGCTCATTCTCATTCACCTCAGAAGAATCATCAACTTGATCTCTTGAGCCAAAAGCAAGCATTTTCGAAGGGCTGTTCTTCAATTGGTAATGAAGACTTTGATTTCTTAAGACAGGCACTTCAGATAATGCATTACTAATGCTTTCATGCTTCCTCTTACTTATGGTTACAAATTTGTTCAGTGATGATTGAATACAACCTGAATGACCATTAGAATCTCTAGTAACAGAAATTCCTTTCTCAATTGCAGTTGAGGGCGATGAAGAATCCTTGTTGGCTATACTGTTCATATGAGTTGTCAATCCCCCATCATTAGACTTTGTAAAACAATCGACCTTATTAGTTCTGTGTACTCTTAAACTGAAGTCCTTCCTCAATGAATTCTCATGATGACCAAGGGTTGATACACCTGATAAATCCTTGTTAGCCGTACCATCCATATGACTTGCCAATTGCCCTGCATTAGCCTCCATAAAACCATTAACCTTTTTTGTTCCCTGTGCTCCTAAAGTCAAGTCCATCCTTAATATGTTCTCATGATCACCAGATACTGATCCTTCTGATAACTGAAAACTTTGAGCATTGGTTTTAACAGTTCCAAAAGAGGTTTTACCCTGTGAAGAATGTTCCCTAATGGAAACCTTCAAATTCATTCCAGCTGGAGGTAACTGTTCTGAAAGAATATTAGATTTTTCTTGTGAAGCGCAAAACTCAGAGAAATCAGCTTCCTTAGAATTCTCAACTTTATTAACAACATAATTGGCATTACTTGAGGAATATATCTGCTGCAAACCCTCTCTCAAAGATTGCAAAATTGAGGTTTCATCAGAAAAGAACACTTTTCTTTTATCAGGAGTCACATTGACATCACATGCTCTAGTTGGAATGATAAAATTCATTATAGCTATTGGATACTGCCTAGAGTTTGCACCTTTATATAATTCATTCACAAGCTTGCTAACTTTAGGCATATCCACTGGTCTACCATTTACAAAGAAGTATTGTCTGTCTCCCAGATTGCGGCCACTACCCTGTCCAGACTTGGAAAGAAACCCTTCAACTTTGCAGCCGTCTGATATACATATAGACACAGGCTCTAAGCAGCTAAATGTGTTCTTGCCAAAAACTTGTATGATGTTATCTTTGAGGGAACCACTTCCTTGTGTTTTAAGTACCACAGACTTTACATTTTTTCCACTTGTGTTGCTGCAGACTAACCTGACTCCTTTTGCAGTAAGTGCATACGCCTGTATTGAAAGAACATGAGAATAATATCCTTTTATCCACAAATTTCCAAATTAGTGAAAGGATTAGTAATAAACAACTCACCGAAGACATACCGCACACACATAGCTATGATTGAGTATTCCTAACTTTTAACAAAGAAAGGAGATGAAGAAGCCAAACGATAGTCGTCATGGTAAGAGACAAAGGATGAAACCATAAATAATGTACAAGAGACTACAAGGTTATGAAACATCTGAACATTAACTCATTACATAGACTCCAATCATAATTCATAGGCATTAGTTTTTTATGTCTTCGTAATAATGAATCACAAATCTTATTACAAACAGGTCCTCATATGAAGAGTCCTTCTAAATCAAGGACAATGCCTCGTAAACACATTATTCAAAGTTATTTCACAATCTCCAATATGCACAAGAAATGAAGCCCAATCTAATGTTGTTTTTATCTACACATCAAAAGTGTATCAACAACACCAGTCATAAACTACAATTTTAAAGCTTTTGACATCCATGGATGCACTCACATTCAACAAGGAAATAAGTTTGCCATACTCCTTGCGTATGTTGCGATGAAATTCCTTGCTTCGCACTGGTAGATTCGAGAACAACTTCTTTACAGTAACAGTAGTACCAATTTGCCGCGCAGTTTTCTTCTCAGCTATCAACAAGCCTGAATGATCGAAAGTTAAATGCGTTGCAATGGACTCATTTTTCGTTCTCGTTTCAATAGTCAGATTTCCCAAAGCGCAAAGCGAACTCAATGCCTCCCCTCTAAATCCAAACGTAGTCAGAGAATCAAGGTCTGAAAAATCTGCAAGCTTTGACGTATGATGTTTAAGCGCCACGACCTACAAAATAAATAAATAAGTTTAAATAATTTAAAATAACCAAAAAAAAAAAAAGAAGCAAAAGAAATGGCGACAATTTTGTACTGCTAATGGTGGATAATTTACCTTGAAATTAGAGGGTGAAATGCCGCAGCCGTTATCGATGACCTGAAACCATTCTTCTCCGTACTCTTTGAGAGCGACTTCGACGCTGGTGGCGCCAGCGTCGAGGCTGTTCTCAACGAGTTCCTTAACGGCGGAGGAGAGGTCTAATATGACTTGACCGGCGCAGATTTTGTGGACAACCCCTTTGTTTATGGGCTTAACTACAGGGGAATTAGACGGAGCCGGTCTTTCCATTGAAAAAGAGTAAATAATTCAATGAACCGAGCATCCACAAGTAAATCGAACGACAAAAACCTAGAAAATGAATTACGAGAATGGAGGACTCCCTGATGCTAAGCCAAAAGTGAGAATTAGGGTTTAGAGCAGAGAGAGAGGAGTAAGAAGGAGAAAAACTAAACCCTCGCGCGAGATTTTGCCGCCAATAAAAGAAGCGACGCAAGGAGCTGTCTTACTCAGACAGTGGCGCCAGTGGACATCGACGGATCTCCACCAACAAAATATATATTTTTTAAAAAATTTATATTTATTCGTAATAATAAAATTATTTATATTTATTTTTAAATTTTTTAATAAAATAATGCATTAACTCTTTCTAAAACGAAGGTAAAATTAAATAGTTTTTATTATAAATTCATTAGTTTTGACTTTTCCATCTAATTTAATAAGATAATATTTAAAACAAAATTTTTATAAATTCAGAGCATTTTAACTTAAATTATTATTTAATAATAAAAATAATAATTTTATTTAAATTTAATTATAAAAATAATATTTTAATAATAATAAAAAAAAAACTTTTAAAGCGATTGAAATTTTGAATAATAAAATTTAGAATTCTCGAATCCCAGTCAGTCCCTGGAGAAGCCTTCCCACGGGCTTTTCTTGTACCTTACCAAATTTAGATTGAATCTGAACTTTTTTTTTTTTCCCGTCTTCGAACAAATTTTGTCGGCTTAACCCACCCCATGAATCCTCAAAAAAAAAAAAAATGGCGTTACTAATTTGGATAAACAGACAACCTCCTTAATTGAAAATAATAATAAAGTCGTTATCAGTTATCGCTTACAAACAACAATTGCCACATTGCTTTTGCAGGCAGTAATTCAATATTTTCCATTATTCCTTTTTGAAATGAACCCATCATCAGCAACAATACAACCATTTTGCATTGCATAATCCAACTCTTTTTTTTTTTAAGATAAAAAAAAAAAAAGAAGAAGGAAAAGACAGAAACATATAAAAGGCCGCTACCACAGCTTCTTGATGGAAATGGTCCAAAGAAGATCACAATCAGATTGGACCGTAACCTTCTCTTCTCTAACTATATTCGATGTGCTTATTAAACCACCAAATTTCATCTCTGTGTTATCTGGAAAAAAAAATCAGAAAATTAACAAAATATATAATAATAAATAAA
Organism: Adansonia madagascariensis; assembly: GCA_038381835.1. Lineage (NCBI taxonomy): Eukaryota > Viridiplantae > Streptophyta > Magnoliopsida > Malvales > Malvaceae > Adansonia > Adansonia madagascariensis. The sequence goes on from JBBYHL010000005.1 coordinate 9,097,560, forward strand.
AATAATTAAATGAATTTACGACTCATTGTTGGAGAGCTTTCATTCAAACATAAGATGGTAAGAGAAATTAATGAGAAGAAAGAAGCCTAACAAGGCATGATAACATGGATGACATAAGTAAAGCAAGAAATTATGTCCCGTTTGAGTTCAAAGGCCTAGTGAATGAAAGCAAGCAAGAACCAGAACTATGTTAATCATGTGCTTACTCAAATCCCACTGAAGTCCAGTTGTTGTACTAGTTTTTGATGGCATCCCAATTGGGATGAGTCCACAGTGCGGGCCTTCAACAGAAGTTTGAATATGTATCTCGTGACGGTGAGTCCTCGGAAGGAGATGAATGAGACTATCATTGGATAAAAGCACTACTCGCAGGGATGAGAAATGGCATATCACATTTAGGTTTCCCATCTCATGATCAAATCGTCCACCAAGTGCTCCAACAACAAGAATGCAAAGCTGCCATTAATTCAGGAAAAAGAATATGATCATCTACGAACATGTTATGAATAAAAAGCATAGTATATGTCCCAAGTTACCTGGACTCTTTATTTTCTTTAAATACTCGTGTCCACAAATATTCAGACATAGGTATAAGAGTATGTTTCTTGAAATATATTGAAAAACTTAAAAATAATTAGCATACCCATATCGGACACATATCCATATCCATATCCTAAACTCACTCAAAGTCCGGGTAACGTTGACTTGTAAAATGAACACATTAAATAAAATACTGATAAACATTAGCAAAAAGAAAAATGAATGTTGCACAAAGAATTTAAGTATAACTTACATTAGACTTATCCAAACGTAGAGCAAAGTCACGAATGTACGTTACACATTTATGTAAATCAGTGGTGTCTTGATCGTGAGATTTATCAATAATCTCAGTTCCCTACACCAAAGCAACAAGTGAAAAGAACTCAGCAATAAAAATTCATGAACCAGAGAGATCTAACACCTCAAATGAAAGGAGAATGAACCTAATGCTCATAAAAAAACAGTGCGGCAAACACGAATGGTAAAGACAAAAACAGGTGGGAAGCACTAAAAATGGTTGATATTATCACTTAAATGATCATAGGAAAAGAAATTTGCCAACTTACAAGACTGGTATAAAAGTCAAGTACTTCTCTTCGTATCGAATCCATATCTCCTTTAATTACATCCGGCTTGTATCTGCTATTAATCAAAGCGTCATTGTTATCACATCACTTAAAATTAACAAGAAAGAAAGCATTTTTTCTTTCTGGATCACTTAGAAGAAAACATAAATCTAAAGACTAAGATCAGTGAAATGATCCTCAAAACTACAAAACGGAAAGAAGCTATGTTCTAACGATTTCTGCATCGGTTGGACCAAAATTTTGATCAAATTCAAAGGTTTTTAACTGATGTAAGAATTCAAATCACATGACTCAGATAAAAGTAAATAAATTGATTTCAACTTAGCTCTGTCGAACAACTTTTATAAGAGGAATAACACCAACACAAATCAAAGCGTCAAAGTATTTAATAAAAAAGGACAAGGAAAAAAGAAAAGAAAGGAAACCTTCGTCGAACATCGGAGACAGCTTCCTGAGGGAAAAACAGAGGCATTTCATCGTACACACGATTGGCGCCACCATCAGCACAGAGGCGAAGCTGAGCTGCTCCAAACAAAAAAGAAAAAAAAAAGGAAAAATATAATCTTTAGAGAGACACAGAATAATGAGTAATAAAAATCAAAAGCGATAATTACCGTGGTTCCAGAGAAGAGGAGTGAATCTAGGGAGGTTTTGGTTAAGAAGGATCAGAGCATAGGTTAGAGAAGGGTGGCTGTGTTGGGGAATAGTAGGGAGAAGGAAAGTTGAAGAATGGTGCATAAGGTCCATGGCTAAAGTGGTAAGGAGGCAGAGGAAGAGATGTTAAACCGCTTTTTTTTTTTTTTTACGAGCATTGTAGCATGAATGATTGATCAGAAATTTGGAAAAGATCAGTTGATGATATCAGATCCGGCTCCAGTCCACCTTTGTCAGCCAGAATATACTAAGCTACCGTAAAGAGAGGAAATAAACAGAGTGGATCCACATTTGTTTGATCATTTTGTATTATTTATTTGTTTGTATTCAGGTAAACGTGGCCTTTGATGCTCCTCACAAAATAGCATCCTCCACTCGCGTAATCACAATCAGAAAGTCCAACCCCCAGCTGGACAGCGTCGTGATCGTATCCAACCTCCAACCCCCAAAGCCCAAAGGCAAAAGGAAAAGGCTCCTGGCTTTTTTTCGAGATCACGCTAACAGAGTTGAACGTCAACCCCTCTTTTTTCGGGTTTTTTTTTTTTCTGTTTTCCCCCAAGTATTTTTAAAGAAAATTTATTTCGTCCCCTCCATTACTATCACCATGTTTGACTCGCTGAATCGAACAATGAGAACAGAATAGAATCGAAGACAAATATTACATAATTTAATTCATAGAAAAAAATAAAGAAATTAAAAGAGCAATATAGTTAAGATATTTGATTCATCGATTAAATGATATTAAAGATATATATAAATATATATAACAGTATTATTTTATCTTTTGACAAACAGTAATACTTTATTTATAAAAAGTAAATTATTTTTTACTTTTATAAAATATATTAATTGTTTACAAATAAAATTTAAATAAACTATATATTAATAATCTTTTCAAAAAATCATTATAGAAAGTAATATTTTAAAATTTTAGTACTTTACATTTGAAAATATTATTATTTTTTTAACTAAAAACCCAATTTTTTTTATCACCTCATTTTTCCATCTTCCCTTTAGTTTCTCTCTCTCTCTCTAAACCTTCTCTTCCCCAGCCGAAAGAACCCCAACACCCAAAAACCACCGTGGTTTCAGATTCCAATGATGATCATCCCTCGTCGCCATTTAAACAAAAGCATAAACCTCAAGGATCCTAGAAGCAGCCATTTAAACAAAAGCAGGATATATATATATATAGACACACACACAGAAACAACTCTAGTCGTCGGGTACTTTGTTTGCTAGCCTTCCATTGTTACAAAAGGGATTTGATTTTTGCATTATGGATGGCGACGAAATTACAAACAATTACTTGATCAATTTGCTACTTTGTATTGTATGTAAAAACTCTCAAGGATATGACATGATGATGCCATGGAAAGAGGCAATAGGCAAAGAATGAGGGAGAGGGAGAGAAAATGCTTTTTTAATAGAGTTAAACCTGCTTGTTAAATAATTGTAAAATAATTACTACCAACAATATTTTAAGCAAAAATTAAAAAAATATATACTATATACAACTAATATTATAATACAGGGAAAAGAAGCCGGGACCTGCAATTGAATTCCACTAGCAGGTCTCTCAGCCTGGCCACCTTGCCTTTTATGGTGACGATAAAGAAATTGAAAAGAAAAAAGAAGAAAAAGGAATGGCTATAGAATAAACAAAGATACCTCTCCCCTACATGAAATAGCTTAGAGGTTTTTTCTTTCTAGATCCACCTTCTCCATATAACTCATTCCACTGAAGAAGCTCACTCATATTTGTAGACTCTGATGACACACTAGCACAAACCTGCATTTACAGCCATTCAAATACAATCATTCCATTTGACAATTTCTGCATTACAGCCTTCTTTTTCCCCATATAGAATATTATTCCATTTAATATGCCAATTTCTGCACTCCGAATCATTCCATTTGACAAATATAACGTGTTAATAGCATATATTAATGCTCCCTCGCGTATGGAGTAAATCAAGGAAAAGTTTGAACTTTTGAGACCATGGATAATCGAAAACTAAAAGGTCTAAAAAATATAATGTTTTTAGACCAAATACAGTACCTGCTGATGTGCGTATTTAAAATCATCCATCTTCAGAGAACGAATGTCAGCACTGCCATACAAGGAAGGCGCAGGTCTGTCCTCAGCCACTGCCAAAGCTCTCTCCTAAAATTTGCAGGACATAATATCAGTCTACTCTTGCACAAATAGTAAACTTTCATGTAAAAAGGTATGCAGTAGATCGTAGAAGCCCAAAATACCATTTATTTCGGTGCTTCCACATCATGATGATCATAATAAGTACCAGAAAGATTCCTCATTTAAAATTGCAGATGAAATTAGCTTTGAATTAGCACTTAATTCTTCTTACATAAAAGAAGATATAATTATTAACCCACGGGTTGGGTAACATCAACAAACATTGATGCACCAAGAAAAAAAAAATCAGATATTAGCAAAATTATATTTTATCATCTTCTTGGCCTATGGGTAAACTACTAGCCGCCACCATAAAAGTAGCATCAGGATATGTAGTGTGCCCATATCTACATGACAGATCCATCACTTTTTAGCACCATTTGCAAAAGCAACTTAATTTATATGCTACTAGCTGCAAAATTATCATAGAACATATAAAAATAAATGTTAACTGACCTTTTTTTCCTTCTCCAAAATTTCTCGTATGGGACAATGTCCAGCTGTCACACAAAGGTTCTGCAACCAGAAAATTTTCTTAGGGAAATAAATATAGGTAAAAGATAAAGCCACTTACCCATTAAAAGGTTTGAAATTTGGTTCCAAAAAAGTTACAAGATGACTCAGTTAACAGGTTTATGCCAAAATTGTTGCCACTTTAATACACATAAAAACTCATTAAGAATCAATATTTAGCATATGATTCACAGTTTCTTTCCTTCTGTGGTTAACGAACACCTCTTTACATTTTCAAACAACACAATAAATCAAAGTAAAAGAGGGGAAAATCAACCTTCAGGTCACTTCCTGAACATCCTCCGGTCATATTTGCAATGGCTTCCAAATCAACATCGGGTGACAAGTCCTCTTTGGCTAATATAACTCTAAGAATTTTTTCTCTATTTGGAGCATCTGGCAAATAAACCATCAATCTGCACAACATTCAACAGGAATGTTAATGGTTGCTCATCATAAGGTCAGACTACAACAACTCAAAGAAACGAAACAAGAAAGTTACCTTCGAGGAAGCCTCCTAATGACTGCCTCATCAAGGTCAAAAGGCCGGTTTGTAGCAGCAAGAACCAACACTCGTTCTTTATCCTTCGTACGGAGACCATCCCAATTTACCATAAATTCGTTCTTCATTTTACGCATAGCCTCATGTTCACCTGGGCTCTCCCGTCTTCCTAACATGCTGTCAACCTAAAATAACCACCCAAGTCAACAAAACTACATATCCCATGTAAGAAACACAAAGAAGAACACGAAAACAATAAAGGCAAAGACAAAGGGAATATCAGAGAGCAGAAAACATACAAAAAATAAAATGAATGAAAATAGAAGATTTACACATAGCAAACCTCATCAACAAAAACAACACTTGGTGCAATTTTACTGGCCAGCGAAAAAATGGCTTTAACGTACTTCTCTCCTTCACCAAACCACTGCAAGACATGCAAATATGTCATATATATATATACACACACGCCCCAAAAGGAAAATCTATCTTCCAACAGAAAAGGAAGATGCCACAATTTATATGCACTTAAATTACCTTTGAAGTAATGCTGGACATTGATATGTTAATAAAGTTTGCACCAGCCTCAGTTGCAACAGCTTTGGCAATCATTGTTTTTCCAGTACCAGGAGGCCCAAACAGTAGTATTCCTTTACAGGGCTGCAAAAGCAATAACATAGAAAATAATAGGATTTACTTTGAAAATGCACAATTCCAAGTAACATATGATAAAGCAAAACAAAATATTGAAAAATATGTATAAGTGAGTCAACCTTTGTCAACTGTCCCTTGCAAAACAAATCAGGCCTTTGAAGGGGAAGCATCACCAATTCCTTCAAGGTGTCCTTGACATTCTCGAGGGCTCCAATATCATCAAAACTAACCCCAATATCACTTGGTGGAATAACATCAGCAAGAAGTTTCTTCTCAAATTCATTCTCAGTGACCACGTCCTGGAAATAAGAAAAATTAAATATAATTCAATAGCATACCCAATTTCTAACCAAATAGATAGTTGACAACTCCACCAGGCGTAATGACTACACAAAGAATCCAAGATGAAGAAGATAACAGTACCTTAAGGGATTTCTTCAAGCTTTTGCCTTCGTTTTGAATGCCTTGCAAAATGTTCAACCCATATTTTATGCTGCAACAGAAAATTCACAGAAAAAGATAGCACAAGAAGAAAATGGAGAAACATTTAGTTCACATAATATTATCTTCCGTTTTAACATTTTAGAGATATAGGTTGCTATAAGTTAAGAGAATATAAAACCTTTCAGTTGAAACTATAAGTTTAGCATCTTTCACCAAATCTTCTGAAGAATGCATGAAGTGATGACTCAGTGCCCAGCCTACCACTTTCTCTATACCTATAATAATAGAAAAGGTACAAAATTAGTACAAGATTTTACTACTACCTCCTTCCCAAAAGTATAATCCTGTTTCTTGAATTTTAGAGGGAAAAGTTTCAAATATTTGACAAACTTTAAAATAATTGATCAATTAAATCTTCAAAAAAAAATACAAAGCCTTCAAAATCTTTCATATATATATATATATACAGTGGTAAAAAAGTTAAAAAGAAAAAAGAAAAAAAAAAGGAATATACATTTGGATGGATACATATAAAATAAGGAACTCAAGGATACTAACTCTCATTGGAAAGGGTTTGATCTTTAATGAAAATTGATTCAAGGTCAGGGCAATCCAAACCACTTCGACTGAGAACCTGATAGCATATAACTGTTAAAAGAATCTCCAAAAAAAGGCTTGTAGTTGTATTCAAATAAATGAACTGTTTATTAATTTCTATATATAACAAGGACACTTAAGGCAACTCCTGTCTGTTTGGCAGAGGAAGTAGAGATTGGGGAAAGGGAGAGGTGTACTTTATAACTTCCTCATCTTTCCTGTAGTTTCTCATTGCATTAGGTTAATTATCCCACACTTGCAAGAAGTTTTACCAAGGTCAGGAAAGTAAGCTACTTTCAGGCAATTTACTTTCAGACAGAAGCTCCTAATGGCATGAAGAAACAGAGAGCACAAAACTGAAAAGAGAAAAAACAAAGCAAGATTATGGCAATACTCACCGAGCGAATACTAACAATGTTTGACTGTGCTTTAAGAGTTTCAATGTCCCGTTCCAACTGCTGCTTCCAGTCTACAAGTAAAGCTTCATCCTGACACGATCAGGAATATTAAATTAAATATTTCAATATTTGTAACAGGAGAACTGATGCAGAAACTGACATATACACACCTGAGGCAACTGGATCGTCACTTTGTTAGGGAAAAGCTGTATTACTTGTTTCATGGTTTTAGATGTTTCTTTGATCCTTTCATGAAGTCTACCAAAATTATCCTGCACAGGGAATGATATGTCAGGCGTGTTATCAGAAGGAGAAAAGTAGGAAAAATAGAAGCATACTAGGTTACAATGGACTGAGGATGTTACTTCAACACATGTAAGGACACTCTCTAGGAACAGAGTCACTTTAGTAATAAAAATGGATATGCTACCAATTATACAAGCTTCATTATAAATTCAATAAAGAACATATCTAAAAAAAAATGGTAATCATGCCAATTCCTGAAAAATTCGGATCCTTCAAATGCAAGTATAAACTTTGAAACATTACCATATGATCACACATGCTCCTTCTAAAGGTTAACATAAAAGACAAGTCAGGTGTATAAATAAATTTACAAAGTAGTACTTAAACACTCAGAACAGTCTGTCAAAATACTCCAACATCTTTCAAGTAAAAGAAATACTAGGCAAAAGAAAAATGTCGGAGCTTTACATACTGGTAAAGCAAGATCAAGTAAAGCAGTCTGGTTGCCTCCAAACTTTGTGAAAAAAAGGCTGCCAGGATGAGGCTGCAGAAACACAATTGGAAACACCAAAGAGTTAAAAACACTTCATACAGCATAAAAGAAAGAAGCAGAACTAATAAAAAACAGCAAGTTGCTTACTTTTTCCTTACGATTATCCATCTGAGTATGAGAACCGATTACTACAATATTTGCTGGCAGATTCTCAACTTGACTCTTCAAGGAAGTATATACATCTGTATTTCCAGCCATAGACTTCTCTATGTCTTTCACAAACAATATCAAGGGACTGCTTTTGCTTTCATTCAATGCAACCTGCTAAAGTGAGACAATTCAGAGCTATACTTTGTGAACATGATAAAGCAATAGCTCTCATGCATAAACCAACGACACAAACCTCAAAAAGTTCATTCACAACCAGCTTGTCAACATCATCACCTCCGGAACTATCCAAGCAGAGTGAGCTGGCTGTAAAGTGAAAACACAATGGATAAGATTGGATAAAATTCCACAACAAATCATAAAAATGTTTAAATTATTATGAAATAAAAGAGCTAAAATAGTCACCAGCACAGAAGAAACCATGATCTTCTTCACAAAAACCACCAAGGTCATTGCCCTCAGGAATAGATCTGTCAAATCTGACCCCAATTTTTGAGGAACCATTTTCTTCAAAAGCAAGGACTACTTTGCCCCGAACGCCAATTGTCGGTCCCCTATGCACAACACAAAGTTTACTTGAAAATTCTTACAAAACATAATGCAAACGCAAAAATTAGCCATAATGTATCCAGGCCACAGTCCTTGTTGAGCCTCACTCCAGGAAATCTGGTGGCCGGCCCAGCCCAGCTCATCCATTTTGCCACCTCTAGAATATATTAATAAAATGTCCCTAGTAAAATCACACGTGCCAACCATCATACCAACACTAGTGACAAACTTCTTAAAAAACAAATATAAACATCTCAAATGACAAAAGTATCAACAACTGCAGTCAAATTGGGTCATCAATCCATGGCATATAATCATAGCATGTACATGGCATAAGCTCGCAAGGACAGCCCCAAAATGAGATAAACTTCAAATTTAAAATTTCACGCATAGAAACTTGCTATTATAGAGAAAACAAAGCAATGGCTAATCTAAACTGTCAAATATATAAAACGCAAAAGAAAGTACCTTAAAGCATGTTGTAGAGAGGGAAGTCCAGAAGGTGATTTGGCACCTACAAACTTAACCCTATCGCCTGAAAGCTTTAAATTAATTAATTCAGCTAGAAGTTGATAATGTTCATCACCAAATTAACCATTTAGAGAGCTATCGCATTATCAAATAACAAAAGCGAAATCTCCTGTATTATTTCAAAGAAATGACATACCTTTCTTAAAGGTATAGTTTTTAGTTGTAGCAGTAGATACTTCCTGCTTTGACAAAGCTTGGGAGCTCAGTGAAGAACCACCTATTATATCAGCTTCTACACTAGAAGTTGGTCTCTTCTGCAGAAACGCAGTAGCCTGTGCAGCTCTTTTGGCATATACAGATGCCCTTTCAGCCCTTGAAGTTTTTTTCACACTATCAGCTTCTTTTGATGTTGATCCCTGGGTATGTTGGAAAGAAAATAATATTACGTAACATGCCACGAAAAAGTTCAGACATTCAGAAACTCCAAAGTTAAACAACATAGAAACGAGCAACCACAAGAAAGTAAATAAGACAGGAAGTAATATCCATCTTAATAAACCGTTAAAACACAGTATTCTCAAGGAACTTCCAACCAGAATTTGGCGCATTTGTTTCCAAATTGAAAAGAAACTCAAATCATTTGCATTTTTGGTAAGGCAGAATCATAATCTACAACATTAACAATTAATATAGACTCCAACAACTTTCCCCGATCCGATACAAGATTGGGATAAAACTGTCTACACAAAACTTCCAACACAATGATATCAAGATAAAAATGAACTAGGAAGCAAGCAAACTAATTTCAACCCAATCTTGCTTTCATAACATGATATCGGCAAAGAATCAAAATAAGTTGAGTAAAAGATGCATACACCGGGCAACAGAAAAGAATCAACAAGTAGCAATCTAGCACCAAAATGCTTTGCAAGTGCCTTTGCCAAAGTCTCCTGATATATTTCTGAACCTATATATATCAAAGGTACTCTCATCAGGGATTAGAAAGAGCAAAGAAGAAGTCGTGAACATTTTTATAAGACAAATTAACAGAAAACAGCAGTCATACCTGCAGGACCAGATAATAATATGCGAGGACCCATGGTAGGAAGATCTAATGCATACTTTGCAAATTTATTACACTTCAAATGCACATAGGTTGAGGCTATCAAAACATTCCTCGTTGTATCACTGTCACAATGGAAATTTTAAAGTAAAATTAATCAAATCTCCCCAATGTTCCAAATCCAGTTCCAGAAAGGAAGCAGTGAACTAGGATCTAGGAACAACAGAAACAGAAAGCACAAAGATAATACTGTGCAAAAGGAATTCTATTGTCTTCACTTGCAATATTGTGTGGTCAACATTTACCACGGTATGGACAATGGAATTTTACATATGCAGAAAGCGATTAGGCAAATAAGTAAATGCAATAATCCAAACTAGGTTTCCCAAACCATAGACACAAGGAATGGCAAATAAGTAAATGCAATAATCCAAACTAGGTTTCCCAAACCATAGACACAAGGAATGATCAAAATATATTTCGCAGATGATAAAAAAGTGCATGTCCCAATTACAGAGCAAAAAGCACAAGATTTACCTCAAAAAATATGGGAAATTTTCAAATGAGACGTCTATATCATCTGGATTGAGAATTCCTTCCTGTAAACTATCTTTAAATGCTTGCCGCATAGTTGATATAAAAGAAATAGGAGGTTCAAATTCCTTAAGCATCTCTCTAATTTCCCTTTGCTCGCCAAGAATTTTGGCTATGCTGCCGCTAAGATCAAAGTCAGTAGAAGATGTACCAGTGAGGATACGTGATAATAGTCTTAAAGGGTAACCTGCCCCAAGGATCTTCGTATTGTCAGCATCCATACTATCACCCAATCCAAGCCTATCAAGATTAGGGTTTTCAGAGGTAGCATCAGGTGGAGCAACAGTTTTCTCCCTTGAGGAACCAGTTGCTGGATCACTTTTATGAGCACTGTCCTTCATGTCAACTTCTGGATCACAGTCATCTGGCATGTCGCAACCAGAAGGCAGAGGGGACATTTCTGAGTTTCTTTTTGTTGACAAGGAGGCCAAGATTCTTGCTGCACCAGTAACAGCTGATGGGTCCCCTGATCGTGCCTCAATAATCCCTTTTATAGGAGCAGTCTGGGCTTCTAAGATGCTTACAGAAGAAGGTATGCCTGACGCAGCTAAGTTATCATTGGTGAGCTGCTGAAAAATCTAAGTTTCCATTAAGGAATTAAAATAGTTCCAAGATGAAAAAGGATCAGAGGAACATCAAAGTTGAATAAAAGAAACATGTGGGAAGGTGACACAGCATAGATTCTCATTTGCTAGGGAGAGGAATATTGATCTTTGTAAAAATGTGTTAGACATGTTAAAGAAAAAGGATACATAAGCATGATTTCCAGTACTAGTGAAAATCAATTCATCACCTGCATTTAGAATTAAACTGCTATTTTTACGGTAAATCCTCCCATTAACCTGGACAGAACCTTTACCTCCTGTTATTTCCAGTAATGCAATAGAAGTGCCATCGCTCTACATTTGAAAAACAAAATCTATAGTCTCATAACACAATAAAAAAATTTGAGGGGAAGGTTTGCAAATAAGTACTGCAAAGATCCATACCTCTATGAACTTCACTTTGCACAAAACGTTGCTAATATTAGGATCTTTAAGACATAAGTTACAGTAACGGCTTTGGCCAGCGGTGAATAGTTTGCCACACATGACCAAATGAGGATTCTGGGGATGAATCAAATATTAATAAGAATAAGAAGCACAGTAGCTTAGCATGAAAACAACCAGAAAAAAATATGATTTAATAAATTTGTAAATATAATTTTTCATGTATAATTGTCTTATTATTTTATTATGTAAATTTAATTAAACAATGGAAGTAAGTAAAAATTCTCCCATGATTGAAAAGAAATCCACAAGTGGTGATTTTCCTGATAATCTTAGGAGTTTTCCCAAAATTTTATCAAATGTGTTGGGAGGATTATGGGATTATTCCAATAAAAAGAATTTTCATTTACTTTTTAATGAAACATTTGATAATTATTTTTTTTTGGATAAAATAGGGATAAGGATAGTAAAAAATAATAAAAATAAAAAAAGTTTAGGTTAAAATCTAAAAAAATACTTTTTAATAAAATGTTTCATCTATCTGTAAACAAAACCTCTTCAACAAAACAAATGAATTTCTTTTGAAGTGAGGAAATTTCTTAAGCTATATCATAAGTACTGGAAAAGACTTAGAAAAATTCAATATTTAAATAATTAAATTTAATTAAAGATTAAAATAGATCATCTAGCTAAGACCAATTTAGGATATCATAAGATTAACTGGTGCTGTCATTTGACGAGCATTGTAGAGGTGCCAATACCTTCCCACATGCTACCAACTCTTGAATCTAGTTCTCTACTAATGTTATGTGGATCGAAACCTATTCTTTTTAGAGAGCCTTAGTCATTCAATTAAGTGCTCGACCATACCTAATTAAAAAAGGCTGGTAGTGACTCTTCCTTTATGTCTAGCGTTCAAGTTCTCGGACAGATACATTACGACACATATCATTGCCAAAACAACAACTTGTTTGGTGAAGTTCCAAGATATCCAGAATTCACACCTAAAACTTCTTAAAGTCAAGCATAGTGTTTGCCAGAGAGACCAACAAGGGAGAACTGATAACCATTCACCTCGAATGGTTATTTCAGATCTTTTCTCTAATGGAAACTTCCAGGCGTTCAAGTTCAAGCCTTTTAACTAAAATAGGAATTGAAATTGACTGATTATGAACTCCAAGATTCCACTCCAAGATTGGAACTAAACAAAGTGTATATGATTGTTCTGCTCCCAAATCATGTAGGAAGACTTCATTAACATCCAAAATTCACTTGCACAAAATTTTAAAATTTGTCCACCATTAAACAATTCCTCAAACAGAAACCCTCTTTCACTTCGCTTATTGGCTAAAAGACCAAGAATTACAATATGTATTTAAACACAGAGATCAAGAATCAAAAGACAGCTCATAACCAAAAGAAAAAGGATAAAATTTCATAAAACGTACCTGAGAGTGTTGGGAAAGAAGCTTTCCCCAAGGGACTTTAGAACCTGATTTCGCTGGTTTCATTGGCCTCTTCTTAACCCGACTGGTAAGCCCTGCAACAACAGCCTCGGCTTTCCCCGCATCAACGGCAGCTTCACCTACTTAACCAAAACCAAACCCACATCAAAGCCAAAAAAAAATAATAATAAAACCAAAACCAACCACTAGACCCCTAAAACCCAAATGAAAAATCAATGAAGGATCGCACCTAAGAACCGCGGACAAGCACCGTCCTCCACGTCAGCATCCGCAGACTTATCGGGGACAGACGCATCAACAGCCTTAGCCGCATCAGATAGCCGCAGATCAGAAGACCGGAGCTCCGCTACCGGTGAGTCCGACAAGGATTCCTTAAGCGGGCCTAGGGCTTCGTTTACCGGCCCAGAAACCGTAGCTCCGTTGGTGGGCGACGATGCCGGCTCGGATGCCTAAAGAAAAACCAAAAAAAAAAAAAATCAGTCACAGATTCATATCTAAACAAAAAAAAGAAAAAAGAAAAAATTTAGACACGCATGCAAATTAAGAATTCTAAAGAAAGAAAATACATACATATAGATATATATATTAGAGGGTAAAAAGGAAGAACCTTGGATCGTTTACTAGAAGTAGGACGGCATGTAACGGGAGAGGATGAAAGGGGGCGTTTGGAGGAGGAAGAACTCCGTCGCGTTTCAACCATCTTCTTGTTAAAGAGGAAAGAAAGGGGTTGGCGGCCTTTTTTGTCCACCCTCTGGTTCTTCTCAGATCCTAGAAAAGAACAACCTTTGGGTCTTCGGGGAGAAAATCAGAAAGAAGAAAAAAAAATAATAAAAAGGTGAATGATTGTGGGGGCGATCAGTTATGAAGATTGCTGTGCAGTTGCAGCTAATATTTATATTTATAATAATATACAAAATAAATTAAAGAAAAAAAAAAAGAGGGTTATTTTTTTTTAAAAAAATTTTGGAAGTTATGATTCTTAGGAGGCAGTGAAACGGGGCTGTCTGGTTTTGATGTGTAGTTTCTGGGTCATTAAAAAAAGGCACGTGTTTTGTTTTTGGGCATGATTTCTTTTATTACATTTATTGCCGTTTGGTAGGGTTATTATTCAGTGTCCTAAAATGAGTCTGAATGAACGGGTTTTCTCAGATTCTGTCAAATCCAAATACCATTTTAACCCCAAAAAGGGCAAAAAAAAAAAAAAAAGATTCTGTTGATTTCTTTGGTTGACCAACAGTAAAATTCCTTATATTTTTATAGCTTAGTTAGGCAATAAAATCAGATGGATCCAAATTCAATATGGGTTTATTAAAATCCTAGTTATACAGGAATGAAAAATGGATATATAATTTGATAATAATTATATAAATATATTGTTATGCAATACGAATTTATATATTTTTAGTTTCGTGATTATAGAACAACTTCTCTACATCTTTTTCTTTTTTATTTTTTATTTTTTTATTTTTCGTTTTTCGATGATATGAAGACTTGAAGATTAAACTAAGCATTTTGTTTCAATATAAAAACAAAAAAATATATATTGCAATCAAAAATAAGAACTGCAAATAATATTCATATTCATTTTGTTTGGGAGATGAAAATTATATGCTATCAAATAAAGAAAAAAAAGTATTCTGTTTTGACAGATCAAGCAAGTATTTAAATTCGAATATTTATTAACGATATTAGGTATCGAATATTATACAGTATTTATATATAATAATAATGACAATATATGAATTTGTAAATTATAAACGAATTATATGATACCATATCATTAAAATAAAAATTTATAGTATGATCTTATACAAGCCCTTTTATATATTCAAACCTTTATATACAGAAATTATTCGAGATAGCGGCACTGAATTTTTTTTCACTCTCCATTATTTATAATTTAATCAAAATCATTTTAAAAACGAAGTTTAACTAATAAATATAAAATAAAATAAAAAGAAAAAAAAGAAAGCAATTGCATCAATAGTGAAAAAAGTATAAAAGCCGTGAGACCATGAAAACATATATTTTATTTTCTCTA
>JBBYHL010000005.1:9116816-9127333 GCA_038381835.1 Adansonia madagascariensis
TTTATTGTAATTTTAAATACAATATAGTTGAAGATTAAGTGAATTATTTAAAATTAATTAGATAAGACTTGGATAAAGTTTTTTTTTTTAATTTTAAAATTGAATATAATGAAATTAAAATCAAAATTATCATAATGACGTCCAATTCACTCATATTAAACGTTATTGAACATAATTTGACAAGTAATAAATTTAATCAAATAATAAAATAAAATATAATTATTCTTAAATTTCCTTTTAATCGCCAACGATCATCATTAGCAGCGGTAGGCACCTAAACTTTTCGGTTGCATTGCATTGATTCGACCATTCACTTTACCTTACCACTTGACATTTTTAAATCATAAGATGAAAACGACACCACAGCCCACAATTTTAGCTTTACTTGGACAAAAAGTCCAACAAGCCCCTGCATCATACATCAGATACCACCCAGAATTAAGGACATGTCCGTAATTCCAGCCCCGTAACTTTTGCGTTTGTCCTACTTAATTTTTTCACTCTGTAAGGTTAGCTTTTGTAGTATATATTTCTCATTTACATATATACATATAGTGAGATTAAGGTCTTAAACTTTCTATATTATTCAACCCTAATCCCAAAATCTTCTGCCTTAATCATCTTTGTTCGATTCGATCCGTTTCAATGGCTACAGCTGTTGGGTCTCCGGTTTGCATAAACGACACATTGACAGACGATGAGCTGAGATCAATACTGTCAAAGCTGGAAAGTGATAAGGACAAGGAAGTGTTCGGTCTGGTCTGCAAGAGATGGCTGTATCTACAGAGTACCGAGAGGAAGAAGCTCTCCGCACGTGCGGGATCACACATGCTCAGGAGGATGGCGGCTAGGTTCACACGTGTGCTGGAGTTGGATCTCTCTCAGTCGGTTTCCAGGTCTTTTTATCCTGGGGTTACTGACTCTGATCTTGCCGTTGTCGCTGAAGGTTTCAAGTGCTTGAAGGTGCTCAAGTTGCAAAATTGTAAAGGTAAATGTAATTGCTGTTTTTTTTTTCTAATTTTGTTGGGTATTTCCTTTTTTTTTTTTTGGGGGGGGGGAGGGGGTGTAAGCTTTTAGGTTTCATTTGTTACTAATAATTGTGTTTCTTAGTGGATTGCTTGATAGCCCCAATTTGTAGAGTTATAAGGAGGTTTGGTTTTGGTTCTGTTTTGATATGTGTTTCTCATTTTTGAGTCTTTGGCTATATGTATTGCAATTGATTGCATACTTTTTCTTTTAAACTTATCAATATTATATTCTGAACCGGGGCAATTTTGCTTGCGTCCTGTGTATAACAGCTATTACTGATAGGGGATTGGCTTTGATCGGTAGTGGCCTTTCTTCCCTACAGTCCTTGGATGCATCATATTGCCGAAGGTTAACAGACAAGGGATTCTTAGCTGTTGCAGACGGCTGTCATGACCTGAGGAGCCTGCATCTTGCTGGCTGCAGATTTGTTACTGATGGATTGTTATTAGCACTTTCTAGGAATTGTAACAATCTAATAGAGTTGGGCCTGCAGGGTTGCACCAGCATAACTGACTCTGGAATAGTAGATCTTGCAAATGGTTGTAACCATATTAGGTTTTTAGACATTAATAAGTGCAGCAATGTTGGGGACATTGGGATTTCCAAGGTTGCTGAGGCTTGTTCGTCTTCTCTGAAGACACTGAAGTTGTTGGACTGTTACAAAGTTGGAGATGAGTCAATATTCTCCTTGTCCAAATTCTGCAAAAATCTTGAAACTCTTATAATTGGTGGTTGCCGGGATGTCTCTGATGATTCTGTAAAGTCATTAGCTGCTGCATGTAAAAATAGTCTGAAGAATTTGCGGATGGATTGGTGCTCAAACATTTCTGATTCCTCATTGAGCTGCATTCTTACTCAATGCAAAAACTTGGAGGCGCTTGATATCGGATGCTGTGAGGAGGTGACAGATGCTGCTTTTCAGGATTTAAGAAGTGGTGAAATTGTATTTGGCTTGAAGGTTTTGAAGGTCAGTAACTGTCCAAAGATTACAGTGTCAGGAATAAGAATGCTTTTGAATCAATGCAATTCTTTGGAGTACCTTGATGTGAGGTCCTGCCCTCATGTAACTAAGGCAGGTTGCGATGAAGCTGGATTAATTTTCCCCGAGTATTGTAAAGTGAACTTCACCGGTAGTTTAAGTGAGCCAGATGTCCTTGTTTAAGAATCCTGACAATTTGAACCACTTGGTACTGAGTGAAGATCCTGTCCTCAAAGTTACAAGTAATTGACCAGGTTTTAGAGCCAATGGGAGTGATATAGGAGGTGAGGGCTTTTAGCAAATTCTTTCCTGTTCTTGTACATGTTATGCATAGAGCTTGGATCGAGCAATGTTTATTTTCTGTTACTTGTTAATTACTCAGACGTATATGTATATTTTGCATGTATACTAGTTTTTCATATCTTCATGGAATGATTTTGTAATTTGTTCGTACATCTCCATTTAATTGTAAGTTGCCATGACAATTGTGTACCAACCAGATTTTCTCTAATGTCGCTAGTTTTATTTCAGTCATTCACATAGGACTAGGAAATAAATGGAGAGGACGCTATATTCCAATCCATTGAGATCGGTGAATCTTTGGATACCATTTAACCAAATCTAGGAGTTGGGCAAAGGTTCACCATTTCGGCAATTATCTGGTTGAACCTTTTGCCTGAATTTTGTGTTTTTTTTTGGATGATTTTGGTATGCTGAATTTGCCGATATACCTGGGCGGTCTGATGTTGGAGTTTATGTGAAATTATAGAGGTATTTAGTGTGTGGACGTGAACAAAGGAGGTCAGTCATTTTGTCTTTTTTATTTCTTAGCTAATAAAATATTTCCTTCTTTACTCTTTCTAATTTAGGTACCCCCAAACCAAATTTCTACATGAGAAAGTTTAATTTCCCACAAGCCAAATTTCCAGGAATCAAATTCCATTGGATCCCTCGGCGGCTGCGGCTGCGGCTGCCCTGTTTAGATAACAACCATGTCTATTAGGGGAAAATAAATATAATTAAAAAAAAAAAAAAGCTTTGCCGGTAGCCTTTCTAGATCAAGCAGTGCAATTCAACCCTAGGAACTGCTTCCTGTATTGAATACGATGCATCTATTTGTTTATTTATTTATTTATTTATTTATACCAACCAAGTACTAACTGCCAATGGTGGTGAGGGAACAGATAATCTAACGATGCTTCAAGGAAAAGGCAACTGCCAGTTAAAGTCTTTTGCATACTTCATAAACAAAAATGAGTTAGCGTTTTGCAAGTTTTCAGTACTCTGATCTTTTATGTCGGATCCTAAATTCCGCAAACTTCTTGGTATAGCTTAAGAGGATCTCTTTACGTGTGACTTTTGCAGCAGAAGCCCACACAGACAAGAAAGGTTCACCAAACATAGAATTATGGTGCTTTCTATAATTGTTGGGATTTTTATGTTGACTTCTGAAAACCAAACCCTAATTGTTAGGGGGTAAAAGTCTAGATCCATATAAATCTCACAAGGAAAACTTTTACTTTCTAACATGGGATCCAAGTCTAATACTTTGCTATTGGGTTTATAACAATACCTCACGATTTTGAGGCGTAGTTCTCTAAAAGTCTATCAAATTCAAAGAGCTTCCCACGATCGGCCTACTTTCATGCTATTGTTGGGTTATTAGCTTCAGATTTGAACCTAATGGAGTAGATTTAATCAGTGATCCATTGCTTTAGCCTTGAAATAAGCAAATCCGTTCACTAATTTGTAGAATCAAGCCATTAGGAATAAGATTACATCGAGAATAGGAAGCTGAAGGGGAGAAAAAACTTTTTTTTAAAGGTTTTTTATTAAAATTTATTTTTATTCATTTTTTAAATTTTTTTTTCAAATAATAAAATTTAAAAATGCCAAGAAAAAAAAGTAAAATGAAAAAAGTCAAAAAGGTTTTAAAATGAAAGCTATTTTAAAATCTATCGATTTTAGTCTATGTTCTAACTCTACGTATCTAGAGGAACAATTTATCACATATTCATCATGCTTTGGCCAAATATTTTGTTCTGTTAAGCCAACTTTAAGAGTGACTGAGATACATCTTTGATATTTCTTAGAGTGATAAATTCCTTCTAGATCAGTTATTCATTTAATTTTGGCATCCCTTTATAGACTTGTTTTATGATGAAATCAAAGCATGAGAATCCTTATACAAATGGCTTGGTATCTCAAGTTTGAGGACCACTTGAACGACTAACATATGAGAATATTTTCACACCATGCCAAGTTTAGTTAACTTGTTCTTTATCAAGCACTTATATATATTATCCACAAGTGTCTTAATACTTCAAGCACATAAGATTAGTTGTTTGCTTTCCCAAGCAAGTGACTAGCATATTCTAGTATTTAGTGATGCAATACTTTATTTTGGCAATATAATGACTAGGAACTACATCCGAAAACTGGACTTATGCTTATAGGATCTCATAAATGTTTACAATCCCTTGGAAGGCGCTATGTCTCCTTGGCTTCACCCAATTAACACTTGATGTCAATTTATCATGAAGAGAAACCTTAGGTTTGCATTATTAACTAAATAAACTTCATCTAATCCAATAAACTCCAGGGCAGATACTAACATTCACTTGATCCAGAGATTTCTGTTTCAGAACTAAATATACTTCATCTAATCCAATAAACTCCAGGGCAGATACTAACATTCAATTGATCCAGAGATTTCTGTTTCAGCACTTTTGTGCTTTCGAGTTTATGGAAATTATCCCTTCGACTCTACTGTGGCCATTATAAGAAAAGACATCCTAAAAGATTAATGGATGCGGGGATATGACAGTAGAAGGACAATTCCTAGATTGGATACGTTCAGGGCACTTGGATTTAATATCGTCTCACCACGACGAGAATGTAATAAAACATCTTCGAAAGCGAAGACATTTTGGTGCTACAGAAAAGGAATTTGTGTTTTAATAATCCTATCAAGAGGAGTATCCAGGAGTTTTGAGTTGAAAGATAGAACCAAAATATGAGGCAATTGTTTATTATTCTCCCCGTTTGATCTCACTCAAAAGATGTTTGGTGAGAGAAACATCGAAAATATACACCAATGTACGGATATTTTTAATGCAATATAACAAGTTGCTAAAGAGTTGCGAGTTCGTTTAATTTTGTGTTTCTATAATCAATGCTTTCCATTTTGGGATGGATAGAATGAAGTAAAAAATTTTACGTTTCAGGGTCGAGATAGATAAAAAAAGATCAAATTATAAATTTTTAGAATTAAAATAAATTTTTATTATCTTTTAGACGAAATATAGTTGAAGGAGTTTTAAGGAGTCAAGGGTGGCCAAAACGCTTGTCAGCCTCTTAGATTCGCCCCTCGGGTGAGGGGAAAACATGACTGAAGAATTAAGAAGCAGATATTCAATTAACAAAAACCTATTTACATTTGTCGGAATGATGGTTTTTCCTGGTTACACCAACAATAATAACCTGATGAAACAGAGGAGAAATATTTCTAAGCCACTTAGAAGGTGACTTGTACATCATTTAGTCTTTGGGAGATGGCTTGCTGGAGATACTTGAAAGCTTTCTGATAATTCAAGAAGCCCATAAACCAGAAATCAAAGTCATCTACTGTCACAATTTCCATGTACTTTTGCGATGGTTTCTTCTTGTTTTCACACTGATTAACTCCCTTTATTTTCTCAAGCGGAATCAAAACCTGCATGAAATTGATAGAGCATGAGATGCCATGACATGACAGACAACTAAGGGTGCAAAACTATACAATCAGAGAGGGAAACGAATATATACCTTGTAATGTACTCTGAGAAATTCTCCATTGGGAGAAGGGATTTTGATTGATCTGTCGCTGCAAAAGGCAACCTTTATGGAGGAGATGAAAAGAAGGCCGGCTATAGGACCTGCTGTTGTTGATAAATGGCATTGACAAGCCTTCAACAGCTTCTCTCCTTCCCTCACACTAAATAATTGTTTGAAAATTTTCTCCACCCCTCCTACTTGAAGAATTCTTGCCCCCAAACTCAATTTTCCCTTAACAGTTTCAGTGATCTTCGGCCCCAGCCTCACTGCAGTATCAAAAATAAATTTAGCTTTCATTTCACGTTGGTCTTGAGACATGATATATGGTTGACATTAGACTAGTGATTTGGTTGTCATGGAATAACTAAGCCATAGCATAAGAGTGTTTCTTACCATGCTCTCGGATTGCATGAGCGAAAGTATCAGCTTTCTTTCCTAGCTTGTTCATCCTTTTAAGTACAAAATTTCCTTTGCCTGCAATTCCAAAACTTTCCCATTAATACTGAAAGATCCTCACAATGAATTTATATACCCAATTATTAGGACAGATTAAAAGGAAAACCTACTTTTTCTAAATGTGTTAGAACTTTCAGCAGAAGATGAAATGCGATATTGGCCAGCAGCATCAGGTAAGTACCGCCTTGGCGTTCTCTCAACTCGATATGATGTTGATTTGAATGGAACTCCAATAACTTGTTCAAGTAGCTGATTCTTCATTGTCATGAACGGAACTGAATTCTTTTCTTTTCTGTTGTTTTCTCTCTTGTAGGAGCTGTTGAATGTTTCTTCAGCTTCTATGATCAAAGAATAGATGCTTTGTGATTATCGATGAATGTTGTAATTGGCAAATGGTATTTAAAGGGATATAAACGTGGTGGTTGAGTCTAACTTTTTGTTGTATCAGCATAGCCCTAGACTTGTAAAAGATAATATTTAAAGAAAAGATGATGAGAAGATTGGTTTCTTCAAGAAAAGGATACCGTGGAAAGGTCCAAATTTTTCTTTGTGAAGTCCTCCTACATGTGCAGCAAAGAAAGTTGAGTCCAACTCTACATGAACAAGGCTAGCTCTTGTTCGGCAAACATTTCAACCAATTACCTAAGCAAGTTTTCAAATTTTATTTATAAGGAAAACAAAACCTGCAATATTCAACTGCAATGTTCAATGCTCCATTTCTTTGATTTTGATTGATCAGTAGAAGATGACAGAATAATTTATTTAAGATTGCGTGAATAACATCCATAATAAGGCATTCTCTGTTACTCATATTTGAAAGTGACTGTCAAATATGGATATGTCCTAAAATGAGTATACTTCATAGAATTATGCTTTATATCTGTATAAAAATATGTGTCAAATATGGATTTTTTTTTTTTTTTTTAAAAATGTAAAGAATCTGAAAAATATAGATTATGACTATAATGACTAAAGGTAATTAAAGGAGGCAAGTTATTAAAACTTTCAAACTACCTTGAAGATTAAAGAAGAAGTAACTAATTAATTTGGCTTAATTAACTTAAATTATTTTCTAAGCCTTCCAGGAAATCTATGGAAAAAGCACAGACTTTGTAGTAATAATAATAATAATAATATTAAGGCTGATTAGTTGAGACAACATTTTTAAAATGACAGAGACTGCCAATGGATTGCTATTTTCTGATATAACGAGTCTAAGAGGATGTGGATTTTAAACTTTCTGAGTTGGCATGGTACCTTTCTGATGTCTGCCCATCTTTACTTACTGCTAAGATAAGAAAGAAAAGGAAAGATGCATTTAGGAACCAAATGGTGATCTCACCCAAACAAATTGCACACTAAAAGATATGACAATTGCAGTGACTGATGCTGGAATTTTTTTTAGATATGTCTCCCATGAGCTATGACCATGTGGGATTAGCATCTTTCTTTTCTAATGGACAGATTAGAGAGCTCCACCTAGCAGCTCTCTCCAAAGTTCTAAGGAGTAAATCTTGATATTTTATATCATTTTACAATACTTAACGGTACATGATGCAAATAAGATTTTGGATCATTCTATAATCAAGTTTTTTTTTTTATTTCAATCCGGATCAGGTTTGAGCTATTAAGTAATATTTTTAGATCCTATGGAAGACAATCGTTTCAACATATTTGAGTTGGTCAATGTCGAATTCATGGTTTTAAATGTTAAAACATTTTAGAGTTCGTGTTCCCTCAATTTTGGATCTAACCTTTTGACCAATTCAGTTACCTACGAACACGTATTTAGACTTTTGGATTGGTTTACATTTCGCCACCCCTTTACTTAAGGGGGAGTTTAATGCTAATAAATTGGTAATCAATAATTTATTGTTTTGCACTCTGTAATTCTGTATCTCTATTCCCTATCCAGCAGTGATTAAGATTTCTAAATTTAAACAGCGTAAAATGGTTTAAAATTTCCAAATTCATTAGGTACTTGCATAGAATTTATCCATTTAATCTTTTGCCCTTTTTTTCTTTTACACATTTGATTTTTCTTTAAGGTCAGGGATTGTAGCCAAGATCTTCATTTTTTTTCTTATTTACTCCACCAGTGAAAGGATCTCAGAAAACTGGCATGCTATAGGATAGTAAACTTGAGAAACCTGTGAATGTGACGAAAGGAGTGACGAAGTTGTCCATGTACGATAGGAAGAAACCTCTTTTTAGAAGGTGATTTAAGTATTAGCTTGATTGGTCAAAGAAAAGAGGCAACCTAACCAACCATGTGTTCATGTGCTGACCTGGAATACAATCTTTTCAGCACAACTTTTTATCTTCAAGTTGTAATCCTGAGGTGGAAATGAATGGGCAGTAGGCCATGCAGATTAAATATTGCGTCACCTGCTTTCCATTGCCCAAATCAGCAATTAAGCTATGTTTGTCAAGCTTTTGCTTAACATTAAAAAAGAAAAAAAAAAAAAAACACAAGAAGGAAGGAATCTGAGGCCGGTTTTGTCAACTTAAGGAAACATACCATAGGACAAGCATAACGTTAGTTGAAAAAATAAATGCCACATCAGGCATATCCCCCACATCACATGGCCTGATGGCATTAGGATTAGGTGTCTATATCCTGAATCGTCAATGTATTCAACAAAGTAGTTGATAGAGCAGCAAATGGGTTGTCCGGCCTTCAGGGGCACCAGCAATGCAAAAAGTTGGTAAGATGATATTTTTTTTAGTCATCTTCAGAACTTTAAAGTTCATTACAGTACTTCAGTCTCCAACAAATATTTATGCAAAAACAATTAGCAGAAAATGCTGACATATTTTTACGAGGAATACACCACAAAAATAGCATGCAAGCCTGAAGGTAAGCAGCTGAGATCACAGGCGCCTTGAGACCTGCAGCATAACATAATTCACTTTTAATTTCTTAGCATATCAAACTCTTTAACAAAATCAAGCCAGGGAACGAAGTTAGTGAATAATGATACATTTACCTCAAGGAAACCAACCACTGTCATGACATATAGCAATTTATTCTTGGATTCCACTTAGGTGATGCCTATAATTTCTACCAGTAGCTCATGCTACAATTAGTTATCAGAAATTTCAATAAAAAACTGAAGTAAAAAATGGTTTCAGAGTTCAGTTCCTGATCAGTGCTTTTTATCATAACTTTTATCCTCTTTCTTGTCTTCCATCCCTATTCTCAGAAACATGGAGGTGTAGTGAATTTCTGCATTGCCATAAGTGCATTGACAACTTTCTCCATTTGCATGCTACGACTACCCTTCACCAGGACAACATCATTTATATTCAAGCACTTCAAGATTTTGGGAACAAGATTTTCCGCATCAACAGCATGTACAGTCTTTATCTTCTTAATTAAATTCATATTATCAGCAGCCACATGAAACCTTTTCCCAGCAATACCAACTAAATCAATGTGAGCATCAAGACAATAGTTTAATATCTCCTCATGATACTCTATTTCAACAGGACCAAGTTCTAACATGTCCCCAAGAATAGCAACTCTTTTTCCATTGCAATCAATGCTTTTCAACATGTCAATGGCAGCTTTGGTGCTAACAGGATTGGCATTGTAAACATCATTCACTATCTTCATGCCACTTTTAGCTACAACAAACTCTGACCGCATGCTAACAGGAACATACCCAGACAAGGATCTTCCAACTTGAGAAAGAGGAACACCAGCAGAAGTTACAACTGCAGCTGCTGCACATGCATTAAGAGCCAGATGCAGGCCCAAACCAGGAATCACAAACTCCACCCTGGATATGAAACCAACAAACTATTTACATATCCAGGGCGTCAATACTTTCAAGTGGTTCATATGTTTTAGACTCTACCAATGAAATATGCGACTCAATGGATGACAAGGAAAGAAGCCAAAACTTGACAAAATAAAATATCCAATCAGCATGCAATCATAGGCAAGAAAACAAGCCAAAATGTCAGAGTACAAACCAAAACATTCAGCAAGTTTTGGTCTTTATGAAATGGTTGCTGATAACAAAAAGTTCAAAAAAACAATGTAGGGAAAAGCAATAATAAGTCATTATGACAAAATTTGACATCAATAACATCTGCAACAAATCTCAGTGGAAATTTTTTGGATAAGAAACTTGCAATAGAAATTGAGCAAGAGGAGAAATTTGGAACATTCAGCTTATCCAGAGAAAAATAAATAAATTTTTTAATATATCAAAAAAGATAACTAGTT
>JBBYHL010000005.1:9127433-9151115 GCA_038381835.1 Adansonia madagascariensis
AGGAGAAATTTGGAACATTCAGCTTATCCAGAGAAAAATAAATAAATTTTTTAATATATCAAAAAAGATAACTAGTTCGGGTCCTAGCTCTTAGAACTCATTGCCGTTACTGTGGCTCACCCCTATTACTTTTCTATCCGTAACTTTCCAATACAATTTTAAACACCATTGATAAAGATTATATCATAATTCATAGGTAGGTCCTACACTTGTGAATAGTGCTAATGAATATATTTAAAAGTAGAGGAAAGAGCTCAACCCTTTGGAACCAGCTGACCATTTACTTCAGTTTTGACAAGTCGATTTCAAAGTAAGAATGTAACCTTTTTCATCGAACTCCAACTGTAAAAGGGACTACTTGCTTCTTTCATTCCAATTCCATATTAAGAAAAAAAAAACACACATACACACAAGTACCGTTTTCAATTGATTTTTTGGTACCAGCTTATCCAAATCTTCAAAATTATTGAATAAAAACAATGAAATGAACATTTTGGGGAAAAGTCCATAAGAAATTTATCATAAATAAAGGTTTTTTAATTCTATTTATGCTGTGTTTGGATGGGCAGGTCCAGTGAAAAAAGGAGCTCAACTGATCCAAACATAGCCTTATTCCCCAGAATTGCCCCCAATAGTTAGGATCTATTCAATTCAAACACGCTTTGGTCCAAGAGTGCATTATGGAAAAACCCCATTACCTTAACAATAAGTAATCCTTTAAACAAACTTACATCTCCTTATTTTTCTGTAAGACAACTCGAACACCAAGACCACCATATACGCTTTCTGCTGCTACCAACCGAACATCACACTCCAACCTCTGACCAAAAAGCACCTAATGCACAGGAAAAAGCCAAATTGCAGGAGTAGCTAACGCATTCAATGTCAAATGCACACCAAGATAAAAAGGCAAAAATAGCAAGTCCATTAATGACTAGGAAGATCAACCAGAGAAAAATACAGCTTAGATAGTCCAAAGACTTAGACTCACCTCATATAGTGTGGCTGTGCGTGTGGGTGTGGCCCTTATTAGAAACCATAACAGAATGCCGATGCAATAACAAATTTATCACTACTGCTGCACTTGATGCTACATTAAAAGCCTCGTATGTATAATGTTATATTAGGTATCCAAAAGTATGACATAGGCAAGAACTGTTAAAACGTAGCTTAGTGAACAACAACATTAGTATGACATAAACCTATCTTACCCTCCTAACTCCTGGAGGAACAGGAAGCCTCATGACAAGAGGATCGTTAGCATTCTGAACACAAATATCTCCTGGCTTCGCTTCTTCAAAAATCTCCCCTTTAGCCATTGCAACTTCCTCCAAGCTTCCAAGGTTCTCCAAATGAGAAGCGCCCACATTTAGAACCACTCTAATATCTGGCCTCCCCAGCCTTGCCAACTGCAATATCTCTCCTTTCCGACTCATTCCCATCTCCAAAACTGCTATCCCCACATTCCTAGGAATCCCAATCAATGACAAAGCAACCCCTATTCTATTATTCCAGTTCCCATAACTCTGATAAATCCTACTCTCTGAACTCTCAAGGGCCAAAGCTATCATAGCTTTAGTAGTAGTTTTCCCAACACTTCCAGTAATTGCTATCACTTTGCCAAGAAACCTGTTCCTTGCAAAAGTTGCCATTTCTAGCAATGAACTTACAGTGTCACCATCAATCTGAACAAAACCCATGTCCCAATTCTCGCAAACACGATTTCCAATAACCCCGACACATCCACTTTTGGATAATTCACGGGTTACAAAGTCATGGGCATCAAAATTTTCCCCAGCAATGGCAAAGAACCATTGGCCTGGTTCAATGGTTCTAGTATCCGTGCAAATGGTTCCTGAAGGACCCCATTTCACAATTCTGCCACCGACGGCTTGCGCTATGTCGGTAACAGTCCAAAGTGGTGAATTTGAGGGAGCAAAATGGGAAATCTGGGTACTGTAGTTGGAAGGGTTTAAGGTGTTTTTGATGAAAGTAGGCGAAACTAAAACCCTTGCATGGAGACGGGTAGCTAAGGATTTTGAAACGGAAGATTTTGTGAGAGAGGAAGTGTTAGGAAATGGAACGACGCCCATGGAATTGAAACTCAACTGTGGTTTCAAATTTCTGTTCTCCAAGTTTAAGAAGATTCTGTTAGCGTTAGGTTTTGAGGTTTAATGATTCCTTTCATAGAGTTCAAAAATGTCTGATTCACCGAAATCAATGGTAAAATGTAATAACTATTTGCTGGGATTAAAAGAGCCAAAAAATAATTACACAATTTGATTCGTTTAACAGAATAAACGATGGATGCTATTAAATTATTTTTTCTATTTTTTGTTAAATCGAGAAGAAAAAAAGTTTATTTATCGTATATTTAATTGATTAAAATAAAATAGAATAAAAATAAAATAAATTTAATAAAAATAAAATAGAATGAAAATAAGTATTACATATTTTGATTAATTGAATAAAATCAAAAAAATAATATTATAGCATTTGATTGATTAAAATTGTATAAAGAAACAGATGGAAAATATGATTAAAATGATTAGTTTAAACCTTAAGTTAAATAATACAATTTTCATTTATAAAATGAAATTTATTTTATCAATCCTTAAATATAATAAAATTTAAATTATAAATATAAAATTTTTAAGATTATTTAATATATTTTAAATAAAATTTTAATATATCATATTTAAAATATTTAAAAATACTAATGCAATAATTAAATATTAGAGATTTAATAATATACAATATAAAATATTTATATTTTAATAATAAAAATATATTAGTACCATAAAATTATATTAAATTTATTAAAATATAAATCATAAAATTTTAATTAAATATTTTATATTTATTTAATTATTTAATAAATAAAAACTTTTAATTTTCACCCTATAATTACCCTTATTTTCTCTCTTCTCACTTCCTCTTTTGTTCATATCTTTATAATAGAAACCCAAATCCCATCACAAACCTTAAAACCTTCCTCTGCTGGTTGTCGCTGCTTCCTAACCCAGAAAATTTCCATTTCCCACCCAAACCTTCCTTTCATTTCCCTCTTCTTGTTTTTTTGATTAATTTTCCCTCAAAGTCTCCAAAAAAGCCTAGATCTACATTTAAAGCTCGTAACTTTTGTTCTTTGTATCGTCGCTGGCCGCCAATCCAAAGCTCCCAATTTTCGGATATGTTATTCCTCTTTACCTTCTCTTCTTGCTCAATGAATTTGAAACCTTAAAACCTCCTTTAATGACCCTAAACCCCAAAACCCTAAGAGAGAGAAACTTTCTCTCTCTTCTGAAACTTTGTTTACAGTGGTGAATGGCTGAAATATGTTAAAGTTAAATATAGGGATTTTGATTTTTGTTAGGAATAATAGTTGTTATTTGAACTTTTGGTGATGGATATTTTGAGGAAAATTTTCCCCTATTCCTATGGGTCTGATAGCCATTCAGACCCCCAACCCTTGAATCCCTATTACGGGATTTTGGAGAATAGAGGCGAAATGCTTATTCTGCTGAATGACTGATTCGGTGAACCAAACCTTTGATTTGCTGTGCTGTTCAGATAGAGGCAGAATGGAATCACCATTCCGCCTAACCAAACACGATCTTAATCAAATCAATACAACATTACACTTGTGCCAGCTTAATACAATATTTTTGAGATTTGCTGAATATCATGTACTAAGCATCTACCTCCTAAGGTTGTGCAGGAAAACTAATCCTATTTTTGACCAGGGATGATGGGGTTCCTAAAACCGATTCAGTGTACATGTTATCCTTTTTTACTAGATTGCAATCCCATCAGCAGGTTGATTAGCTATTCTGAGTATAATTAGGGACATCTTTGCACTCAAGATTTGTTGTCTATGTTGCCATATATCAAAACAAAATTGGTACCATTTTCTATTGGGTCTTATCTTTATTTTTTTCCTCCGATTCATCCATAACTTTCTTTGAATCCATTTTAATAATAATTTTTTAGTAACTGTAGACACCTCATTTTGTTCGATCTATTTTTGGCACCCTACGACTCAATTGAAGGATGATAAAACCAAAAATTAAAATAAAAACTAGGATAAGACTATCGGGTGCTATGTCGTCTGGCACTATTAGGCAACATGGTGCCGGGAAAAAAATTTTTTTGGGAATATATGAAATGCTTATCGGCCGTATTAAAGGAAAATATAACAATAAGGTATCAAATGCCACTTTTCATGGTGTCGTAGGAGTCATTCAAATGAGTACATAGATCAATTTCTCACTATCTGTGACCAAGTTAAGGAAAATCAGGAAACTACAGGTACGTGCAAGTTATATTAGTATATAAGAATTGATATGAGGCTTTATGTCACCAAAAACTTGAATTGTCACATGTAGTATCGATACAAGAGGGTTTGGTATCGATACCTAAGATGTGGTATCGATACCTGGCATATTGGTATCGATACAGACCTTGGCAGTAGCTGAAGTTGTGATTTTTGGTAAAATGTATCGATACACAACCATAAGTATCGATACAAATCCATGGAGTATCGATATAGGCCTTTAAGTCTCGAGACTAAAAACATTTTTTGCTCTTAGTATCGATGCACAGCTTATTGTATCGATACTCATGGGTAAAAGGTACCTTGTGTATCGATATAACATGTTTTATATCGATGCACCAAGGCATTTTTGCCCAGTTCGAGCCATTTTTCAGCCTTTGAAAACCCAATTAAAACATGTTTTTGCACCAAGGAATTATCATAAATCATTGCAAGACTTAACTATCGGCTCATGAACAGATTTAAACAAATTTTCAGAGCCCAAACAATCAACGACAAAGGTCACTTTCATAAGATATATGGGTGTAAGAGGGTATGGCAGGCATATCTCTAGTTGTGGGCTCTCACAGGTTTTCTACCTCCTTGCTCAGCATGGCAGAACCAATAAGAAGAGAGTCAACTGAGCAAGGCAGCTGGAGATGTCCGCTGGTGCAGAAGGGAAAAATAAAAAAATGCCCTTGCATTGTCTTCTAAAAGTAGTGGTTGAGCATTGAATAGAGAACTCTCTCAGCTATCTTCAAAAAAAAAAGTTCAACTATCAAAAAAGCTCTCCAGCAATCTCAAAAAACTCATCATCCATTCCCATAAATCCTCTAATAACTCCAGCTCTAAAAACTCACCAAAAATACTATTCCATTGCCTTTCACCCTTAACCAACCTTCATTCCCATGGCACCCTAAAATCACCACCAGAACACCTTCAAAAACTCAACCTTTCACATACTTTCATCCTTAAAACAGCCCACCAGTGACCATATTACTAGAAAGCTTCTTCCTTTCACACTTTTCTTGCAAAATAATAGCAAAAAGAAGGAAGGAACTGAGCTTAAAGTCACTATTTTTTTTAAAAGAGGAAGGTTCAAGCTTTTACTGGTATATTTTTACCTTGTTCCATGCATTTTCTATTTTGATCATCCATTTCATTTTAGTGAGCCCTTCATGCTGCCATGACCCTCCTAAGGCTCTCATGCATCATTGTTGCCTTCGATGTGGTAGTCTTAGGATTTTGATGACCCTCTTGAAACCTTGATGTTGTGGGATATATAAACTCACCATACTTCATTTTCATTATTACATGGCCTCTATTCATGCATCTTTTACCATGTTTCTTCCATATTCACATGTCCATTTCATATTTAAATGCTCACTTTAACATGCATTAGGTATGTTCAAACATTTTCTATATTTTAAGGAGTCTCATAAAATAAAAATGCTATCTTAATAATTCCAACATCCATTCCCTTGTTTAAACATGTTTAGATTGTTCCCATGCACCTTATTTGTTATCTTTTTGCATTTGTGACACCCATTTTCCTATCAAAATGTCATCCTTGTATGTTTACATGTTTAACCTATATTTATCTTTGTATGTGCTGCATTTTGTTCATGATATCTCCATCAAAATGCTTGCTTATTTCTTAAAACGTGATTTTTAGAAACATCCCTAAGATAGGTTCATTCTGCCTCCAATAGATGAAGAGTAGCATGAACTTAATGCTTTCATCACATTGGTCTCCTAATCTTGGGGGTAAATCAACATTTCAGCTCTGGATTCATGGTGAAATAAGTTCATTTTTCAAAAATAGGAATTCCTTTAAGTATTAAACCTTTACCTTGAGTCTCATGTTCCCTTTAGTAACATGGTCAACGGGTTATTCCATCATCCCAAACTACTTTGGGATTATGGAATGAACTTGTCAAACCCATGTTACTTCCTGTCATGGACGTTCGAACATCCTAGACTCGAGTCTATCTTCAAAAAATTAGAATATCAAATAATCCCCATGTTTTTGCTCTGGCAGTACTTAATCCGAATTTGGAAAATCATTTTTAAACCATAAAATATTTCTTCTGATTTTTCTAATGTTTTTCCCTTAAAAGACATCGAAGTACCTTCTAACAACGTCTCATTTACCCTCGAATCATCCCAGATGAGGGAGTTATAATTTTTTGATCCTTTGTTCGCTGAAACCCGAAACCAATGTGCAATATTCTGTTTGGGCCATTTTGGCTTATCTAATGATGTTGATGAAATTTTTAGATATTTTTCCTAAAAGGTTTATGAATTTTCATTTCTAAAAAGGTATTGTTCATAATTTAACAATTTCGGATGAGCCCGAAATGATTTTTCAAAGTTCGGCATGTTTTTTCCCCTGCATGTGCTGCCAGTGTCCATATAGACAAATTAAAAAATGAATTTCGCTTAGAAAGTGACTGTCTAGAATTTTTGAAATAGTTTTACATTAAACCTTATCAAGTTATCCCATTAACAACACCTTATTCACTACCTAAAGCCTTCAGACAAGCCTGAAATAAATTCAGGAAGGGAGGTGAACGATGTTGTCTCCTGTTTTTATCTTAGGTTTCAAATATCCTTTTATCGAGATGTTCGAATGTCTCAAAATACATCTAGTTAGTTCCCCTATGATATCAGCCCCTTTTGACTCAGATCAAGATTAAAAAACAAAAGTAGGATTTTATATTAAAATTTTTGTCAATGGAGATACTCCAACTCCATTACTCAAAGGGGATACTCCAACCCCATTTTTAATTAAAAAATTTAAATTTTCTCTTTATTCCTAAATGTTTTCCTAACTTTGGGGATAATCCAACCCTATTACTT
This sequence comes from Adansonia madagascariensis, assembly GCA_038381835.1. Taxonomy (NCBI): domain Eukaryota; kingdom Viridiplantae; phylum Streptophyta; class Magnoliopsida; order Malvales; family Malvaceae; genus Adansonia; species Adansonia madagascariensis. The sequence continues at coordinate 9,134,611 of JBBYHL010000005.1, forward strand.
TGAGGGGATGCTCTAATCTCATTTTCTTAAAAAAAAAGATACAAATTTTTCTTTATTCCTAAATATTTTCCTAACTCTATCTTTAGGGATAATCCAACCCCACATCTCCTAAGGGATACTCTAACCTTGCTTTACCTTAAAAACACCTAAAATTTTCTCTTTCGGATACGTCAGACCGCTTGGATAAAAACAATTTCGTTCTTCAAATTACCATCGAATCTAGATCGGTCTCTAAAATTATCATCTCGGTTATTCTTCAATAATCAAAAGCAATTATGAGATACATTTCGATCGCCCCTCCTTTTTACGTTCTTTTGTTTGTGATTGTTTGTTTATGATATTATTATATTTCGTTTTTTCTGCCTCACTAACTCGTTTCCTTTTGTAATAATTATCATGCATTCATATTAAAAATTCATTTTTCCAATAAAATTTACAAGGTGATGTTTCATGTTGGTATTTCTCCAATGCCTAATGTGGAATATCAAAATTTTCAAAACTCAATCCATACTTTATTTTCATAAAACTCTCTATGTTCCTTACATCTCCGAGGCGCATAGATGAGCTAATTTTTTTTTAAAAAGGTCACATTTTCTAAAACTTCATGCATTAAAGAGGATTATATCTAAATAAAGACCAAATGGAACTGATTTAATCGAGACCAAAGTGAGACATAGTTAGTAGGTACCGATTTTGGGTGTCATGGGGATGCTAGTCTTTCCCCGCGCGTAACCAACTCCTGAACCCTACCAATGGATCTCTGGACTTCGTAGACCTTGAAATCAATGTTTCAAGTTTCGTAACTCTCAATATTGTTTTCAATAGGCATCCGATCTTGCTTAGCCTAAAATGATTGGTGGCGACTCCAAGTTTATGGTCACTTCGTGGTGGCCATCCAAGACCAGTTGGATGAGCGACTCGTCTGACAATCCCTACCCTTTTCATATTATCATGCCTATTCCAAATCCCAATCAAGGGATAGCTCAAAGGCTTGACCACAACCAACCATCATTTATTTTTAAGTCGAGCACACTACGCCCTTTTGATCATCTAAAGTTTTAAGGGTCGGGCACGTGGTGATAGTTTGACGACTCCACTGGGGACTATTTTAGAGAGTTAGGCCTATAACTAGCTCTTTCTCACTCGGTTCATGGCTTTTTGGTCTCCATAATTATTTAGATATAATTCTCTTTTATTTTTTGCCTACTAATCTCTATAGTTTATGTTTTTGTCTTGTGATTGTTAGGGATTATTCATGCCCAAATAAATATTGATTTGAATAAATATGGTAATATGGATGTGAAGCAAAAAGGTTTGATTGTTTCTCCGACACACACTGTGCACTTGCATTTGCACTAGATTCCCAGCTACACCATGGTGTGGTTAATATCCTAATTATTAAGAGGAAGTGAGCCATTCACCTTCGTGAGTATCGCATAGGCATGGCAAGACCTTTCGGGATGTAAATTACCTATGTCTCTCTTGAGTACCCCTCCACACTTGCATAGGGAAATACATCCACCAGATCGAACCCATTCTGCTAAACCAGTGATGGGCCTAGGATCGGGATGCCTCGACTGTTCTTACTGGATAGAGGAGCGATTCAGATATTGAAATAGCATCAACTTAAACCCATGTAGTGAACCCTATGAGCTAAACCACGTCAAGCTATACTAGATGCTGCTAGAATAACCCAAAGATTAGGATCACTCTGGGAAACATTTCTTACCTTTACTCATATATACCATTGGTTATGCAGGTGATGATGGGTGAATGTTGTCATCCATGCTTGTCTTTTTATTTTCATGATCATTCCTTTAGGATATGCAGTGATGTTTAGTGGTAAATCCTCTTTAATAAGTGGGTAAAGATAAGCGAATGCCATTACTTGAGATGCCATCTTGAGATAGTCGTATCTGACTAAGATAAGCTGCCATGCTGCTCGAACAATGGCTTAACATGTACTTAACATAAATGGTGATAGACGAACATCATCATTTAAACGGTTAATCTTAGTCATCATGAGGTATCATGTTGCTTCATGAAGAGGAAATTTTAATATGAACATGCTGGTATGCTGCCTGTTTAATGCCTCAACATTTATGTTCATCATGTCTACCTTAGGCATCGTGCCACCTATTCTCAAGACAAATTTTATGCTACACTTTTGCTACTATTCTTTCATTTCCTTATCTTTTACCTATTATTTTGGTTACTAACTCATTTTTTTTTTGCTTTTCTTTTTTACCATGCATCATTTCATCATCATTACTATCATCATAGGACAATTGGCTCTAATGGGTCAGTGTTCACCAAGGGGGCATCTGTTATGGAGAAACAGTCCACTTCAGAGCTAAAGCCTTTCGAAAAAGTTTGGGCATGGTTGAAGTGCCGACAACGTAAAGATGGAGACGTCTTTAAATCGGGGCATGTTTTAGTAATGCATGAAAGGATCAAGATAGGATACCATGAAAGTGATTAGCAAGATCTGAGGATCATATGGAATAATTGGGATAATACTAAAAGGGAATCATTCACTAAGAGATTTGGAGATATCGCTCTTTTGCTTCAAGTTTATTTGAATGTAGGTTTGTTGCAAGCGGTTTTCAGTTTTTGAATCCAGCATACCGGTGTTTCACTTTCAATCATGAAGACTTAGTCCCCATGGTCGATGAATACACTACGTTACTCAACATTGAAAGGGCAAAGGTCGATAAGATATACTGCAAAGTGTTGAATTCTCCAACCTTTAAAAAATTGGCTCAAATCCTCGGGGCAATGAAGTCTTGGATTGAGAGTCATATCAAAACAAAGAGGAACAGTGAATGCATCTCATGGGCCAGTTTGGGAGAGGCAATGGCAAGTACCATTGACATCTGAAAAATCCAAGATGTCTATGCTTTGGAAATATATGGTCTGGTTATATTCCTAAAGACTTTAGGCTATGTTGAAGCTACGACAGCAGATGTTTTTTCTTGCTTGTACTGCAACATTAATCCTACATCAGCTATCCTTGTCGAAACTATTCGAGCTCTTAATATTTGTAAAAAAATGGGAATGGGCTATTTCATCGGATGTGCATCGCTCCTTCACATTTGGCTCGTCAGTCACTTTAGCCCGAAAGAAAGTAGTACGTCACACTACTTCTTACCCAGCTTTAGCCTTATCTCTAAAGTACTTGAGAAAGAATGGCCTCAAGACAAATCTAAAGAGTAATGGATCCAAAAATTCTAAAACCTTAAGGGGGAGGAGGTAACATGGAAGGCCTCTTGGTTTTTCCCACAAACAGTCATACCGTTGCTGAGATTACAGCTATGTACCGCTCATGGGATTATAGGGAAGTACTAGCTGCACCTCTCTTTTAGTTCTTTGATAATTCCAGTGATGTAATTCATCACTTAGAGTTGTGGGATTTCAATTTTGGTGAGCCTGACTACAAGTTGAAAGTCCAATTAGCTTTTCAAGCATGGAAACAAACCCGTTGCATGGAGAGATATTGGAGAGGGAGGATATGATGAATGGAGGATCCGTCACGTTAATAATGCCATGCCCCTGTCTGGTGTCAGGACATCACAAATGCTAGTTGACAAATTTCTTTCTAAAATTGAATTGCTTAAGCAAGAGTTCGAACAAGAAAAGGCAACCTTTGCCAATGAGATTGCTCGATTAAAGAAGGAAAATATTTAATTAAAAATGGACCTCTGCCTCAGAGATGGCGAGATGATCATTGTTGTCAAAGAGAAAAACCACTCAAGGAGGACCTCGAGAGTTTGAAAAAAAGACTATGTGGCCCTTAATAAAGTAAGCAAGTCTCGAAGACTTAGAAAGCCATTAGCTAAGTGAAGGACAAAAGTTACTACTCTCGAGAAGGAATTACACTAATGGAGAGAAGCTGCTTGGATCAATAAGGAAAAGCTTGTTAGAACCCAGGCTCTTGCATTAACTCATCGAAGAAAGAATGAACGGTTAGAAGTTCGAGTACAGGATTTGGGAGGAAACCAAGCCAAAAATAGAGCTCTAACACTTAGAATTCAAGATTTAGAGCATTTTTTTCAAGCTCGCCAAGACCAAGTCGATGCACTGGTGAGAGCCTTCAAATAGCGAGAGCAAGAATGGCTTTAAATGGTTGATCATGCATGCTAAAACTATTACGACCATCATCATCAGGTAGCTTAGTTAGAGGTCGGGAACATGATGCATGTAGCCCGATCCCTAACACGTGTGATCTTGCCCACTAGACCATGTGAGAAAAACTTGTTGTATTTCTTAGACCATGTAATCAGGCAATGTAACCGTGTCAGGTATTTTTGAATGTAGTTACATGTAATCAGGACATTTTGTTGCTTGAAAGATGCTGTTGGTGGAGCTACCCCTTAATCCAATTGTCCCTTTTGCATGTGCATGACTAACCTAATCTTTTGTATAGTTTTATTCATTCATTTATTTTCATGATTGCTTATTCACTTTCATTGCATCAAATATAAACATGAACATATCATAAAGGCCTAATCCAAAAATAATTTAAAGTGAAAGTGATCTAAAACATGGAAAATACAGCTTGCCATCGATACAATACTCCCTAATCATCGAAGAACGATGGAAAATGATCATCAGGCCCGCATCAATAGACTCAAACTCATGTTTAGAGAGTCCCTTACTCCATAAGAATGAGGAACTCCAAGCTCAAATTGCCAAGCTGACCGAGTTTGATGCGTTGAAGGAAAAAGGGTAAATAAGTACAGTCGAGGCAGGAAAAGATTCAGCCAATACTGAAAGTAATCTGAATGGTGGTACTAAGGCTACCAATGCTCAGAATGGGGTGTTACGCGGGCAGCATCCTCTAGCAGCAAACATCTCACCATCACAGCCATTCATTTACATTAATCCTATGACAACATCCCATTTAATTAAAGGATTTCAAGGTGCAGGCTCTTTACTAGTAAGGCCTATAGTCCCAAACTTTGATGAGCAAATAGAGTAAGAGAAATTAAAGAGGCTCTCAAGAAATGATGAGGATTTAGACAAGTATCAGTCACTAGAGAAGCATCTTCAAGCCATGGAAGCAAGTAACAAGTTTAGAATCGTAGACACAGAATCATTAGGGCTAGTCACGAGTCTCGTTATCCCACCTAAGTTCAAGGTGCCTACTTTTGAAAAATATATGGGACTACCAGCCTTACTACCCATCTTTCATGTATTGTCGTAAGATGGTAGGGCATGAAGAGAACGAAAAGCTACTAATCCATTGCTTTTAGGATAGTTTGACTAGAGTAGCTCTCCGATTGTAAAAAGGACTTGATCTTGGAAGAATTTAAACGTTAGCAATTTGGCATGTGCATTCTTTGAACAGTATAAGCATGTGTCTGATTGGGCTCCAGATCACCTTTCTCTCATGATCATGGAAAAGAAATCTTCCAAGAGCCTTAGACAGTATGCTCAAAGATGGAGAGAGAAAGCGGCTCAAGTTCGTCCTCCTCTAATAGAAAAAAAATGGCAGTCATGTTTGTTGGCACCCTACGACCTCCTTACTACAAAAGATTGGTAAGAAGCGCCATGAAAAAGTTTATCGATATGGTTATATCAACTGAAATGATTGAGAACGTCACCAAAAGTGGTAGGATATCTGTTGGGGAGACATCTGGATTAGTCAAAAAGATAGTAAGCAAGGGTAAAGAGAAAGAGGTGAATGTTGTAGGTGAAAATCGTGCTAGGTTTAATCAAAATCTTCACCCAGCACAGCCTATGTACCTCATGAGTATGCTGAATATAGGTCTTACTCCTTACTCATCAGCATCCTAACTAGTCTACACTATCAGGTTTGCTGCTGCAATAAGCTTTGTATTGAATCCTATTCAAAATATAGCCTAAAATGCTTAGCCTCGCAATATGCATAATGCAAGAGCTTCGAAAAGCCAACAAGCACCCCGAGAAAGGGATCACTTTAAACCACTCCCTTACTCTTACAAAGAGATTTACTCTCACTTATTTACAGGTAAACTAGTGGCCCCAGTATTCATAAACCTAAGATCACTACCATAGCCCAGATGGTATGATGAGAACGCTTATTGTGAATACCACACTAGACTGTAAAGCCATTCCATTGAGAATTGCACTTCATTTAAAAGAAAAGTGCAGGGCCTACTAGAAACATGAGTGATCAAGATCGAGCAAGGTCCTGGACCCAATGTTGGGGCCAATGCACTCCTTAATCATGCCAAATTGAAAGTGAATGCGATAATCGATGGAAAAGGTTGTTAGCTTAAAAGAAGCATTGGAGAAGTCAAAACCCTTTTGTGAAAGCTAGAATAGTGACAGATGATAATAATGCCATCAAAACATCTTACTGCCACTGCAGTCGAGAACACAATTTGCAACATTGTCCATCATTCTTGAAAATGGTCCAAGGGATAATGGATTGATCGAGATCTAGTTTTATGAGGAGTGGGATTGACACAAGGACCTATTTATTAATGCCATTAAAGAGGAAAGACCTACAGATGATCGGATCTTAAGTTGTCTATCTCTTATGAGCATGAAAAAGAAATCTAATGAAAGTTTTAGGTAGTATCCTACAAGATGGATGGATAAGGCTACCCAAATTTATCCCTTACTGATAGAAAAAGAGATGACTATTAGATTCATTAGCATGTTACAAGCCCCTTATTATGAAAGGGTAGCAAAAAAACTACTAGAAAAGCTTCATGAATATGGTCATACTCTGTGGGATGATTGACAAGACCATGAAAAATGGACCGAGTAGAACATATATCTAACAATGACAAAGGGAAAGGAAAAATGAAGGCTAGTCAGCAATTAAAGTTCGATAATAAAGCCAGTTCATCTTAAACTAGTGTCGAGTTAGACCTAAAGAGAATGGTCATGGAAGAAAACTATGAGATTATAGAAAACATAGAAGAATTTAGAACGCTAATAAATTCAATTTGGCAAATCCTAGTGCAAGCTAAGCTACTTAATGCAGCCGAGAAGATAGAAGAAAGAATTGATGACTTCTATGATTTCTATACCGTTTATGCCCATACTCTTCAAGCATGCAAAGAGTTTCATGCTATGGTTCAAATGATGATGAATAAGGGTAGCATCAAATTCTATGACGAAAAGCAAACCTCACACATCGAGTTTGCAAATGCAACACTGTCTATCAAGACTATAGAAGAAGAAAAAGGCAATCCTCCTTACAGGGTAGGAAGGCCATTGATTTTGTATGACAATCGACTAAGAGCCAAAGCCACACCTATCCAGCCCACGCCAAGGATGATCATTCAATTTCCATCTCTCTTCTTTTATAAGGATGATAAGATGATTCCTTGGAATTATGAAACCAAAACCTTAATCATCAGGGAATTTAGTCCGCAAGCAACGAGCATGGATCTTTTAGGAGTGAGTCACTTAACTCAGAGTGGCAAATTTTATGCCCCAGCAGCATCTAGAAGTGAAACATTGCATGAGAATACTAGTCCTATTCCTCAAACATTGAAATCTACAATAAGAAATTCAGATTCGTTGGCCTTCAAAGAGCCAATGAGTGAGAAAGAAGCTACAAAATTCCTTAAGATCATCAAACACAATGAATACAGCATCGTCGATCAGTTGAACAAGCAACCCACCAAGATATCTGTGTTGTCACTACTGTTGAATTCTAAAGCTAACAAGAATACCCTTCTCAAAGTTTTGAATAAGGCTTATGTTCCTCTCGACATTTTTATAGGTCAGTTGGATCACCTAGTGAGCAACATCACTACCGATAATTACATATCTTTTAGCAATGGTGAAACCTGCTCTGAGGAAGAGGAAACTACAAAGCCCTTCATATCATCATGTATTGTAAAGGCACTATGTTGCCCAAGGTGCTTATCGATAATGGGTTGACTTTAAATGTAATACTTGTGTCATGCTTGAACAAGCTTCCGATCGATGCATCTCATATCTAAAATAGTCGTACAATTGTGCGAGTGTTTGATGGAACTTGTTGGAACATTGCAGGAAACATCACCATTTCATTCCAAATCAGCCTATTTACTTATGAAGTTGACTTCTATGTGATGGACATTGCTCCATCATATAACTGCTTATTGAAAAGGCCTTGGATTCATTCTGCTGGGGCAGTACCATTATCTTTACACCAAAAACTGAAATTCATCATCGAGAATAAAGTTGTTAGCATCGAAAGAGAAGAAGATATCATTGTTGCTACCTTAAGTGATACCCTATATGTTGAACCTGATGAAGATATCCTAGAATCCTCTTTCCAATCCTTTGAGTTTGTCAATGCTACTTATATCAAGGAAGGGTTGCTAATAGTTTAGCCCTGCTTATCAGAGAGTACTCATATAGGTTTGAAGTTGACTGTCGGCAAAAGTGCCTAGGCTAGAAAGGGACTTGGAAAATGCCTTCAAGGAGTTGCTGAAGCGTTGAAAGTGGTCAACCAGATAGATAAAAAAGGGTTAGGATTCAAGCCCAATGCACAGTAGAAAAGAAAGCAACCTCAGAAGAACCGTGAAAAAAGAATGGTTTATTTGTCAAGATAAGACATGGAAGACGAGCCAATGATATTTCCAGCACTTCGGGAAAGTTTTCACTCAGGGGGCATGTAAATACTGGCTCTGCTAGTGCTGTGCTCATATTGAACAAAGCATTCAAGGATGTCTCCATCAACACAATTGATGAGCTAAAAATGTCAACTATAAGTCCAGAGACTGGTCTGGGCCCTTTAGGTTTTATTCTAAGTATTTAGAGTGAGACTCAGATTCTTGTACTATTCAAGTCTTTTTCAAAGTAATGCTAAAACTAAACCCACTTGCTCTCACCTAAAAACATTGTAGGATCCTTTGTATGGGCAGCTTTCATTAAGTATTATAAATGAAAATGACTAAACATTATGTATTTATTCTTTGTGTTTATAGTTCTTGCTAACCTTAGACCTTTCTTTACATATTTTCCACCTATGTTGTTCCTTTCCATATTTTCATGTACCCCAATGAAGGTAACATGAATGTTTATACTAAAACTTTAGAAATCGATTTCGAGCAACTATCTGTGCCAGTGAGGTCAAATCGAGGATGACCTTGAAGAGAACCCTATAACCCTAGACCTGTTGAAACTAGTTGAATAGGAAGAAAAATAGATATTACCTCATGAAGAACCCATCAAAACCATAAACCTTCGAGCAGAAAAAAACCCAAAAGAAGTCAAAATCAAAACCTCTAAAAAGCCATCAACTCGAGCTAAACTAATAAGTCTCCTTCAAGAATATTGAGATGTGTTTACCTGGTCCTATCAAGACATCCTTGGATTAGATACCAATATTGTGGTTCATAAACTTCCCTTTAAACCCAAGTGTAAGCCCATGCAACAAAAGCTCAGAATGAAACCTGAAATGCTTCTGAGGATAAAAGAAGAAGTGAAGAAGCAATTTGAAGTAGGATTTCTTAAAGTAGCCAAATATCCTAAATGGGTAGCCAATATAGTCCTAATTCCTAAGAAGGACGATAAAGTGCGAATGTTTGTGGACTATAGAGACCTGAATCGAGCCCATCCCAAGGATAATTTTTCTCTACCTCACATCGATACCTTAGTAGACAACATTGCAAAAAACTCACTGTTTTCCTTCATAGATGGGTTTTTAGGCTATAACCAAATCAAAATGGCCAATGAAGACATAGAAAAGACCACCTTCATAACCGTTTAAGATACTTTTTGCTACAAAGTAATGCCTTTCAGGCTAAAAAATGCTGGGTAACCTACCAAAGGGCTATGGTAACATTGTTCCATGATCTCATGCATAAAGAAATTGAGGTCTATATGGATGATATGATTGCTAAGTCACCAAAAGAGAGTGAACATGTGGCCCATTTGCTAAAACTCATCAAAAGGCTTTGTAAATACCAGCTAAAGCTAAATTTTACCAAATGCACATTTGGTGCCATAACCGGTAAACTATTAGGTTTCATTATGAGTGAGAAAGGAATAGAGGTTGATCTTGACAAGGTCAAGGCCATTCAGAATATGTCACCAGCTCAGATTCAAAAGGAAGTGAGAAGCTTCTTGGAAAGGTTGAACAACATAGCCTGATTCATATCTCAGTTGACAGACAAATATGATATAATCTTTCAGCTGCTCCAAAAACAAAATCCTAGAGAATGAAATGAAGAATGTCAAAAAGCTTTCGATAAGGTCAACCATTATCTTTTAAACCCTCAAGTACTTTTGCCATCATTAATCCTGTATCTATTAGTTTTTGATAAGTCAATGGGCTGTGTATTAGGGTAACATGACGAATCAGGAAAAAAAGAATAGGCTATCTATTACCTGAGCAAGAAGTTTACAGAATATGAAATTAATTATTCATTCGTAAAAAAGTTATGTTATGCTTTAGACTAGACAGCTCAAAGGTTAAGGTAATACATGCTGTGCCACACCACATGGCTAGTCGCCAAGCTTGATCCCATCGAGTATTTGTGCAAAGCTCTAGCCTTATCCGAGAGATTAGCCAAATGGCAAGTTATGCTTTCTGAGTATGATATCACATATGTAAACTAGAAAGCCATTAAAAATAGTGCGATATAAGACTTTTTGGTGAGTCAAGCCACAGATGACTACTAGCCTTTAGACTTCGAATTCCTTGACGAAGACTTGATGTGCATATTTAAGGTAGAGAACGCTGTTAAGTGTGGGTTGTCATGGAAAATGTACTTCGATGAGCTTCAAATGCACTGGGGCATGGAATTGGGGTAATTTTTATCTCACCTAAGGGAAACCATTACCCTTTCACAGCCAAATTGAACTTTGACTGCACCAACAACATTGCTGAATATAAGGCTCGCATCATGGGACTCTAAACAGCCATTGAAAGGGGCAATCGAACACTACAAGTGTTTGGAGATTTAGCCCTTGTCATTTACCAATTGAAGGGAGAATGGCAAACACATGATGCCAAATCGATCCACTATGAGAATCTAACATCAGAACTCAAGAAAGAGTTTAACGATATCAGCTTTCAACATCTACCCTAAAAAGAGAACCAAATTGCTGACACCTCAGCCATTTTATCATCCATGTTTAAAGTCAATCGAGAATCGAATGTCACTTCTATTCAAATGAGTATCTATACAGCCCCGTCACATTATCAAAATGTTGAAGAAGAGAAAGATGGTTTACCATGGTATCATGACATCCTTCAGTACACCAAGGATCAACAACACCCAAAAGACACCACCAAAACTGATAAGAGAACCATCCGACGATTAGCTGTGAGCTTTTATTTTGGATGGTGGGATTCTATAGAAGAAAAGCCTGGATTAAGTGCTACTCCGACGCATGGATGCCTCCAGAGCCAAAAGAATACTTGAAGAAGTTCATGAAAGGATTTGTGGTATGAAAGCCAATAGACACCGAATGGCAAGACAAGTCATGTGATTAGGCTATTATTGGTTAACTTTCGAAAAGGATTACATTAACTATGCTTGAAAGTGTCACAAATGCCAAATTTACGCTGAAAAATCCATGTCCCACCAACACTCCTACATGTTATGATAGCTTTATGGCCTTTTACTATACCAGGCATGGACATGATTAGACCAATTACCCTTTAGGCTTCTAATAGGCATCACTTCATTTTGGTTGTAGTTGATTATTTCACTAGGTGGATAAAGGCAGCTTCTTATGCCAATGTCACTAAATTTGTCTTGTGCAAATTTGTGAAACGAGACATCATCTATAGATGTGGTCTTCCCTAACAAATCATTACTAATAATGCATGCAACCTGAAAAAGAAAATGATACAAGCAGTCTACTCTTAGTTTAAAATTCAACATCAAAACTCTATCTCATACTGCCCGAACATGAATGGGGCAGTTAAAGTAGCCAACAAGAATATCAAGAATATAGTTGAAAAGATGGCTAAGATGTATAAAGATTGGCATAAGAAGTTGTATTTTAACTTACACGCCTATTGCACAGTATTAGAACTTCCATGGGTGCCACCTTATTCTTTTTGGTCTACAGCATAGAGGCTTTCTTGCCAATTGATGTTGAAATCCTTTTACATAGAGTCCTAATAAAGTCCTAACTTGAAAATGCTTAAAGGGTTAAGCCGATATAAGCAACTTAATCTCATTGAAGAGAAAAAAATTAAGGCCATTTGTCACAAGCAGTTGTTTTAAAAGCAGATGATGAGGGCCTATAACAAAAAGGTCTATCCTCGCCAATTTTGATAAGATGATTGGTACTTAAACAAATTCTCTTGATCCATAAAGATGCCCACAAAAAATAAACCCTAAATTAGGTAAGGTTATACATTGTGAAACATGTATTCTCTAAAGGAGCCCTAATCTTAACTGAGATAGATGGCAGTAACCTACCCAACCTTATGAACTCTGATTCTATTAAGAAATACTATGCTTAAATAGATTTTAAGGTGAAAACCTGAAAGGGTATCCTATTTCTCTTTCTCTTTTCACTCTCTAATAAAACACAAAAAGACAACAAAAACAAAAAGAGAAAAAAAAGAAAAAACTCGCTTAAGTTGAAAACCCAAAAAAATAGCTTAAGCAACCAGACCCTGTATTCACCACTCTGATCAAATCAAGTTATAATCTAACCCATCTGTTTTATACTAACCAAACCCCACCCACACTTGCACTCGAAAAATAGAAACTACCTAACTTTAAGGCCTTTATCCCACCATGAGGCAATCTAAGGGATCTTTTTATGAGTCGCCAGTACTAAAAGGATCAATTGCTCAAAAAAAATCTCCAAAAGCACTTAGTGAAGAATTCATGTCATCAGTGTTAGAGCCGATCAACCAAGAAGACTTCTTTTATCTCTATTGTATTTCAAAACCTTCCACAATCTTATAAGTTTATCACAACTTGTACCCTCTTTCTTTGAATAAAAATATTACTTGATTTCTCATAAAATCTTTTCATAACACTGTATTCCATGTTGCATCATATTTATCATTTAATTGATAATGCTTGATAAACAAACAGAACTGATAACAGGATTTTCTATCATTACTGTGAAAGATAGAACTTTGAAAGAATTGTATTTCATGTTTAAATACTAAGAATGAACTCTTGAGGCCACAACCAATCTTACTCTAGGACCCTAAATTTTAAGAATCTGCTCAAAACCGCCTCCCAGTAAAAGGTCATGAACCTTTCGTACCGTTGAAAAATGGATAACCTTAAAATTCAAAACCTCTAGAAATCTAAAGTAAGATTGATAAACCTCGAGCAAAAGGCCACCTTATCAAATCTGAAGAAGGCCAAAACCAACCATCGGATTAGGCTTTTAAAGTCATTACCCTTGCATCATTTAGACAGGCACTTGCACCCCCATGCATTATGCAGCATTTAACATTGTGCAGGTACCAGCTCTCGCATACAGAAGTCAAATGTGTAAGGAACCTAAGTTACCATTTTTTGATTTTGAAAAACCTCAAAAGGCCTCATTTAAATACCTTTGACCTTTCCTGCTCATTGAAAATCACCGAAGAAGGGTATCTAAACTCATTTCCTTTTAGTTCTCAAAGAGCAGGATGCTTCCTTACCACAAAGCCCATACAAGTTGGTAGTAACTACATACCTAAAGTCCTCAAAAAGCAGGATGCTTCCCTGCCTCAAAGCCCACACAAGTTAGTGGTAATTACTTACCTTATTCCTCAAAGAGTAAGATGCTTACCAAAGCCCACACTAGTTGGTGGCACCTACCTACCTTAGTCCTTAAAGGGTAGGATGTTTAACTAAGCCCACACAAGCTGGTGGTAACTACCTACCGCAATCCTTAAAGAACAGGACGCTTACCAAAGCTCACACTACTTGGTGGCACTACCTACCTTAGTCCTTAAAGGGCAGGACACTTCCCTACTACAAAGCCCACACAAGCTGGTGGCAACTACCCACCTCAAGTCTTCAAAGAGTAGGACACTTCCCTACCTCAAAGCCCATACAACTAGTGGCAATTACTTACCTTAAGTTCTCAAAGAGCAGGATGCTTCCCTACTTCAAAGCCCACACAAGGTGGTGGCAACTACCTACTTCATTCTTCAAAGATTAGGACACTTCTCTATGATAAAGCCCACATAAGCTCGTGGCTCCATATAACCTACCTTAGTCCTCAAAGAGCAAAACGCTTACTTACTTCGAAACTGACACAAGCTAATAGCTCTTTACTATTTTGTAAGCATATGAAACCATCATTCTACTCGAACAAAATTATGTCTATTTGTCTTTGCCCTTTTCCTAATACTTAGTAACGGCTAAAAAATGGCCGCTATAGACACTCATTTTGTTCGACCCACTTTTGGCACCCCAAGACTCAAATGAAGGATGGTAAAATAAAAAATAAAAATAAAAATTGAGAGACGACTACTAGGTGCTGTGTTGCCAAGCACTATTAGGTGACACAATGCTAGGCAAAAATTTTTTAGGAAGGCATGAAATGCCTATAAGCTATATTAAAAGAAAATATAAAATGAGGTATCAAAGCCCACTTTTCATGGTCTCGCTAGAGTCATTCAAAATGAGTACACAGATCAATTTCCCACAGTTTATGACCAAGTTAAGAAAAATCGAGAAGCCAGAGATACATGCAAGTTGTATTGGTGTATAAGTATTGATATGAGGCTTTGCGTTGCCAAAAACTTAAATTTTCACATTTAGTATCGATACAAGAGGGTTTGGTATCGATACCTAGCATATTGGTATCGATATAGACCTTAGCAGTAGCTAAAGTTGTGATTTTTAGCAAAATATATTGATACATAAGCATGAGTATCAATACAAATCCATGGAGTATCGGTACAGGCCTCTAAGTTTAGAGTGGAAATAATTTTTGCTCTTAGTATATACACAACTCATTGTATCGATACTCATAGGTAAAAAGTACCTTGTGTATCAATACACCAAGGCATTTTTGCCTAGTTCGAGCTACTTTTTAGCCATCTAAAACCTAATTTAAACATGTTTTTGCACTAAGGAATTATCATAAATCATTACAAACCTTAACTATGGGCTCATTAAAGGATTCAAACAAATTTTTGGAGCCTAAACAATCAATGACCAAGGTCACTTTCATGGGATATATAGGTGCAAGAGGGTATGGCAGAGATATCTCTAGTTGCACGCTATCACAACCTTTCTGCCTCCTTGCTCAACATGGTAGAACCGATAAGAAGAGATTCATCTGAGCATGGTATCTAGAGATTTCCCTTGGTGTAGAAGGGAAAAATCGAAAATGCCCTTGCATTGTCTTCTAAAAGCAGTGGCTGAGCATTGAATAGAGAACTCTTCAACTATCTAAAAAAAAAATTCTTAGCTATCAAAAAAAGCTCTCCAATAATCTCAAAAAACTCATCATCCATCCTCATAAATCCTCCAACAACTTTAGCTCCAAAAACTCATAAAAACAGTATTCCATTACCTTTCACCCTTAACCAACCTTAATTCTCGTAGCTTCCTAAAACCACCACCAGAACACCTTTAAAAACTCAACCTTTCACATACTTTTATCCTCAAAACACCTCACCAGTGACCATATTACCAGAATGCTTTTTTCTTTTGCTCTCTTCTTGCTAAATAATAGCAAAAAGAGGGAAGAAACTGAGCTTAAAGTCACTACTTAAAAAAAAGAGGAAGCTTTAAGCTTTTGCTAGTATATTTTTACTTTGTTCCATATATTTTCTATTTTGATCAACCATTTCATTTTAGTGAGCCCTTCATGCTGCCATGATCGTCTTGAGGTTCTCATGCATCATTTTTGCCTTGGTTGTGGTAGTCTTAGAATTTTGATGACCCTCTTGACACCTAGATGTTGAGGGATATATAAACTTACCATACTTCATTTTCATCATTATGCAACCTCTGTTCATTCATCTTTTGCCATGTTCCTTCCATATTCACATATCCATTTCATATTTAAATGGTCACCTTAACATGTCTTAGGCATGTTAAAACATTTTCTTATGTTTTAAGGAGTCTCATTAAATAAAAATGCTATTTTGACAACTCCAAATCCATTCCCTTGTTCAAACATGTTCATATCATTTCCATGCACCCTATTTGTCATATTTTTGCATTTGTGTCACCAATTTTCATGTGAAAATGTCATCCTTGTATGTTTACATGTTTAACCTATGTTTATCTTTGTATGTGCTGTATTTTGTTCATGATATCTCTGTCAAAATGCTTGCTTGTTTCTTAAAGCCTGACTTTTAGAAACATCCCCAAGATAGGTTCATGCTGCCTCTAATAGATTAAGAGTAGCATGAACTTAATGCTTTCATCAAATTGGTCTCCCAATCTTGAGGGTAAATCAACATTTTAGCTCTGGATTCATGGTGAAATAAGTTTTTTTTTTTTTTAAAAAAAGAAATCTCTTTAGTATTAAACCTTGATCTTGAGTCTCATGTTCCCTTTAATAACATAGTCAACGGGTTGTTCCATCATTCCAAACTACTCCAAGATTGTGGAATGAACTTGTGAAAT
>JBBYHL010000005.1:9151215-9164840 GCA_038381835.1 Adansonia madagascariensis
GGATTAGGAATAAACTTTTCCTTATTGATTAGGATTTCCTTGTTCAGTTAGGGCTCTACAGATTTGTGGCCTATATAGGGGAGTCTTATTCATGTAATTCATTAGATTTGAATATAAAAAAATACTTGAAAGTTTCTTCATTTTGTGAGAACTTCTTCTTTGTTCTTTAAACGAGAACTCAATTTGATCTTATCAGGGTAACTTGCGACGATCAAAACTGTTATAACTTTGGTTCAATCAGTAGGTTTGATTGGGGTCAAGTTCCCTTTGCTTGACTTTGAAGACGATCCTAGGGTTCTAATTCCATCCAATCAGGTTTTTATTTGTGTTTTCATCCTAAGGTTCGCATAATAGTTGCTTTTAGAAAAGCAAAAAGCTAAAAAGTAGGAAAGAGAACAAAAGTATTTGAGGGTGGAAGTTGACAAGTTAAAGAAAAATATATATAACATCATAAGTCATTTATTTGGTTTTCTTCAATTAATTAGGCTATTTATGGAATAGTTAAAGTTCAAAAATAAAAGTGAAAAGAAAAACAAAAGATGAAATTAAAGAACTTCTAAAACTTTAATATGCAAATTTAAAAAGAAATTGGAGGATCACTAGAAAGATTGTAAATGAATAGTTTAATAAATTCAGGTATACATGAATCCAGTATGTGTAGTTTTCAAAAAGCCAAGGACCACGACCCCCTTTGCCCTTGACTCTGTCCCTTGTGGGTAATTTTCTAATTAACCATTTAGACTAGAGCTTAATTAATGCATACGATAATTTTAGCTTGTAAAAGAGATATCGGACATAAGATTTGGGGCATTAATTAATAAGCTTTGTTGTCCCACTCTTGGTAGTTGAGGATTATATATTTGGATTTTTCGTCATTTAATATGTATCCATTATGTATTTAAATATAGATATGAGAATATAATTTTTCAATATAAGAAAATTAAAAATAATTAAAATATCTTTGTATTGGATATATAGTCATATCCCATGTCACTCACCCTCAGATACAAGTAATATAAATTGAGGACTGTAGTACTATTGTAGATGTCTTGATTTATAGATGTCTTATTTACCCAGTTGAGTATGGGAAAGAATCATAGTGGCATCTAAATATAATAATTAGTAGAAGAAGAAGGGAAAAAAGTCTAATGAATGTTGTGCAATAATTAAGCATTTCTATTCCTATCAGGAACAGTACATGCTTTTTTTTCATTCTTTAATTTCTTGCATGGTATACGTCTGCCAATAGAAAGCATCTATCATGCATATGTGAACCTAGCTTAAGAAGTAAACTGACTATCGTGGCCCCATAGGGGAAGTAATCAGATCATTATATGAATATCCAAATTAATAAATATATAAAATCCTAACAATTACATGATGATCATCATCTACCATTGGTATATGGAGAGGCTGAACTTCATGTAAGAGGTTACACTGATGCTAGCTTCCAATTTACTTGCGATGATAGTAAATCACAAGGCCGCTTTGTATTTACCTTTAATAGTGCTACTGTCAATTAGAAAAATTCTAAACAGGCTATAACTGCAGGCTCAATGACTAAAGCCAAATACATCTCCGCATGTAAAGTAGCAAAAGAGGGAGTTGGGATGAAAGAAATTTATCACCGAACTTGGTGTGGTTCCAAGCATTGTTGATCCAATACCACTTTGCTGTGACAACAATGGAGCCATAATGCAAGCTAAGGAACCAAGGTCTCATCACAAATCCAAACATGTGTTACGGCGATATCATATCATTAGAGATATTATTAAGAGATGTGATGTTAGTATGAAATGAGTACCCATCAAGAACTTACTTGATCCTTTCACTAAAGTTCTATCCTAGCAGAAACATCATTGTCATTTGGAGGGCATAGGCTTAGACATAAAGGCGATTGGCTTAGTGTTAGCGGGAGATTGTTAGTGTAAGCCTTACAAGTAAATCGTTATGGCTTATAAGGCATTAGCATTTAATGATTTAATATAATCAAACATTATATTTTATTAATGATATAAAGGTATTTCTTTGTCTAGACCTGCTCAAGGGTCGGGTTACCCTGCCCAACCCCGAAGGCTTGCCCGATATTTGAGAATGTTTGGACAAAAATAGTAGGCCCAAAAAATGGGCTTGGACAAAAAAATTAGGCCCAATTAAAAAATGGACCAAATCTTTGGTCCAACTTTCAAAGCCCGAACGAGGCCTGACCTACCCCATTTTACTATACATTATATATATTTATTTTATATTTTACGTATTATATAATTTTTGTCATATAAATAATACATATATATAATATTATAGTGTAAACTTTAAAAACTAAGCTAAATTATTTATATTTATAAATTTAATAAAAAATTATTAAATTAATAAAGATTAAATATAAAAAATATTTTTTAAAAATAAATTATAAAAAAATAAACGGGCTTGGACTATCATTTACAAATATGGGCAGTCTGGGCAATATTCGAAGCCTATATTTTAGGCCGGGCTAGGCTTGGGCAAAGATCAAGCTCAGCCCGAATCCAGCCCGACCCATGAGTAAGTCTATCTTTGTCCATAAAAAAGCCTATGAAACATACTAGCCTTACAAGGGAATTGTAAAGATTTATAACTGTAAGATCCCTATGCATCAAAATCGTGTTTCTAAAACTGTTCATGGTCATCATATCATCAAATACAGTGCATTGATAATGCACAAAGATTAGCATATGCAAGCCTTTATACATGTGATGTATGCAACTAATCTCATAAGTTGAAGTATAGAGATACTTGGGGACATTATATAGGTGCTTGTGACACTAAGTTATCTCATATGAGGAGCGTCATGCTTTGATTCCATCACGAATGAGTCCACAATAGATGGATGCTAATGGTAAGATAGTTTTGGGTATGACATGAATCACATAGGAGGTGGATGAGTGGTCTACGGAGGATTCATTACCCCCGATGATATAAGGGGACATATCTCACATGTACCTGGCCCATGTTAACTCAAAGTCCTTAGCCAAAGCAATACTGATTATGGAGTTAATGCTTAAAGGCTGCATACTAATATGGAATAGGCTAAGAGTCGACACTAAACCTTACTCTTGCTAATTTGGGATATATAATGAAAGGATTTTATTACACTGAGATACTAAAAGCTGAAGGGCTTGTCAAAACCATATTGATATGGGTGGCCATAAAGAATTACTAGATGCTAATCTTAGTCGATATATATAATTACTCTTAATTGAGCATTTTATATTTATTACTAACATGATAAAGACCTAACGTGTCACACACATGAAGTTGATTAGTAGAAATTAAATTGAGACTAGGCTAATATGTTTAATAAAAATAATGGTTACTTAGTCCTAATTGAAATAAGTTCACATGGGCAAGGGGCAAAATTGTAATTTTTTAGAAATTAAAATTTCAAACCCTAGATATATTGTCTAATAATTGTTGTCCCATATACTTGTTTTGCATTTGAATACTCCGATTTTAAGGTAAATACTCCACTAAATGTTATTTAACGATATTTGATTGACCAAATGGCAGCAATAGTATACCAATTATGTTTTTTTAACAGCCCGTACCCATCGTACTGGCTTGTATTGGTCTATACTAATTAGAACAAATTTTAATTTTTTTTATATATCTTTTTAAAAAATTTTACTTATTCGAGTTTTTAAAATTAATTTCTAATATTAGCTCTAAATTGTGTAATGATTTTGTCCCACTATTTTAGAATAGCGCTAAATTTTGAGTGCCAAAAATCATAACCACACAGATATAAATTAGCATTAGCAGCACTTATTACATAAAATATCATTAATTTAATTATTTAGTGATGTTTTAAGCTTGAAATGCCACTAATTTTAATTATTTAGTAGCAGTTCATTATAAAACGTTGCCAAAGTCTTGTTAAAGTTAAAACACAGGATCTCGTTGTGTTTTTATTAAAAACACTGCAATAAAATGACATTATAACCCCATTTTACTGTAGTGTAGGCTACTAGGAAGAGAGCAAGCGAACCAATAGTTCACAAGGCCAGAGTTGAGCATATAGCAATTATCTATTTATTGTCAATTTAACCAATAATTTATCCCCAAGGAAACATATATAAGCTTAAGTTGAACACATAAGAGATTTTTAGGGACAAGATAAAAGAATAATTAAAATAAACTTTCTTTTGATTTTGAGTTTAGCAACATTGAAGACAAATGCCATTGCTAATTTAGTAATACTAAGGAAGAATGTCACCCCCTAAACTCTTTAAGAGATATATGTTCAAAGAATAACTATTAGAAACGATTTTTTGCTCCTAAAACTTTAAAGACAGTTTCCATTTGGAGACAATGATTGATATCCTTAATTCTTTTAAATTTTGTGGTGTTGACTTAGACCCTCATACCGTCATATGGGTCTTAACAATCAAACGCATACTAATATTTTATGAAGAGAATTATCTCTTATAGTTTAATTAAGAGCGGAGCTAGCTAATAATTTTTAAGGGGGCCAAAGCAAGGTAATCAATAATGAACCAATGGGTGAATTGTTTTTATTTTGTGCTAGTACATATCGATATCGGTGTGTTTTGATATACTATTTTAGGTTTACCGACAAATACTTTTTTCATATATATATTTTTATAGTATATTTTCAAGTTTCTTAAAAAAATTTATATTATATGGACACGCTTATATACTTCCATTATATATGTGTATATATATTTATATGCACATATAAATTTTTAATATTTAAAATTTTTAAACATGAAATAAATAAAATATAAAAATATTTTTAAAATTAATATGTCAAACTTAACTAACAATCAAAATATAAATGTATAATATATTTACCGAATGAGCCGTTATAATGATTAAAAAATTTAAAAAATTTTTTTGGTGTTGAGATCAAACTAAATTAATATAAATTTATTTTGGAGTGATCAGTTTAATAATATTTAATATATAAATACGTATGAACTTATATATTAAAGGGATTTCTAAATTTTTTATTTTTTTTATTGTTGAGGGAGGGTGGCCCGATTCCGCCTCTGGATGTAACTGAATATTATACAGTAGCCCAATACATCTCTAGAAATATTTTAATTAAGAACCTCCTTAAACAATATTTGTCTTTTAACTTAAATGCTGTTGTTAATTAACTTGATTATGATCAGCTTAGCTTCATCAAAGGCCAAACGATTTGGGGCCAGCTCAATGAGAAACTTCGTTTTCCCAATTCATTCACCTTTTGAGAAAAAGGGTATATTTTACTACAACTAGAATTAAGAAGTACTCGCTACTACAAATGTTGGCCTTTCTAAAGATGATAAAACAAGCACCTTCCTCCCTCTTTCACTTAAAATGGTCATATATATATATATATATATATATATATATATATATATATAAACAATAACTAAACAAACATGGAATTAAAATTAACTTATGAAAAAAAAAAAAGAAAGTTTATTGACCAATCAATCCGAAGTTTTGATGGCAGTGGCATGATCTCAAAGGTCTTGTTTAGTAGTTTATGTCACAGCCCTTCCAATCCATTTTATACGTTAGTTGTAGGTGTCTGTGCTTTGGTGGTCAATATAAGTAAAATAGCTAATATTAAAATCTCAATTTAATTCAATTTGTTAATACAAATCATTTTTAAAACATAATATCTATTATAAATCTCAATTTCAATATCATTGGTTATCTTCAAATTGAAATTTTTTTTGTTTTAAAAAATAAAAAATGGGTTAATATTAACAAAAGTATAATCATAATAATGATCAATTAATATAACTGGATACAACCAAAACCAAAATTGTCTTCTCCTCGTTGAAGGGTTCAAATTCAGAAAAGAATTCATGTACTCTTGGGTCAACATAACACCACTCACAAAAGGAAAGAGAAAAATACTAAAAAGAAAGTTGGGAAACAAACAAGGAGAAGACAATTTTTTCCTCTCAAACCCTCGATCAGTCCAAAAAGTAAAACAGAACTAGAAAGAAAACCAAATACAGAGACCGCTTTAACCTCAATTATTATTCCAAACCCCAATTTTTTTTTGCTTCTACGCAAAACCCGGCTCAAATAAATGCCTCCCCAACCCCCATCAACCCCTTCCCTTGACAAACCTAAAATCCCAACTCCTTAAACCAGGAAATTAAGCCCTCAACCATGTTAGCTTCCCCAGCATTGGCAGTGCCAATAGTCCTGATGGCGATACTACAGCTAACTCTAAGTAGCATCGCTACCAACTCCTACCCTGGCTTTCAACTCTTGAACGTGAAACAAACTCTCACTGGGACAAAAAGGCCTAGGCCTCTCCAAACATCTGAATATCACGAACTTGCCGATGTAAATGAAAGTGATCATCAAGGGAAATGGAAGCTGAAACTTGTCCATAGGGACAAGTTATCTTCCAATGCTACTACTACTTTTCACGACCATAGCCACCGTTTTCAAGCACGGATGCAAAGGGACGTGAATAGGGTGGCAAGTCTTTTTCGGCGTCTCTCTGGCCGCGGAGGCCACGACGGTGATGCTGCTTATGAGGTGAACGATTTTGGGTCAGATGCCGTTTCTGGAATGGACCAAGGAAGTGGAGAGTATTTTGTGAGAATAGGCGTTGGTAGCCCACCAAGAAGCCAATACATGGTTTTTGATTCAGGCAGCGATGTTGTTTGGGTCCAGTGTCAACCTTGTAGACAATGTTATAGGCAATCCGACCCGGTTTTTGATCTGGCTGATTCTGCTTCTTACTCTGGCGTCTCTTGTAGCTCTTCTATTTGCGACCGGATTGAAAATTCAGGTTGCAATGCCGGTCGTTGTCGATATGAGGTTATGTATGGTGATGGGTCTTACACAAAAGGGACCCTGGCGCTCGAAACACTCACTTTCGGTCGAACCGTGGTTAGAAATGTGGCTATCGGATGTGGGCATATTAACCGGGGTATGTTCACTGGGGCAGCCGGGTTGTTGGGCCTTGGAGGTGGATCCATGTCACTAGTGGGTCAATTGGGTGGTCAAATTGGGGGTGCATTTAGTTACCGTTTAGCGAGTCGGGGCACCGATGCATCTGGATCATTGGTATTCGGGCGTGGCACAATGCCCGTGGGTGCTGCATGGGTCCCTTTGCTACGTAACCCAAAGGCCCCAAGTTTTTACTATGTTGGGCTTTCGGGTCTAGGAGTAGGTGGCATTCGGGTGCCCGTGACTGCAGACATTTTTCGGCTCACTGAATTGGGCTATGGAGGGGTTGTTATGGGCACTGGCACTGCCGTGACAAGGTTCCCAGCCTTGGCTTACAATGCCTTCCGCGACGCTTTTATCGCACAAACAGTTAACCTACCTCAAATTTCCGGAGTATCCATATTTGATACCTGCTATAACTTATCCGGTTTTGTATCGGTTCGGGTTCCAACAGTATCATTTTATTTTTCGGGCGGGCCAATCCTGACCTTACCCGCAGGTAACTTTCTTATTCCTGTTGATGATGTAGGAACTTTCTGTTTTGCATTTGCTTCTTCGGCTTCAGGACTTTCAATAATAGGGAACATCCAGCAAGAGGGGATCCAAATTTCCTTTGATGGAGCCAATGGGTTCGTTGGATTTGGCCCCAATGTTTGCTAAGCTGATGCTGTAAAGAAATTGTGAATTTTGGTAGGTATAATTCTTAGTTAAACTATATTATTATTATTATTCTTATAAGTCTGATGTATTAATAATGTCAGGTGCTACTTGTGCTGTACATATGATTTTGATTAAAGTTTTTGCATTTATTCCTTACAAGAATTTGCCAGACAGTAGTGGGTGAAAAATATATTTCAACTATAAATTTTTTATTTCAGAAAATAATAATATTTTTAAAAAAAGCAAGTAATTTTTTAGAAGATATTAAGAAAAGAGTGATTTTCTTTTGAGAATGAGAAGTTATATGAATAACAATTAAAATTTATTTAAGAATTAAATACTTTTTTAAGTAGGCAGTTTTTTTTTTTCAAAAAAAAGGTGACAAATTTTACGAAACTGATTTTTTCTATAAAAAGTATATAAAAATATTAAAAAAACATAATTACTCTATTTTATATTTTAATTTTATTGGTTTTCTTGTACTTCTATCAATTGTGTTGGTGATATTTAAATCCTAATACCAAATTCAATTAATGATTTTATAAATAGCATAGATGTAAAAATCTTTATATAATGTGATTGTGTAAAGTTTATGCAAAGAGACAGCTAAGATAAAGAAATAAAGTCAAAGGTTTAATCCAATTAGTTCATATAATTATTTTTAAAAAATACTATTTAATAAATTTGGGTTCAAATTCTAATATTTGTAATTTTTTTGATTCAAACTATGTGTTTTTTTTTTTTAAAAAAAATGAAAAGTATGCAAGAGTATGAGTCAAATATTCCACAAGTGAAAAGAAAGAATCACAAAAAAGAAGCTTTAGTTTGATATTAGAGCAGAGTAGCCTTTACGTGAACATTTACAAAAGGATCCAAGAGAGCCCTTTTTACTTCATGTCTAGTAAATAGGTAGTAAAATCCTGATTTCAGAGTTGGCTGGTTTGGGTAGAAATGAAATAGTATTGACTGAGTGGCCCGCACATTCCTGATTGCTCACTAGTTTTTACATCATCTCCACACACGGAGATTCCTTTTGGCAGTCTAAGTTCTAAGAAAGCTGTAGTATTGAAATCATGAGGGCTTGGGTGGACATGTGAAGCCATCACTAGAGCCTGTTTAAGCCCCTAAGTTGGAGTAAATTCAAGCAATGACTTTTATAAAGGCGTCTACTTTTTCCCTCTTTTGCAAGATCTTGAGATGGAAATCCGTTACTTCTGCCGCTTTTCAAGATTTTAGTGAGATTAGGAGGCAAGACAACTTACTATCTCCATTCCCTTTCCCATCTCTCCAATTAGATGGAAGATACAGGGAATTTATAGTAATTTACGTTTGCAATTGAAGGCTCCCTTTGTGGATTTTGAAAGTGGTTTAGAGCCAGAGGCACGCAGAAGTTACAATTTGTATGAAGGTGGGCAAAGCAATGGCGTTTGCGGAAGATTAGAATCGTCTGGGATAATATTTCAAAATGTTCCTCACACCCATCGTCCCAAAACAATGCTTGTCAAAGCAAGAAGTGATAGCTGTTCGACGGTCTTAATCACCTGTCAGTGGTTGCCCCAAAACAAGGCTAACAAGAATCGTTCACCGTGCAAGAAAAGTTCCCTTCTATGTGTCATTTCGGCTTAACGGGCTTGAAGACATTTTGCAAAGATTTTCTTCTTTATTTTATCTTTACTTAATAGTTGGTAAAGTATCAAATTCTTTAATTTTATTACCAAAATTTAATTCCTAACGATTTTAGATATGAAATAATTAAAAATTAGTTTTTATAGTAGCTTATATCCTTTTTTCTACCAGGTTAAAATTTAAGGGCAGTTGGATTTAGATACTATTTCTTTACCTTTGGCAATAGCATTTTCATCTATATGATGACCATGTTACATTCTAGTTAATCTTGCATGCACGCATGTGGTTGAACTTCCTTTCATTGAAGATAAAGGTGTTTATTGGCCATGAATGTAAGATTCGAGAATCGCT
Source organism: Adansonia madagascariensis (assembly GCA_038381835.1). Classification (NCBI taxonomy): domain Eukaryota; kingdom Viridiplantae; phylum Streptophyta; class Magnoliopsida; order Malvales; family Malvaceae; genus Adansonia; species Adansonia madagascariensis. The sequence goes on from JBBYHL010000005.1 coordinate 9,160,822, forward strand.
TGATTACTAATATACTCTTGTGATTAACAATTACTTATGTATTTCTACAAGCCAATACTAGATAGTGACTTACAATATGACAATTGCATTTTTTTTATAGTGTTTTTTTATTTTCAACTTTACATTTGATACAAATTTATAATATTATTAATTATTTAAAATGTCGTATACTGACCAAAAATCAATAAAATAACATAAAGTAATATAAATAAAATATCTACTGCAGTACCAATTTAGAAAGTTTTTCATTTTTATCATCTTTATTTTCTACAATAGGGTGGCATCCTTGTATGCCTAACACACTCATTGCTTAAAACAATGATTTAAAAAAAAATCTCATTCATTCAAACGATAAAGCCACCCCAAAAACCATATGCCTTTTTAAATACCCTTAGCTAGTAACAAGCGTCAATTTTTGAAAACTTCAAACCAATAAACAAAATACTATTACATGACAAAAGATAAACTTGTTACCATATTTCCAATTCAAGTTGATTAGTAGCTAAAGTAAATATAAGCTAAATCTTTTAACATATACACAATTGTTTTACGAAGTCAAACAATTCTACATATATCAATCCATGGCATCTCAAAACTTAAACCACAAACTTGCCATACTAGTGTATGCAATTATAAAAATTATCTTCATAGAAGCTTGTAAATACTTGATGGCTCTTTAATTGACTTTTTCTCAATTTTTACAAGTTAATGGTATTTTCATAGTCTAAAACGTCTTAGATGTGGTATTGATGATTAAAAGGTCTAACCTAAGTGGTGGAATGATTCTAGGGGTTTAATTTACTAAGAAAAGGCATTTGGGCTTAATTGACCAATTTAGGAGGAGAATGTCAAATTTGAAAAATTGAGACCATAGTCCCAAAAATCTATGTATGGTGAAAGTTAGCTAGTTTATGCCTTTTAAGAGAAATGGGAAATTTATTAAAAACATTTGGAATAAAAAGAAGCTTGGTTTAAAAATCAAATAAAAAAGTGAACAAAATGTTAAAAGTCAATTGTAAACAAAATCAATAGTCAAAAGTCAACCATATGCCAAAAGTTTGACTTTTAAATTGGTAGAGTTTAGAACTCGAATTTTGAAACTGATTGCGCCATATGAAATTGGGCATGAAATGTAGGTTAAGAAAGTGTAATCAAGGTTGGTTCATGTGGTGACTTTAGAAATTAAATTTCTGGGAATTTTTTTAGAGCTTAATCCAAGAGACCTGGGATAGAAAATTTTGAATTTTTAAGTAAAAGTCATAAAGTGTCTTTTTTGCTATAAGAAGGAACATTCAATTGCATTTTTATAAATGCATATCGTGGTTAGTTGGATGGAAATAAAATTTGTACGAGATTAGGCACTAATTTTGGTCGTGGATGTGCATGATGTGGAAAATTCATTTTGCTCATCCATTAAAAAGAAAGGTAAGTTAGTCATTTCACCTAAGGTGGTTATGGGAGGTAGCTAAATCTAAAGACACCTAAAGGTGACTAGATCCTAAATGATCCCCTTAATCTCTATAAATAGGTGGTGGCTATCATAATTCCATAACTTAGATATTTTAATTCATAAATTCTCAACACTTGGATTCTCTCTTAAGAGATCTAAGGAGCAAAGCTTAGATATTACATCTCAATTAGTAATCTTTTAATTAATTTGATTGAATTGCATGATTGCTAACTTAATTAACCAAGGCATGCTTTGGTTTAGATGATTCGACCATGATGGATTGTGGTGATATTATGATTAAAGCATGATTAGATCTAGGATTTCTTAAATATGTTTGATTTAGCATGGTTTATTCATGATTTCTTTGAATATAAGCTTAAAACATGCTTGAATACTTGTATATGTGAATCGGCTAAGCTAAATTAATGAGGCTATCTTTTAGCTCTCAGGATTTGCTAGGATCTAGTGTGTTTATTATTAATTTGAGTTTTGATCTATGAATCATAAGCTGAAATGTGATGATTATGATGAGATTTCATTATTAAATCCTTAATTAGTGATCGGCCAAGCTTGAAATCATGAGATCTAGTTTTGGTTTGGATATGTTGTTGTAATCTCTTGTGATTTTGATAATTTGAGCTTTGATCTAGCAAATGGAAGTAGAAATTTAGTGTTTGATTGGTGAAATCGCATGTTAAGTGTTAAATCTAGGGTTTAATCATGAAGAATGATGATGATCTTGAGTTTGATTGACGAGCATGCATTAGATTGATGATTGAGTTAGATTTCATGCATTCCAATCTATTTTGATGAGATATTATTAAGAAATTAATAGATTGATCATGCAGTATGTCATAAAGGTTTAACTATGAGCTTAATTTATGTTTGATCTTATTTTCCTTTTATTTTGTGTTTTCATATTAGTTAGATTAGCATATTTTTTTTTGAAATGCTTCTGAGTGTAGTGCTAAAATTTGTTTTCCATAAAAAGAACCTCAAGGCATGAGTTTTAACTTATTCAATCAATCGATAAGTTAGAGCATCACTTTTTTTAAGTTCTTTTAAGGAAATCTTATAGACATTAAATAAAACAAGCTTGAATTCAAGCTGATTTAGAGCTAAAAAAATGATTTTCAAAGTGTGATTAAGTAGATTAAAAGGCTTGAATATGTTGAACCATGTTAGAAGCCCTTGGGATTGATATTAGTGTGACTTAGTGTGATTGTTTGAGAATGATTAGTTTTTCTTCAAGCATCAATAAGAGGTATTGTGCTACTCATAAATGTTTTAGGACAGTTAAAGAAAGAAAGAAAGTAAGCGAAGTGAGACATTCTCATGCCTTGCGTTTACGCTTCTGGTCTAAACTTTCTTACCTTTTATGTGGGGTTTAGTTATAGCTTTAGTTGTGGTCACTATGGTCCTATATTAGTAATGTTTAACGCTCAACTCTCAGATACTTGGATGCCGAAAGCTAGTTTCGAGATAATAGGTGCAAGTGGTAGAACTAAAGTGCCATTCATTGAATCATTGTAGTTTTCCATCATAGTAAAGTTGAATAAAAATATATTTATCTATAAAAATGATTTTTTATGTTTTTTGTGGTAACTGTTATCTCCATTGAATAAAATTTCAAACAAGCTTTCCAAAGCTAAAATTTCATGTTTGGATGAGTTGGGAAAAAAATTTGCAACACAAGCTATTTGGACACATTATTTTCAGTGGTTATGTTTTAAAGCATGCTATTTTTGACCTAGCAAAGTATTTTTATTGATTTTTCTTGTATTTTTTATAAAAGTGGGTTAAATAAACTTTTCAATAATGGGTAGTAAATCCAATGTGATGTCGGACGAACTAGTAATTTTTCCATTGTATGCTACTTGAACATTTCATTCACTATAGTGATGCAAGATTCAAAAATGTTTTGAGCCCCAAAATGATTTTTTGGGATTTTTTTCATTATTTTTAGTGGGGATTATATTAAGTTATTTTTTTAAGGAATTTTAGTTTGCAATGTTTTGAGTTCAAAATAGTATGGAATAAATTTAGGAAGCTCTAAAGGTCAAAGTTGTCATTTGCTTTTTAGGTGTCTTTGGTTTTTTGTTTTAGTGATTTCAAGGTATTTGAATGCCTTGGGATTGATTTCATTAATGTTGTTTTGAGAGTTCGTAGACTTAGGAATGTCAAATAGGAAGTTCTTAAACGCTCACTTCAAGGCTTTCAATTTAGTATAAAATTTATTCAAGCTTTGTTTTTAAAGTTTCTTTTTATTTAATTTTATCATTCTATCCTTTTTTTGTAAAAAAGTTTTAGAAAAAAAAATTATTATTTTGGAATTATTTTGAAGTTATAACCTTTTTATAAAATTTCCCTTCCCACAAAGTGCTCCAAGTCATCTTATATATTTGAAAGAGTCTAGAACCAACATTCAGCTACTCTTATAAGTACTTAATATGAGTTATGGGTGCATTTATGCATTTCTTTTATTTTTCTTGATATATATATATATATATGTTTCTTTTGATGATTGGAGATTATGGTTGAATATCTAAATATAAGACATGAAGGAAAA
>JBBYHL010000005.1:9164940-9196863 GCA_038381835.1 Adansonia madagascariensis
ATATATATATATATATATGTTTCTTTTGATGATTGGAGATTATGGTTGAATATCTAAATATAAGACATGAAGGAAAACAAACTTGGATAAAATGTGACTAGTTGGTATCAAATTTCGAGCATCTTGAGAAGGATCAAATCCTTACTCATGCATAATCGACTCTCGAGCTCAATTTGAGAGGTTTCTTAAGATTGAACAAAGATCATAAAATTAATCCTTTTGACTTTTGTAACTCTTAAGTAAATGGTCCTAATAGGTGTCCAATCACACTAGCCCAAAAAGATCAATGGTGATTCTTACTCCCTACCATTTTATAATATTTTTATGAGAAGCTCAAATGAGTGATTTGTTTTGACGGCTAGGGCCCTAGAATGAACATAACGTGTTTCCTGCTCTAATATATAGAAATTCATATCGGTATATTAAGACAAAACTTTAAGTAGATAGAGATATTACACGTTTTGTAAAAGGTTTGAAGTCAAAAATGGGTCGATAGAGATTACATTCACTTAATTTCTTAAAAAAGCAATCCTTCTAGAATTCTTTTAGCAAAAAGAAAAAAAAAGAATAAATCTACCTTGTGTGTCCTTGCTAATATTTTCTTTTATAGTTAGCATTTTATCGCCTCCAAATTGCAAGATTTTTGTGAAAATCTTTATCCTTCTATCTTTCCCATTAGCCTCTTTCTTAAGGAACGCAGAAATGCCTTTAATCTCAAATGCTGCTTCTCGATTTGCAATCCAAAACTTACTTATCTTTTCCATAAGCTTAGACAATGCATCAATGCTCCAAGGCCCCCTTTTTTTTGCTTATTATGGCTTTTTTGGTTGGAGCCGTAACAATTGCTTAACATGTCAAAGCACCTATATCCTCTACTCATTCAAAATCTCTTCTTCCCTTAGGTTCAGTATCAAGTGCACCTCCAAACTCCTCTATTTAACATTATGTACCTTTATTGCCTTAATTAGAATCCTAGCTCCAGATGTTGTTGCTCTTTCATTTTCAAAAGATTAGACAAAGTATTTAAAATAGGGAAATGGTTTGTTTCTCAAACCACTACTATAAACACCAAACTTTGTTTGGGTAATTTTTGGGTCACTCGTTATTCGAAATAATTTAATTAATAAGGCCATGTTTAGTTTGGGTTTGTTGGATTTAGATTAATTTAGGCTTATTTGGAAAAATACAAAAAAAAAAATAAAAGAAGAGGCATGAATTTTGAGCCCAGACCATCTTATAATGTGGGTCATTTGTGACCTACACGTCAAGCATAAATTTATGTCATAGAATGACAAAAACAAATTAAAAAAAGAAAAAAAATAGCTTGAGTACCTAAGCCATTTTTGTGAAATGGGTAACAAGTGACCCATTCGCCAAAGCCAAATTGTTGTCTTAAATAATAAACATAAATAAATAAAAAAAAGATAAAAAGAAGAAAAGACAAAAAAAAGAGATAGAAAAAGCTGGCAGCTGTCTGGTTGCAAAACCAGCTATGGCCATTTTTTCCATGGATCTAGTTCCCAAACCACCAACCATTTTAGCTTTTTTTTGGGGTTACATAATCACTAAAGGAGAGAGCTAAAAAAGGGGGAAAAAGAAATCGGAGCAAAAATGTTTTCTTCAAGAACTTAAAAAAAAGGAAAAGCAAGCTTTAAAAAAATATATAAGAAAATATAAAAACTTAAAGTGGGGTTTTTTGTTTAAAGAGGTTTTGGTGCTTATTTCAAGAATCCCAACCGTGAAAAAAAAGCTCATACAAAGGGGAAGAACGTACTAGAGTTTGAGAACGATCCAACGGTGGACGGTGCTCAGATTTAAAGTAAAAGGTTTGAACTTCTCTTGTAGATTTGGAAAAATCTAAAAAGATTTAGAAAAATCCAACTCTGGATTTGGAAAAAGGAGGTCGAAAGAGTCTAGAGGTGAAGTTTGAGAGCCAACGACCGTCAATGAGCGACGGCTAATGGGGGTAGGCGACGACTAGTGCAGTGTTCAGTCGTCGATTTCTAGAAATTTTTTTTTTTTTTATGTTCTAGTCTTGGGGTAGGGAAGAAGAAGAAGAAGAAAAAAAGAATGAAAGAAAAAGAAAGAAGAAGAAGGAAGAAGAAAGAAATAAAAATTAAGATTAACTAGCCTAGATTTTAAACCAAGGCCACCTATATAGGGGAAGAAAACCAGCTGCTGAGCCTCAACAATCTTCAAGCATGAAATGTCAAAAAAATTTTTAACACTGGTAGTGGGACATGGAGTGACATTTTAAAGTTTGAGGTTATATTTTATCATTATGAAATGCTTGTTTAAATGCCTCGTAATGATATTTGTTCTATGCCTTCGATTTTTAATATTACTGATTTATTTTTTAGTTTTTGTCATACTTGTTTGATCTGCTAATGCCTGTGTATATATAATTTGAAGAAAACACCCCAAGTTAGATTAAAACTAACCCAAATAATTGCGTTAATCTTTGTCTATTATTTTTACAAATTGAAACTTTAATCTTGGGGTAATATTAAGCTATTTATGTTATGATTCAAGGTTAAGAAAGGCTAGATATTCTTTTTTTTTTCAGAAATAAAACGTTATATTTAGTGTCTAAATTTGTTTATGCCTTGATCTTTGCCTAGAGTCCTTGTGTTTGTCGCATAGTCAACGGACTATTTCATCATACCAAACTACTCCGGGATTGTGTAGATGAGCTCGTGAAGCCAATGTCAGTCATTGTTTTCTACCATGGACATTGGGATGTCCATGGCTCAAATTTAGTCCGAAGAAATCTGAGAGAACTGAAAATTCCTCTTGTTTTATGCTGCTAGCACTGTATTCATGACTTGAGAAATTATTTTTGAACCATGAACAATTTTTCACAAATTTTCTAACATTTTTCCCTATAATGGCATCGAATCACCTTTCCAATGGTGTCCTGTTTTCCCTCGGATCATCCCAGATGAGGAAGTTACAATTTTTTGAAGCTTTGCTGTCTGGAACCCCTAGAATCAGGGTTCACATTCTGTTTGAGTCAATTCGGCCCACCAGATGATTTTTTTAGATTTTTCAAATATTTTTCATAAAAAGATCGTGAAATTTCCTTTCTGTAAAGGTATCTTTTGTGATTTAACAATTCTGTATGAGTCCGGAATGATTTTTCAAATTCAGCAGCACCATTTCCCCTGCATATGTTGGCAGCTTTGAACCAGTCCCTACTTTGAAAAATATTTTCACCTAGGAGGCAATTTTCTAGGATTTTTGGAATAATTTTATATTGATTCTTATCGAGTTAACTTTCCAATGGTACCTTACATGACCCATGGAACTTCAGATTTGTCCAGAATAAAATTGAGAATGGGGATAGGGTGATGCTACCCACTATTTTCAGCATTGTTCAAGATTAGTTCATTCCTTCGAACTCCCACTCTGAGGCATTCGAATGCCTCCATGTGATCCCAACCAATCCATCTAGTTGAATGGAACATGCATTGGCTCCTGTAGGCTTACATCGAGGCACGAACAATTTTTAAGCTTTATCATCTTTATTTTTATCAATTCGTTTTATTAAAAAAATCACCCATTTTGTCAATAATTTATCAAAAAAATTGTCTTTTTGTCAAGAAATTACCAAACCTTTGTTAAGATAAATCCTTCTAGCTTGTTTCTCTAAAATCATTGAAGTTTCCATTGGGGATACTCCAACCCCATCCTCAAAGGGGATATTCCAACCCTGCTTTTGTAAACCTCATTCAAATTTTGAAACTTACCAAAGTCTTCATTTATGGGGATACTCCAATCCCATCTTCTGAGGGGATACTCCAAACCCATTTTTTTTCTAGAATTGTCAAGAAATAGTCCAAATTCGTCAACTTAAATTTCTCAATCTCATTTTTCTCAAAATCGTCAAAAAATCAAAATTTCTCTTCCTAGTTTTCCTTTAAATTTTTCAATGTTCGAACCCGAATTTTTTGCTTCGATAAGTTTATGGATCTAAATGCGTCTCTAAAATTGTTGACTCGATTATTTCAAGATAATCGATGACAATAACGAGATACATTCTAATCATCCCTTCCTTTTTTCCCACTTTTGAGTGATTTATTTTTATGCGATATTATTTTATTTATCTTACTAACACATTTTCCCTTGTGTTGTTCACCTTGCATTCATATCTTCAAAATTGTTTTTCAAAAAAAAATCGCAAAGGTAATGTTTCGCGTTGGTATCTCTCCAGCACTTGACCCGAAATATTTGATTTTTTTAAAGAAAATAAACTCAAAAGCCATTTTTAATCACAATTTCTATGTTTCTTATCACTCCAAGGCGCGTATGAGATTCAAATTTTCTTTAAAAACTGAGTTTACATTTTAATAAAAAATTCATGCATTTAAAAGGGGATTATATTAAATAATGACAAGTCAAAACTGAAAAAACCAAAACCAAGTTGGGACATGGCTAGACAGGTACTGATTTCGAGCGTTGCAAGGAGGTTTGTACCTCTTTGTGCGTAACCAACTCCAAACCTAACCTCAAATCATTGGACCACGTAGACCGTGAAACCAATGTCTCGAGTTTCGTAACTCAAAATATTGATTTCAATAGGCGTCCAATCATGCCTAGCCCAATTGGATGGCGACTCCAATTGTTGGCTCATGGTGGCCACCCTAGACTAGTTGGACGAACGATTCGTCTGATGGTCTTCTTTCAAGGTCAAGAGTCGAGAATCCATACTTTCTTGCTACAATCACATAAAAAAAAAAGAGTCCTAGTCGAGAGGACTTTTCGCCGTCAAGAAATGTTCTTAAGTCATACACGCTTTATTCGTGGGAACATGGTGCTGACAGCTTGGCGACTACACTAGGGACAAATTTAGAGAGTTAAGCCTATGACTAGTCATGTCCTTCGTAAATCCCAATTTCTTTAGTTTCAGTCATTATTTAACCATAATCCCCTTCCATTTTTGTCTATTAATCTTTTATTTATCATGATTTTTCCATAAGATCAATCAAGATTGCCTTATTTTTGAATAAATGTAGATTTAATAAATATGGTAATGCGGGGGTAAACAAAAGGTTTGATTGTTTCCCCGACACACATTATGCACTTGTATTTGCATTAGACTCTCACCAAACTCCATGGTGAGGTTAGTATCCTAATTATTAGGAGGAAGTAAGCTATCCACCTTCGTGAGTATCCCTCTGCATGGACATAGTAAGATCTTTCAAGGTGTAAATTACCTATGTCTCTTGTGAGTGGCCCTCTGTATTTGCGTAGGGAAATACATCCATCGAATCAAACCTGTTCCACTAATCCTGCGATGGACCTAGGATCGAGGTGCCCTGACTGTCCTTTTTGGATAAAGGAGTGATTCAGATACTAACTCGATGTCAACTAAAACCCATATAATGACTTATATGAGCTAAACCATATCAAACCATATCGATTGCTACTAAAATAACCTAGAGAATAGGGTCACTCAGGGAAACACTTCTTAGCTTTACTGTTATACACCATGATTATGTAGGCGATGATGAATGAACACTATCGCCTGCATTTATTTTTTTCATGATCATTTCCTAGGGTATGTTGTTACGTTCTACGGCTAACCTTTTTTAGTAAATAGATGATGACAAGCGAATGTCGTCATCTATAATACCCCATGTAATTTTAAAAGATTCATATCTAACCTAAGCAAACTATTAGACTATCTAAACAATGACTTAACAATGGTGATGAACGAATGTCATCGCTTGGTCAACCAGTTTTATCCCCGTGAGGTATCATGTTATCTCATTACGCATAATTTTTTAACATGGACATGCCATATGCTGTTTGTTTGCTGTCATAATTGTCTTCTTTGCCCTTAGGCATTGTAACACCTATTGTCAAGGCATTTTATATTGTTACTGACCTATTTTCCTATCTTTTTTTTCTTCTGATTGTTGCATGCATCATAATTGCCACCATGGGACAATTGGCTAAGGGTTCAATGTTTAGCAAGGATGTTTATCATGAAATAATAGCTCGCTTTCGTTCTTTGATTTTTGAAGATGTTAAAGCATGGTTCAAGGATCAACAATTTGAAGATAAGTTTGAAGACCTTAAACACAGTCAAGTTTCGAAGACACACAAAAAAGGCAAGATAGGTCCCAAAGACATGCGATGGACATAATTGAAGTAGCCTAGTCTTTAAGGCAAGATATAATACCCACTAGAGACCATGAACATAACTTATTGAAGTTCTTCAAACATGTGATTAAATGATGCAATCATGTTAGACACTTTTGAATCCAACCATATATGATCAAACTTTTTTCTTGCTCCGTGAAAGACATTATTGGTGAAGCTATCCTACAAGCCAATTATTTTTCACATTTGCATAGTTAGCTCAATTCTTTTGCTACTTTATTCATATCAATAATCATTCATTATCATGATTCCATACATAACATTGTTTAATATTCCATCATGGGCAATCATCAATAAACACGTGTCATAAGAGTATAATATGGGAATATTCATAAAAGTGCAAGGGATTCTAAGGTCGAGCAAGGAACACAGAACCATTATTCCCATCGCTACGATACTCCCCACTAAAAAGGGATCATGGAAAATGATCATCAAACGCGTGTTGAACGTCTTGAGTTGATGAAAGGCTTCGCCGATACGATGAATGTAAGCCCAGATCATGAAACTCATAAAGTTGATGATAGCTTCCACCAAGGAAAAAGGACAAGCTAGCACCATAGATATATGAAAAGAAGTGGCTAACCCAAAAAATCACCCTACCGATAGTACAGAAGCTACTTAGGAAAAGACTCACTAAGAGCATCAAGCCCAATACGATGCCAACCCTGCTAGTACTATCGATAATCTACTTGAACCCTATGGCAGCGAGTCAATTTATCCCCAGATTTCAAGGGATTATACGAGACTCTCTAACTGATCCTGTAACCCTTGACCATGATGAGCAAGAGAGGACGAATGGTCAAAAATCTGCAATGTCTGTTAATGATATGAGTACATTTTAGCTTTTAGAGAAACATCTTAGAGCTATCAAAAGGAGTGATAAATTTTGAGCCATGGACATTGAATCTTTATCTTTGGTGTCTAATCTTGTTAGTCCTTCGAAGTTTAAAGTGCCAGATTTTGAGAATTTTAATGGAACTACTAACATACTGTGCACATCCAAATGTACCTTAGGAAAATGGCAAGGTATGAGAAAGATGAGAAACTCTGTATCCACTATTTTCAGTACAGTCTAATTAGGGTAGTCGCTCGATGGTACATTGAGCTTGATAATGTCAAAATTCAGTCATGGACTGATTTGGCGTGGGCCTTCTTGAACCAGTACCAACATGTGTCAGATTGGGCCTCTAACTATTTCTCTCTTATGAACTTAGAAAAAAGCTAATTAAAAGTTTCAGGCAATATGGTCGAAGATGGAGGGAAGAAATAGCTTTGGTCCAACTTTTTTTAACTGAGAAAGAGATGACCATGTCATTCATTAACACCTTGTATGCTCTGTGTTATGAAAAAATGATAGGGAGTGCCACTAAAAAGTTTTCAAATCTAGTTTTGTTTGGTGAGATGATTGATGTAGCAATTAAGAGTGGTAGGATGTCCATAGGTGAGTCATCTGGATTGAGCAAGAGGCCTGCTACTAACAAGAAGAAAGAAAGAGAGGCAAATGCCATAAGCTATGCCAACTTATCCCAACCAAGCTAGTGTCAAGTGCCTAATCCTTACTATCAAAGTGCACCCTACTTTAACCCGGTTATGATGCATTCTCATCTAGTTTATGTTGTAACCTATAGTCGATCCTTTACTGTTTTGTCAAATTTACCATGAAACAACCAACCGCAAGGCAACCAAAATATCAACAATCCCTATAGACACCTCATTTTGTCTAGACCAAATTTTGACATCCTAGGAGTTAGGTAAAAGATGATAAAATCAAAAAATAGAAATAAAAGTTGAGGAATGACTGTAGGGTGCCATGTTGCTAGGCACTATTAGGCAACATAACACCAGGTGAAAAATTTTTTTTGGGAAAGTCTAAAATGCTTATGGGCCGTATTAAAAAAAATGTAAAAATGAGGCATCAAAGGCCATTTTTCATAGTGTCACCAAGGTTATTCAAATGAATACACAAATTAATTTCCCATTGTTTATGACCAAGTTAAGGTAAATAGGGAAGCCATAGGTACGTACAAGTTATATTGGGGCGCAAGTATTGATACGAGGCCTTTACGGTGCAAAAAAAAGTAAGCTTTCACATGTAGTATCAATACAAGAGGGTTTGGTATTGAGACCTAAGGTGTGGTATCGATACCTGGCATGTTTGTATTGATACAGACCTTGGCAATAGCTAAAGTTATGATTTTTGGCAAAATGTATCGATGCACAAGCATAAGTATCGATACAAATCCATGGAGTATTGATACTGGCCTCTAAGTCTCAAGACTTGAAACATTTTTTGCTCTTAGTATTGATACGAAACTTATTGTATCGATGCTTAGGAGTAAAAAGCACCTTGTGTATCGATACAACATGTTTTGTATCGATACACCACGGCATTTTTGCCTAGTTCGAGCTACTTTTTAGCCTTCAAAAACTCAATTTAAACATGTTTTTGCACCAAGGAATTATCATAAATCATTGCAAACCTTAACTATGGGTTCATTAACAGATTCTAACAAATTTTTGGAGTCCAAATAATTAATAACAAAAGTCACTTTCATAAGATATATAAATGTAAGAGGGTATGGCAGGAATATCCCTAGTTACAAGCTTTCACAGCCTTTCTGCCTCTTTGCACAACATGGCAGAACCAATAAGGAAAGAGTCAACTGAGTATGGCAGCGGGAGATGTCCCCTGGTGCAAAAAAAAGAAAATGCCCTTTGCATTTTCTTCTAAAAAGGAGGGGTTAAACAAAAAAAAAAACACTACCAGCTATCAACGGGTTGTTCCATCATCCCAAACTACTTTAGGATTGTGGAATAAACTTGTGAAGCCCGTGTTACTTTCTATCCTGAGCCTATCTTCGAAAAAATCAAAATATCGAATAATCCCCCTATTTTTGCTTTGGCAGCACTATAGTCCTAACTTGAAAATTTATTTTTGAGCCACAAAATATTTCCTCTGATTTTTCCAATATTTTTCCTTTAAAGGCCATTGAACTATCTTTCTAACGGTATCTTATTTGCCCTTAGATCATCCCGGACGAGGGAGTTATGATTTTTTGAACCCTTGCTGTTTGAAACCCCTAGATCCAATGTACAACATTCTGTTTGGGCCATTTTGGCCCGTCAGATGATTTTATGATTTCTAGATATTTTTCCCAAATATTTCACAAAATTATCTTTCTAGAAAGGTATTATTTATGATCTAACAATCTAGATAAACTTAGAATGGTTTTTTGAAATCCATCATGCCCTTTTAATTTTACATGCTACTAGAGTTGAAACGAACCTAACTTTAAAAATTAATTCTGTCAAGAAATTGATTTTATAGAATTTTTGGAATATTTTTATATTAAACCTTGTTGAGTTACCTTTCCAATAGCACCTCCTTTACCCTCTGAAGTCTTCAAAAACACCTAAGAAAAATCTGGAAACGGAGATGACTCAATGTTGCCCTTATTTTCAACCTAATTTTTGAATCTCCTTTTATCGAGATGTTAGATGTCTTGAAATGCAACCGTTTAGTCTCCCTAACAATTCCAAACCCTTTTGACTCGGATCAAGGTTAACATAGAAAAAAAATAAGGATTTCATATTAAAATTTTTGCTAAGTGGAGATACTCTAATTCCACTACTCAAAAGGGATACTCTAACCCCATTTTTTAATCAAGGTTTAAATTTTCTCCTTGTTCTTAAATGTTCTCCTAACTTTGGGGACACTCCAACCCCACTACTTCAAGGGGATACTCTAACCCCGTTTTTTAAAAAATACTAATAATATATTTTTTCTTTATTCTTAACTATTTTCATAACTCTCTTTTAGGTTACACTCCAACCCCACTTCTCTGAGGGGATACTCCAATCCCACTTTTACCTAGAAAACTTAAAATTTTCTCTCTTCCAGATGCATCAAACTGTTTTGATAAAAATTGTCTTTGTTCTTTAAATTATCACCGAATCTCGACCGATCTCCAAAATTGTCATCCCAATTATTCTTCAATAATCGAAGGTAATTATGAGATATATTTCGATCGTCCCTCTATTTTTATGTTCTTTTGTTTGTGATTGCTTATTTATGATGTTATTATATTTCTCATTTTTTGCCTTACTAACTTATTTCCTTTTGTAGTGTTATTGTGAATTCATATTTAAAATTTATTTTTCAATAAAATTTATGAGGCAATATTTCGTGTTGGTATCTCTCTAATGCCTAATACAAAACATCCAATGTTTAAAATCCAATCCGAACATCCTTTTCATAAAAATTCCCTATGTTCCTCACAGCTCCGAGGCACGTAGGTGATCTAATTTTCCTTAATAAAAAAACCCCCGGATTTACATGCATTAAAAATGATTATATCTAAATAGAGACCAAATGGAACTGATTTAACTAAGACCAAAATGAGATATAGTTAGTAGGTATCAATTTCGGGCATCATAGGGATGCTAGTCCTTCCCTGCACGTAACCAACTCTCGAGCCCAACCAATGAATCTTTAGACTTCATAGACCTTTAAATTAGTGTTTTGAGTTTCATAACTCATAATATTATTTTTAATAGGTGTCCGATTTTGCCTAGCCTAAAAAGATCGATGGCGACTCCAAGTTTATTGCCACTTCATAGTGGCCATCTGGGTCCAGTTGGATGAGCGACTCATCCAACAGTCCCTATCCCATTCATATCATCACGCCTAATCCAAATCCCAATCAAGGGATAGCTCAAAGGCTCATCATAATCAACCATCATTTATTTTTAAGTCGCGCATGCAATGCCGTTCGGATTGTCTGAAGTTTTAAAGGTCGGGCACATGGTGACAGCTTGGCTACTCCACTGGGGACTATAGAGAGTTAGGCCTATAACTAGCTATTTTTCACTCGGTTCTTGGTTTTTTATCTTTATAAGTATCTAGATATAATTCTCTTTTATTTTTGCCTACTTATCTCTATTGTTTATGTTTTTATCCTATGATTGTTAGGGATTATTCGGGCCTAAATAAATATTGATTGGAATAAATATGGTAATATAGGAGTAAAACAAAAAGGTTTGATTGTTTCCCCGACACACACCGTGCACTTTCATTTGCACTAGATTCCCACTAACTACACCATGGTGTGGTTAGTATCCTATTTATTAGGAGGAAGTGAGCCATCCGCCTTCATGAGTAACCCTCTGCGTAGGCATGGTAAGACCTTCCGTGATGTAAACTACCTATGTATCTCGTGAGTACCCCTCCGCACTTGTAAGGGAAACACATCTATCGGATCAAACCCCGTTCCATCAAACCCACGGTAGGTTTAGGATCGAGGTGCCTTAGTTGTTCTTACTGAATAGAGGAATGATTCGAATACTAAAATAGGTATCAACTTAAATACATCTAGTGAACCTTACATGCTAAACCATGTCAAGCGATACCGGATGCTTGCTAGAATAACCTAAAGATTAGGGCCACTCGGGGAAACATTTCTTACATTTACTCATATATACCATTGGTTACGCAGGCGATGATGGGTGAATGTTGTCACCTATGTTGTCTTTTTATTTTCATGATCATTCCTTTAGGATATGCCATGACATTCATTGGCAAATCCTCTTTAATAAGTGGGTAAGGACAGTTAGTGCCATTACTTGCAATGCCATCTTGAAATAGTTGTATCTGACCAAGATAAGTCATCATGCTGCCCGAATAATGGGTTAACATGTGTTTAGCATAGATGGTGATGGATGAACATCACTGTTTAGATGGTCAGTCTTAATCCTTGCAAGGTATCATGTTACTTCATGAAGAGACAATTTTAATACGAGTATGCTAGTATGTTGCCTGTTCAATACCTTAACATTTATGATCATCTTATCTGTCCCTAGGCATTGTACTGCCTATTATGGGGGCAAATTTTATGATTCCTTCCATTTTTACCTTTTGCCTATTACTTCATATTGGTTACTAACTTATTCTCTCATTGCTTTTTTTTCATCATAATTACTATCATCGTGGGACAATTGGCTCTAATGGATCAATGTTCACCAAAAGGCATCTGTCATGGAGCAATAGTTCATTTCAGAGTTAAAATCCTTTGAAAAAGTTTAAGCATGGTCAGAGCGCCGACAGCATAGAGACGGGGATGTTTTAAAACCAAGGCATACCTCAGTAGTGCATGAAAGGATAAAGATAGGACACCGTCAAAGTGATTGGCAAGATCTAAGGATCATATAAACTAATTGGGATAGTTTCAAAATAGAATTATTCACTAAGAGATATGGAGAAATAGTTCTTCTGTTTCAAGTTCTTTTAGATATCAGTTTGTTCCAAGCAGCCTCTCAGTTTTGGAATCCAACATACTGGTGTTTCACTTTCAATCATGAAGACTAAGTCCTAATGGTTGATGAATACACTACGTTACTCAACATTGAATTGGCAAAAGTCGACAGGATATATACAAAGCATTGAATCTTCCAACCTTCAAGAAAAGATTGGCTCAAATCCTTAAAGCAATGGAGTCTTGGCTTGAGAGTCATATAAAAAAAAGAGGAATAGTGAATACATCTCATGGGCCAGTTTGAGAGAAACAATGGCGAGTACTGATGACATCCGAAAAATCCAAGATATCTATGCTTTGGCAATAAATGGTCTGGTTATATTCCTAAAGACATTAGGCTATGTTAAAGCTACGATAGCATATGTCTTTTCTCGCTTGTTCTGCAACATTAATCCTACATCGGCTATCCTTATCAAAACTATTTGAGCTTTTAATTTTTGCAAGAAAATGGGAACGGGTCATTTCATCGGATATGTACCGCTCTTTCACATTTGGCTCGAAAGAAAGTAAGATGTCGCACTACTTTTTACCCAGTTTTAAACCTATCTCTAAGGTACTTGAGAAGGAATGGCTTCAAGACAAATCTGAAGAGCAGTGGGTCCAAAAATTTTGAAACCTAAAGAGGGAGGAGGTAACATGGAAAGCTTCTTGGTTTTTCCCATAAAAATGGTCATATGCCGATGCAAAGATTATAGATGTGTACTACTTATAGGATTATAGGGAAGTACTAGCCATGCCCCTTTTTTAGTTCTTCAACAATTCCAGTGCCATCAATTCATCCACTTTATCCAAGACTTAGAGTTATGGGATTTCGATTATGGTAAGCCTGACTACAAGTCGAAAGTCTAGCTAGCCTTCCAAGCATGGAAACAAACTTGTTGCATAAAGAGATATTGTAGAGGGAGTAGTATGACCCTAGGATATGATGAATGGAGGATCCATCACGTTAATGATGCCGTGCCCCTGTCTAGTATTAGGCCAATTGATAAATTTCCCTCTGAGGTTGAATTTCAAGCAAGAGTTCAAACAAGAAAAGGTGACCATTGTCAAGGAGATTAATTGATTAAAAGAGGAAAATAGTCAATTGAAAATGGATCTCTATCTCAAGGATGACGAGATGAACGGGGCTATCAAGGAGAAAAACCACCTCAAGGAGGATCTTGATAGCTTGAAAAGAGACTACGCAACCCTTAATAAAGCAAGCAAGCCCCGAAGGCTTAGAAAGTCATCGGTTGAGTGGAAGACAAAAATTACCACTCTTGAGAAGGAACTACACCAATGAAGAGAAGCTGCTAGGGCACTTGTTGAGCCTAGGCTCTTGCATCAACTTATTAAAGGAGGAATGAACGGTTAGAGGCTCGAGTCTAGGATTGGAGATCAAACTAAGCCAAAAATAGAGTTCTGACACTCAGAATCTAAGACTTAGAGCATTCTCTTTAAGGTCGCCAAGACCAAGTTGATACACTAGTAAGAGCCTTCGAACAAGGGGAGCAAGAATGGCTTCAAGTGGTTGATCACGCATGCCATAATCATTAGGACTATCATCACCATCTCACAGAGTAAATCCAGGCAGCTTAGTTGGAGGTCGAGAACATGATGGATGTTGCCTGATCCCTAACACATGATATCTTGCCCACCAAAGCCTATGAACAAGAGTTATTGTACTTCTTGGACCATGTAATCAAGCAATGTAACCGTGCCAGGCATTTTCGAATGTAATCACCTGTAATTAAGACATTTTGTTACTTTAATAAAGAATGCTATTGGTGGAGCTATCCCTTTATCTAATTGTCCTTTTTGTATTTGCATTACTAACCTAATCCTTTCATGGTTTTTATTCATTCATCCTTATTGCATCAAACATATGCATGAGCATACCATAAAGGCCTAATTAAAAAATAATTTAAAGTAAAGTTGATCTAAAACATAGAATCTATAGTTCGCCATCGGTACAACACTCATAATCATCAAAAAGTGATGGAAAACGATCACTGGGCCTGTATCAAAAGACTTAAACTTATGTATAGAGAGTCCCAAGAGTAGGCACTCTATAAGAATAAAGAAGTTCAAGCACAGGTCGCTAAGCTAACAAAATTGCTGTCTAATGCATTGAAAGAAAAAAGGCAAACGAGTATAGTCAAGATAGGAAAAAAACTGGCCCACCCTGAAACCAATTTGAATAGTGGTACTGAGGCCACCAATGCTCAAGAAGGGGCATTAAATGGGCAACATCCTCCAGCGATGAACATTCCATCATCTCAGCCATTTATTTATATCAATCCTGCAACAACGTCTTATTTAATTTAAAGATTTCAAGGTACAAGCTCTTCACCATCAAGGCCTATAGTCTCGGACCTTGATGAGCACATAGAGCAAGAAAAGGCAAAGAGGCCCTCGAAAAATGATGAGGACTTAGACAAGTATCACTTATTAAAGAAATGCCTTCGAGCGGTGGAAGGAAGCAACCAATTTGGAATTATAGAGGCAAAGTCATTAGGGCTAGTTTCCAACCTCGTTATCCCACCCAAGTTTAAAGTACCTGATTTTGAAAAGTACAATGGGACTACTGACCCTATTGCCCATCTTAGCATGAACTGTCATAAAATAACGAGACATGGAAAGAACGAGAAGCTACTAATCCATTGCTTCCAAGTCAGCCTGACTAAAGCAGCCTTCCAATGGTACATAAGACTTAATCCTGCGAGAATTCAAACATGGGTAGACTTGGCATATGCATTCCTTAAATAGTATAGCATGTGTCTGATTAGGTTCTAGATTGTCTTTCGCTCATGAACATGGAGAAGAAATCTTTCGAGAGTTTTAGATAGTATGCTCAAAGATAGAGGAATGAGGCAGCTCAAGTTCACCCTTCTCTAACTGAAAAAGAAATGATAGTTATGCTTGTTGGCACCCTGCGAACTCCTTACTGCCAAAGGCTAGTAGGAAGCGCCATAAAAAATTTTACCAATATGGTTATATCAGGTGAAATGATTGAGAATGCCATAAAGAGTAGCAAGATATCTATCGGGGAAGCATCTAGACCAGTCCAAAAGATAGCAAACAAAGGTAAAGAAAGAGAAGTGAATGCTGTAGGCGAGAACCATGCTAGGTTTAATCAAAGTTTACAACAAGCACAGCCTATATACTTTCCAAACATGTTGAATATGGGTTTTACCCCTTACTCATCAATACCGCAACCAATCCATGCTACTGGGTTCACTTTTGCAATGAGCTTTGCACCAAATCTTGTGCAAAGTGCGGCTCAGAATGCACAGCCCCACAATATGCATAATGAGAAAGCTGTGAATAACCAATAAGTGTCCCAAGAAGGGGAGCACTTTAAACCACTCCCTTACTCATATAAAGAGATCTATTTTTACTTATTGGCAGGCAAACTACTGGCTTCAATATTCACGAACCCAAGATCACCAACATACCCCAAATGGTATGATGAGAATACCATGCAGGAGTAAAAATCCATTCTATTGAGAATTGCACTTCTTTCAAAAGAAAGGTGCAGGGTTTATTAGAAAAAGGAGTGATCAAGATTGAACAAGGTCCTGGACCTAATGTAGGGGCTAACCCACTCATGTCGAACCAAGAATGAATGTGATAATTGATGGAAAAGGATGTCGAATTAAAAAAGTGTAGCAGAAGTCAAAACCCCGATGAGCAAGGTTTGGCAGGCTTTCATGAAAATTAGAATAGTAGCAGATAACAAAAGTTAAAGAAAAAATGTCGTTGATACATCTTACTACCACTATGGTCAAGACCATGACTTGCGAAATTGTCCATCATTCTTGAAGATGGTCCAAGGGATAATGGATCGGTCCAAAATCAAGTTTTATGAGGAATAGGATAGACATAACGATCCATTTGTCAATGCTACTAATGAGAAGAGATGAACCGATGGTCACATCTTTAGTTGTCTGTCACTTATGGGCATAAGGAAAATAGCTAATGAAAGTTTTAGGCAGTACACTGCAAGATGGATAAAGGAGGCTACCCAGATTCATCCCTTACTAATAGAAAAAAGGATGATGGTTAGATTCATTAGCATGTTGCAAGCATTTTGTTACGAAAAGGTAGCAAGAAGCTTCCCAAAGAACTTTACGGATGTGGTCATACTCTATGGGAGGGTCGATGAGGCCATGAAGAATGAATTGAGAAGAAAAAGTATCTGCAAAGACAAAGGGAAATGAAAGATGAAGGTTAGTAAGCAATCAAAATCCAGCACTGAAGCTAATTTGCCTCTAACTCATGCTAAGTTAGACCTAAAGGAGATAATTGTTGAAGAAAACTACAAAATTATGGAACACATAGAAGAAGTTTGGATGCCAATGAATTCGGTTTGGCAAATCCTAGTGCAAGCTAAGTTACTTAATGCAACTGAAAAGATAGAGAAAATGATTAGCAACTTCTATGACTTCTATATTATTTGCAACCATACTCTTCAAACATGTAAATAGTTTTGCACAATGGTTCAAAGAATGATGAGCGAGGGTAGCATTGAATTTTATGATGAAAAACAAGACCCACATACTCAGTCTACAAATCCAACACCATCTGTCAATGTACTAGAAGAAGAAGAGGGCAATCTCTTTTATTAGATTAGAAGGCCATTGATTTTGTACGACAATTAAGCAAGAGTTAAAGTTGATCCCAGTCAGCCTCTGCCAAATATGATCATTCGACTTCCATCTCTTTTCCAGTATAAAGATGATAAGGCAGTTCCTTGAAACTATGAAAGTAAAACCTTAATCATTGAAGAATCTAGCCAGCAAATAGCAAGTGTTGACCTTTCAGGGGTAAGTCATCTAACTCAAAGCAACCGATATTATGCCTTGATGGCATAAAAAAATAGCACTCAGCAAGAGAATGCTAATCTCATTTCTTAAGCACTAAAGTCTACAACCAAAAACTCAGATTCAATAGCTGTCAATGATCTATGAGCAAGAAAGCAGCTACAAAATTCCTCAAATTCATCAAGCACTTTGAATACAGCATCGTCAATTAGTTGAACAAGCAACTCGCAAAGATATCTATGTTATCACTGTTGTTGAATTTAGAAGCTCATAGGAATGCCTTCCTCAAGGTTTTGAATAAGGCCTATGTCCCTTTTGACATCTTTATAGGTTAATTGGATCGCCTAGTAAACAACATCACTGTTGACAATTACATATCTTTTAGCGATGATGAAATCCCACATGGAGGAAGAGAAAATTACAAGGCCCTCCATATCACCACATATTGTAAAGTCACCACGTTGCCCAAAGTGCTCATTGATAATGGGTCAGCTTTAAATGTAATACCTATGTTGCGCTTAAGCAAGCTCCCTATTGACACATCTCATATCTAAAATAGTCGTATGATTATGTAAGCATTTGATGGAACTTGTTAGAATATTGTCGGGAACATCACCATTCTACTTCAAATTAGCCTATGTACTTACGAAATTATTTTCCATGTGATGGACATTGCTCTATCATATAACTGCTTATTGGGAAGGCTGTGGATTCGTTCTGCTAGAGCAGTGCCATCATCTTTGCACCAAAAATTGAAATTCGTAATCAAGAATAAAGTTGTTAGTATTAGAGGAAAGGAATATATCATTGCTGCTACCTCAACTAATGCCCTATATGTCGAACCCGATGAAGATAGCCCATAATCCTTTTTCTAGGCCTTTAAGTTTGTCAACGCAACTTATATCAAAGAAGGATTGCTAATAGTTTAGCCTTACCTATCAGAGAGTACTCACATGGGTTTAAAGTTGATTGCCGGTAAGGGTGC
Source organism: Adansonia madagascariensis (assembly GCA_038381835.1). NCBI lineage: Eukaryota > Viridiplantae > Streptophyta > Magnoliopsida > Malvales > Malvaceae > Adansonia > Adansonia madagascariensis. The sequence continues at coordinate 9,183,210 of JBBYHL010000005.1, forward strand.
CCAAGCCAAAAAAGGACTCGGGAAATGCCTTCAAGGATTGGCTAAAGCCTTGAAAGTGGACAACCAAATTGACAAAAGAGGGTTGGGATTCAAGCCCAGTTTACAACAGAAAAAAAGCAAGCTCAGAAGAACCATGAAAAAAGAGTGGCTCGTTTGTCAGGACAAGACATGAAGGATGAGCCAATGATATTCCCACCACTTTGGGAGAAGATTAAGTTTTCTAGATCTGTAATCCTGATTAAACGAGCTCAAAACTTTTGATTTTCCAATGAAAATGGCCTTGCACTTGTTCCCTAAATGTTCGTGCCTTGTTTTGAAGTCAAAACCTTGAATGGTATGACTAACGGGCTATTTCATCATCCCAAATTATTCTGGGGCTATGCAAATGAGTTCGCGGTGCTCATGCCACTCTATTCCTTTAGTTATGGATGTTCGAATGTCGACGACTTGAGTTTGGACCCATAACATAGAGAAAATAAGAAATATCCTCTACTTTGCTTTCTCCCCTGTTGGCAACATCACTATTACAAATTGACTAATCACTTTAAAATCCCAAATGATTTTTTATGAATTTTATAATATTTTCTCTAAAAGTATGTCAAAATATCTTTAAAATGAGGTCTTGTTCACCCCCGGATCAGTTTGGATTAAAGAGTTATGATTTTTCAAACCTAGACTATCTGGAATCCCTTAAGTTAACAAAAAAGCATTCTGGTTGGGCCCTTTAGGCCCACTAAATGATTTCTCCAAATTTGTCCAACATTTTTCCTAAAAAGTTAATGAAATTTCGTTTCTTGAAAGGTACTATTTACAAATTTTTTATACCAAATGAGTCCGAAATGATTTTTCAAATTTTGACACACCATTTTCTCGCATGCTTTGTCAGTAGCATAATTGACCCAAATCTGAAAATTTATTTCCCTGGAAAGTGATTTTTTTGGATATTAGGAATATTTTTAGATTGATCCTCGTCAAATTACCTTTCTGACGATATCTTGTCCATCCTCTAAAGCCTTCAAACCAATCCATAATAAATTTAGGAAGCGAGATAGAATGATGTTGTCCCCTATTTTTAGTTATGGTTAAAATTGAGTTGTTTTCCCAAGCTTCATCTTGAGACATTTGAATGTCACCATATCACCCTGATTAGCCTCGAGAACATGCTTTGACCTTTCATAGGCTCATATCAAGGCATGAATATATTTTACACCTTTACCATCCTCATTCATAATAATTTCTTTTGCCAAAAGTCATCAAACTGCTCACTTATTTTCTAAATCACAAAGTTTTGTCAACCTAAGTTTTCCAACTCGACTTCTGTAAAGAGTGTTAGATAGTCACTTTTGGGGATTCTCCAACCTTAACCATCCGAGAGAAAACTCCAACCCTATTTTTCAAAATTATCAAGATTTAAAAATCTTTCTTTGTTAAAATTATTTATCATCCACGGGGATGCTCCAACCCTAACATTCCGAGTGGATACTCCAACCCCATTTTTCAAAATTATCAAGATTTAAAAATCTTCCTTTGCCAAAATTATTTGTCATCCGTGGGGATACTCCAAGCCCAACCTTCCGAGGGGATACTCTGACCCCACTTTTAAAAATTGTCAAGATTTAAAAATCTTCCTTTGTCAAAATTATTTGTCATCCACGGGGGTACTCCAACCCTAACCTTCTAAGGGGATACTCCAACCCTATTTTTTAAAATTGTCAAGATTTAAAAATCTTCCTTTGTCAAAATTATTTGTCATCCACGGGGATATCCAACCTTGACCTTCTGAGGGGATACTTTAACCCTATTTTTCAAAATTATCAAGATTTAAAAATCTTCCTTTGTTAAAGTTATTTACCATCCATGGGGATACTCCAACCTTATCTTTCCAAGGGGATACTCTAACCCTATTTTTCAACTACAATTAAATTTTTCTTCTTCTTAGACTTCTATGAATGTGTTAAACAAACCACGTTCAATCAAGGAACCCATATACGTCTAAAAAATTATCGATTTTGTTATTCCCAGATAATCGATGTTAATTACGAGATAAATTCCAATAGTCCATCTCTTTTCTTTATCATTACATTGAATGGTCCATGTTATATTGCTTTATTCATTGCTTTACTAACATGATTTCTTTGTGATGAGTATTTGCATTCATGTTTTCAAATCATTTTAAGTAAAATTAAAGGTAATGTTCTACGTAGGTATCTCTCCAATACCCAATGTGGTATATTCCATTTTTCAAAGTAAAATCCAAAGGTCTTTTTTATTGAAAATCTTTATATTCTCCATCTCTTCAAGGTGTGTAAGAGATTAAATCTTTTCATCAAAACCAGGATTTGTATTTCTATAAAATTCATGCATTAAAAGGAGGTTATCGAAATAGTGACGAGTTAAGATTGAAAGAATCAAAATTGAGATAAGACATAACTAGTAAGGTACCGATTTCGGACATCGTAAATAAGTTCATGCCTTATCGTGCGTACCCAACTCCTGAACCCAAATGGTGAATCTTTTTACAACGTAGACCATGAAATTAATGTTTCGAGTTTTGTAACTTAAGACATAGGTTTCAATAGGCATCCGATCATGCCTAGCCTAAAAATGATCAATGGCGACTCCAAGCGTTGGCTATTTCATGATGGTTATCTGAGACCACTGTATCACAAGTTAAGAATCTGTCTTTTCTCATTCTCATCACATCGCGAAGGAAAATTCTCGGTCAAGAAGACATTTTCAAGTGAAAAAAAATTTTAAGTTGTATGCACCCATAGATCCACGAGGATCCACCTCGGGGCACGTTATGACTGCTTGGTGACTCCTCAGGGGAGAGTATAGAGAGTTAGGCTAATAACTAGCCGTGTCTTGCTAGGTTCCCGATTCCTTCGATCTTCGATCATTATTTAAGTATAACCCTTTTTTCATTTTGTCAACTAATCTTTTGTTTGGCATGATTTTCAAGATTGTCTTATTTTTGAATAATTATCAGTTTTATAAAAATAGTAATACGAAAGTAAGCAAAAAGGTTTGATCATTTCCTCGTCATACATAGCACACTTGCACGAGCATTAGAGTCCTGCCAAACTCCATGGCGTGGTTATAACCCAATCATTAGGAGAAGTGAGCTATTCATCTTTGTGAGTAACCCTCTGCATAGGAATGGCAATAACTTCTTGGATGTAAATTACCTATGTCTCTCGTGAGTAACCCTCGCATTTACATAGGGAAATACATCCACCAGATCAAACTTTTTTCGCCAAACCCATTATAGGCCTAGGACCGGGGTGCCTTAGTTGTCCTTACTGAATGGAGGAAGGATTAAAACCCCTATTTAAGTGTCAATCTAAACCTCATATAGTGAGCCCTATGATCTAAACCATGTCAAACCATACCAAAACGCTGCTAGAATACTTGGACAATAGGGTTACTTGGGGAAACATTCCTAACCTTTACTCTTAATTACCATAATTATGTAGGTGACAATGAGTATACAATTGTCACTCGTATATGCATTTTTATCATTTATCAAGGCATGTCATCATATAGCCCGAACGATGGCTAATCTTTGTCTAAATAAGTGATGGTGAGCAAAAACCATCATTCGTAATGTCTTATGCTGTATACCGTTATGCTATTCGAGTCATGGCTTAACGTGCATCCGCACTAGTGGTAATAAATGAATATTACTATTGGTCGATTTTTTCTATCAAAATAAGATATTACATCACCTCATATAGGACAGATTGTGTCCTGGCATATTGAAATGCTGCCTATTTCTCGTCTCACCACCTTGGTTGAAACATGTTATGAATATTTTGTTCTGATGTTTTTAAATTCTTTATATCTTTACATCTATCTCCTATATGTTCCACTAACTTACTTTCCCTTTGTTTATGTTTTTTGGTGCATGCATCATCTCATTATAACTATCATGACTATCATCACTTTGGGATAATTGTTCTAGTTTAGTGTTCAGCAAAGGGCATTATTTATGGAGCAATAACTTATCTCCACTATTAAGTCCTTTGAAAATGTTAAAACATGGTCAGAAGGTCACCAACGTCAAGACGAGGACATCTTAATGCCTGACTACGTCTAAGAAATGCATGAAGAGGTCAAGATCAGTTTTCGTCAGAATAATTGTTGAGAATTGAAGCACATTTGGGATAGTTGGGATAACAATGAGAAAAAAGCCTCCACTAAAAAGTATGAGGATATAGCTCTGTTACTTCAAGTTTAGTTGGATGATAGCTTATTGCAAGTAGCGACACAGTTCTGGAATCTAGCCTATCGATGTTTCACCTTCAATCAACAAGATTTAGTCCCCACCATTAATGAATACACAGCTCTGCTCAACATAGAAAGGGCTATGTCTGACTGGATTTATTGCAAAGCATTATCCCCTCCTTCGTTCAAGAAAAGGTTAAGGTAAATTCTTGGAGCCATAGAAGGATAGGTTGACAGTCATGTTAAAGCAAAAGGGAGTAGCAAATGCATCTCTGGGGCCAGCTTGAAAGAGGCCATGGTAAATCTTTTTGACTAAAAGAAAGTTTAAGATGTCTACACTCTAGTAATCTACGAGCTCATCATATTCCCAAAGACTTTGGGTTATGTAGAGGTGGCAGTCACAGATTTCTTTTCTCGCCTTTATTGTGACATCAACCTTACTTTCGCCATCATCATTGAAACTATCCGTGCCTCAGCTTTTGTAAAAGAATAGGAATAGGAAGGTTTATCGGGTGTGCCTCATTCCTCCAGATATGTCTCCTAGGTCATCTCTATGTTAGGGAGGGAAGAACCAGACAAAATTTCTTCTTCAAGTGCAGTCCTCTTTCCACAGTATTAGAGGAAGAATGTCACTAAGATAAGACAGAAAAGCACTAGGTCGAGGAATTACAAAACATCAAGGAGGAAGAAATCACGTGTAGAGGCCTATGGGTGTTCCTTAGTTAATTATGTATAGATATGGAGACTACACTTATGTACCACTCCTAGATTATGGGGAAATACCAGTTATTCTCTTTTATTGGTATTGCATCAGTTCCAGTGCAAGCAATTCATCTCGTTCTTCAAAGACTTCGGATATTGGGATTTTGAATACGAAGAGCCTAATTATAAAGCAAAAGTTTAGTTTGCTTTCTAAGCCTGGAAGAAGGTCCATTGTATGGAAACATACTGGAGATGAAGCCCCAACACGCCTGGATATGAAGAATGGAGACTTTGCCATATCAACGATCCATTGCCACCACCTAACTTCGAGATACTGCAAATCCCAATAAAAGAACTGTCTTTTGAGATTGAGCTACTTAGAAGGGAGTTTGAGCGAGAAAAGGCATCCTTTGCCATAAAAATCTCTCGACTTAAAGAGGAAAAGGGCCAGCTAGAGATGGATATCTATCCTAGAAGTGGTCAAATGGATCGAGTCATTAAAAAAATGGATCACTTCAAAGATGTCCTTGAAAGCCTAACCAAGGATTATGTGGCACTTTGAAAAGTTAACAAGTCCCGACATATTAGCAAGACATTAGTTGAATAGGAAGCGAAGGTTGCCACTCTCAATCACATGCTGAATCAATAAAAAGAGGAAGTCAGAAACAGCAAAGAAAAATTCATGAGGGCACGTGCTCTTGCTTCTACCTACCAACGAAGGAATGAAAGACTCAAGGCCCAAATGCAAGATGCAAGGGTCGCCAGGGTTAAAAATGAAGCCCTCACTTATAGAATCCAGAGTTAGAATAGTTTCTCTAGGTTCATCAAGGTTATATCAATGAACTAATAAGGGCTTCTGAGCAATGCCAATTAGAGTGGCAAGCGATAATCGACTAAGCATGTCTGAGTTACAAAACGCAGCATCAACACTTCACTGAACAAGTTTGAATGGCTCAACAAAAGGTGGATGACATGATTAAAGTAGCTCAGTCTATAAGGTGAGACATCGTACTTGTTAGAGATCTTGAGCAATAACTTTTGCGTTTTCTTGATCATGTGATTACACAATGTAATCATGTTAGATACTTTCAGAACCCTTTTGTGACTCTATGAATGATGTTATTAATGAAGCTGTTTCAAGAATCAATTGTCTCCAATGCATATGCACATTTAATTTCACCGTTTTTCATTACACTTGGATCAATCATTCATTATCTTAACTCGTCATTGCATCATAAATGCTTATCAATAAATACATTTTTAAATAAAAGTCTAATACGAGAATTGGGCCATAAAAGTGGAAGGGATTCCGAGATCAATCAAGAACACAAAACCTTACATCATGCACCATTACAACACACGACACCATAAGCAAATCATGGAGAGTGATCATGAAGCTCATATTGAGCGACTTGAGCTAATGGGAAAACTAGACAAGAACAACAGCCCGCTCCTACACCTGCCGCTCAGGCAGGTTAATTCATTCTTGGTACTTAAGGGGTGAATGCAGGAGTCTCATTGGTAGATCTGATAACCTTTGACCATGAGGAACCAGAGAAAACGTAAGGTCAAAAGTCCATTATGACTGCGAAAGAAGTGAATAAATTCCAACTACTAGAAAAATGCCTCTAAGCTATCGAGGGGAGTGATAAGTTCATGGCTCTTGACGCACAATCGCTATCTTTGATGTCCAACCTTGTCATTCCCCTGAAGTTTAAAGTCCCAGAGTTTGAGAAGTTTAATGGAACCACTGATCCTTCTGTCCATATTTGAATGTACTTATGAAAAATGGCTGGGTATGAGAAAGATGAAAAGCTCCTTATCCATTGCTTTCAGCATAGTCTCACTAGGGTAGTGGCTCTATCGTATATCGAGCTAAACAATGGAAAAATCCAATCATGGGCCGACTTGGCTAAGGCCTTTCTAAACCAATACTAGCACATGTTAGATTGGGCACCAGATTGACTTTCCCTGATGAATTTTGAGAAAAAATCCACTAAATGTTTCAGGCAATATGCCCAAAGGTGGAAAAAAGAAGTAGCCTAGTACAGCCTCCTCTTACAGAAAAAGAGATAGTAGTCACTTTCATTCACACCTTACGTGCTCTTTAGATAAGAAGCTCGTAAGAAATGCCACTAAGAAATTCATTGACCTAGTCCTCTCTAGAGAAATGATTGACGCAGCCATTAAGATTGGTAGAATGTCTAAGGGGAAGCACTTGGATCGAGCAAGAAGCCTATTGCCAATAAAAAAAAAGAAAAGAGAGGCCAATGCCATAAGTTATTCTAGCTTGTCTAAGCCAAAACAGTGTCAAATACCGGACCTTCACTACCCAAGCACACTATATTCTCGCCTTATTATAATACCTCCTCAGCTAATCCATGTCATAACCTACAACCTATCTTTTGTAATCCCATCAAACCCACTACAAAGCTATCTTCCATAAGTTCACCAAAGTACCAATCGAACAACCAATAATGTACCTGGCAATCGAGGTGCCAACATTTTGATCCTATCCCGATGACCTATAAGGAGCTTTACCAAACCATGCTCCAAAATCATTTAGTAACCTTAATTTATGTCCTAGAAAAGAAGCCACCATACCCACAATGGTACAACCCTAATGCCTACTATGAATACCATGCTGGGGTAGCGGGGCATGACATTGAGAACTGCATATCTTTCAAATGAAATGTGTAAAATCTAATTAACTCAAAAGTTTTGTAGTTTGGGATGAACTAGAAACCAAATATTGCCACCAATTCTTTACCAAACCACACTGAGCCAGCTACAAACATGATTGGCGTTAAAAAAATATATGAAGTCAAGACAAGTGTAGAGGATGTAAGGATGCCAATGTTCTTGGTCTGGCAGGCATTGATTCAGGTCGGATTGCTCAACATAACAAAAAAAATTGGAAGATAATCCCGATAACTTTTATGACTTCCACACAGTTGTAGGTCAAACCCTACAAACATGTAGAAAGTTTAGGTGAATGGTTCAAAGAATGATGAATAAAGGCCAAATAGAATTTTATCATGAAATCGCACCTGATGCAGAATCTATCAACATGATAGGAGATGAAACCATGTAGCCACCTTATGAGAAAAATCGACCCTTCATTCTTTATGTAAGTAAAATCCTGAGGTTAATTTTTGACACCTACATCAAAGTTATTGTTGAGGTGCCTAAACCATTCCCGTATAAGAGCAACAAAGCTATCCCATGAAAGTATGAGAATCAAGTAATGATGATTAAAGAACTAACTCCCGTAACTGCTGCAATGGAATTGTCAAGAGTTAGTTATCTAACCCGTAGTGGTAGACAGTACACTTCCCTAACTCAAGAAAAACAAAAGGTTGATGCATCTCTAAGCACCAGTACCACTCAAGCCCGAGCAAAGAATTTTAAGCTCGAGAAAGTCAAGGAAGCAGTGAGTGAAGAAGAAGCTACAGAGTTTATCAAGTTCATCAAGCATAATGAATACTACATTGTAGACTGGTTAAGTAAACAACTCGCAAATTTTTTTATGCTATCTCTACTTCTTAATTCAAAGGTTCACCGAAATGTATTACTGAATGTGTCAAATGAAGCATATGTGCCACTGGACATCTCCGTGAACAAATTTTATTGGCTAGTGAACACCATCACAGTCGATAATTATATCTCCTTCACTGATGATGAGATCCCACCCTGAGGCAAGGGCAGTTATAAAGCTCTGCATATCACTATGCATTGCAAGGGATGCATTTTGCCCAAAGTACTCATAGACAATAGGTCAACCCTGAATGTTATGCCAATGACTATATTAAGCAAACTCCTTGTCGATCACTCTAACATTAAGAGTAGCCACATCATAGTCTGAGCTTTTGATGGAACATGTCACTGAGTAATTAGAAATATCACAATCCAGCTCCAGATAGGCCCATGCACATATAAAGTTGACTTTTAAGTTATGGATATTAATCCATCATATAACTGCCTATTAGAAAGGCCATGGATACACTCTGCTGGGGTCATCCTATCTTCTCTCTATCAGAAGCTTAAATTTGTGATAAATGACAAAGTAGTCACCGTCGGGGCTGAAGAAGAAATGATTGCCACTGCTTTCACTGAAAAGATCTACATAGAGCCTAATGAAGATGCACTAGAGTCATCTTTCCAATCCTTCGAGTTCGCTAATGCAACATTTATAGGAGAAATATTGCCAATAGTTGAACCTCACCTGTCAAAGAGTACCCACTCAGGTTTAAAAATGACTATTGGCAAAGGTTCCTATGCTAGAAAAGGGCTTGGTAAGAATCTACAATGGATAGCCCGAGCTCTACAGGTCATCACTCAAGTCAACAAAAGAGGCTTAGGATTCAAGGCTAATACACAGTCAAGAAAGTAGCAAGAAAGAATGATCTATAACTAGAGGGTGACTTAATCACTGGGTTGAGAGGATGAATTGAAGCCAACAATGTTCACATCTCTTTATAAGATATTTCATTCAGGAGGATGAATCGATCTTGTCTAAAAGAGCAAAAGGCTAAAGATGTCTTGATCATCTTAAATAGGGCACTTCATAGCCTCTGTTTCTAAGACACCAAGCCATAAAATTTATGTCTTTCCACTAATACCTACTTTTGATTACAGGGTCATGATGGAAGCTCTTGCACTTTTCCTATCCCTTTCATGTAATGTCAAGAAAAAAAAACCTACCTACCCTCACCCAAAGGTAGGTAGGTGTCCTATGTACTGGCACTTTTGTTAAACATTATTAATGAAATGACTTTTGCATATATCATTCCATATTGTGTGTCTATGTCACTTTTCAACCTTTTGTCTCCATTACTTTTTTGCCTCCATTTTTATCCAAATCCCTTGGTTGTGTGTGTGCCTTTTGCAACATTTATTTCTTTACCTTTTTAGGTGTCCTAATAACAGTGATATAGATGTGTCTAATAGGTTATTGAAGATTGATTTCGAGTAATCAATTTGCACTAGTGAAGTTGATCCTAAAGAAGATTTTGAAGAGAGCTCTGTACCACCAGACCTTTTAAAATTAGTTGAATAGGAGGAGAAGCAAATCATGCCATATGAAGATCCAACATGCATTATAAATCTGGGTATTCAAAAGGATCAAAAGGAGGTTAAAATCGAAAACTCAATAAAGTCAATGACTAGGACCAAACTGATAGACCTACTTCAGGAATATGAGGATATATTCGCTTGGTCATATCAAGACATGCCAAGATTAAACATTGATATAGTGGTCCATAAGCTTCCCATCAAGCCTAGATTCAAACCAATCTGATAAAAGTTAAGGAGGATGAAGCCAGAAATGCTTCTCAAAATTAAAGAGGAAGTCAAGAAGTAGTTTGATGCAGGGTTTATCGAAGTAGCCAAATATCCAGAATGGGTTGCCAATATAGTCCCAGTCCCAAGGAAAGATGACAAAGTACGAATGTGCATTGTTTATCAGGATCTGAATCGAGCTAGTCCCCAGGATAACTTCTCACTACCACACATCGATACTCTGGTAGACAATACGGCAAAGAATTCTCTGTTCTTCTTCATGGATGGATTCTCGAGCTATAACCAGATCAAGATGGCGCTTGAAGACATGGTGAAAACAACTTTTGTAACCATGCGGGGGATATGCCTTTCTAACTTAAAAATGCTAGGGCAATATATCAATAGGGCATGTTAGCCCTGTTCCATGACATGATTCATAAAAAAATTAAAGTCTACATTGACGACATGATTGCCAAGTCAAAGAAAGAGGATGAGCATGTCATAGACCTTCAAAAACTTTTCAAACAGTTATGAAAATTTCAACTCAAATTGAACCTACCAAATGTACCTTCAAAGTTACTTCAGGCAAGCTTTAGGCTTTACAGTCAGCGAAAAAGGGATTAAATTTAACCAAACAAAGTTAAAGCCCTTCAAGATATGCCACCACTTCAAACCCAAAAAGAAGTGAAAAGCTTTTGGGGGGATTAAATTATATTTCTAGATTCATATCCCAGCTCATTGACAAATGTGACCCCATCTTTTAGCTCCTTCGCTAACAAAATCCAGGAAAGTGGAATAAAGCATGTCAAGAAGCTTTTGATAAAGACAAACATTATCTGTCAAGCCTGCTGGTGTTGGTACCACTGGTGCCTGGTCAACCTTTAATCTTTTACTAGGCAGTCTTCAACAAATCTATGGGTTGTGTGTTTGGGCAACATAATGAGTCAGGAAAAAAAGAACTAGCAATCTACTACTTAAGCAAAAAGTTCATGAAATATGAGTGCAACTATTTTGCAGTCGAGAGGATGTGCTGTGCTTTGGTGTGGACAGCTAAGAGACTCAGGCAATACATACTGTATCACACCACATGGTTGATTGCAAGGCTTGATCCTATCAAGTATCTATGCGAAGCCCCTTCACTATCAAGAAGGCTAGCTAGATGGTAAATCATGCTTTCTGAATACGACATTGCCTATATCAGTCAAAAAGCCATTAAGGGTAGTGGGATAGCTGACTTTTTGGCAAGTCCAGCGGTAGATGATGATGAATCCTTAAATTTCAAATTCCCAGATGAAGATCTAATGTGCATTTCTAAAGATGAAGATGCCTCTAACCAAGATCAATCCTAGAAGATGTATTTTGATAGAGCATCAAACGCTCTAGGACATGGAATTAAGGTAATATTGATATCACCCAACATGAGTCATTACTCATTCACAGTAAGGCTAAATTTTTACTACACAAATAATATCGTAGAATATGAAGCTTGTGTCATGGGGCTTCAAGCAGCCATTGAGAGGAATGTTAAGACATTACAGGTGTTCGGTGATTCGACCCTAGTCATCTACCAATTGAAAGGGGAATGGCAAACTCGCAATGCCAAGCTAATGCACTATGGGAAGCTGATAGCCAATGCATTGGGTACTTTGTCATCAATGTTAAAAGTCAACCAAGAGTCGAACATTACTCCTATTCAGATAAGCATCTACACAACTCTAGTTCATTATCATAGCATCGAAAAAAAAAGAATAGCCTATCGTGGTACTATGACATCCTTCATTACATCAAGGATCAACAATATCCCAAAAATGCAACTAAGACTGATAAAAAAACTATTGAGAGGCTGGCTATAGGATTCATTCTTGATGGAAAAGTCTTATACAAGAGGAGTCATGATCAACTATTGCTCAGATGCATTGACATTTCTGAAGCCAAAAGGATCCTAGAAGAAGTTCATGAAGGGATTTGCAGCACACATGCTAATGGACTTCGGATGGCCAAGCAAATTATGAGAGCGAGTTATTACTGGTTGACCCTAGAGAGAGACTGCATCAATTATGCCTGAAAATGCCATATGTGTCAAATCTATGCGAACAAGATCAATGTCCATCTAGTGCTACTTCACGTCATGATAGCCCCGTGGCCATTCTCCATTGGGGTATAGATGTCATATGGCTGATCATCCCTAAAGCTTCCAATAGGCATAATTTCATCTTAGTAGCAATCGACTATTTCACTAAATGGGTAGAGGCTGCCTTGTATACTAATGTCACTAGATCGACCATCTGTAAGTTTGTAAAATAGGACATCATCTGTAGATATGGTTTTCTGAACCAAATCATCACAGACAACATAAGCACCTTAAACAATTAAATGATTCAAGTGGTCTGCTTTCAGTTTAAGATCCAGCATCAAAATTTTATCCTTTACCGTCAAAAGATGAATGGGACAGTTAAGGCAGCTAGCAAAAACAATAAAAGAATAGTAGAGAAAATGGTCGAGACTTAAAAAGACTAGCATGAGAAGCTACCTTTTGCACTTCATGCCTATCTGACCTCAGTTCACACTTCCACGGGCACTACTCTATTCTCTCTTGTCTATAAGATAGAAGCTGTATTGCCTATCGAAGTTAAGATCCCTTCTTTTAGAGTCTTGATGGAAGCCAAACTTGAAGAAGCTGAATGGGTTGAGAATAGATAAGACCAACTGAACCTCATCGAAGAAAAACACATGAGAGCCATCTGCCATGGTTAAATGTATTAAAGATGCATGATCTGAGCCCACGATAAAATGATGCACCCATGACAATTTCACCCAGGAGAATTGGTATTGAAGAAGATCCTCCTAATTCACAAAGATGCATGGGGCAAGTGGACCCCTAATTGGGAAGGACTATATGTTGTGAAACAAGCCTCCTCCAAAGAGGCCCTAATTTTATCAGAAATAGACGGTAATGCCTTGCCCAACTAAGTCAACTCAGATTCCATCAAGAAATAATACACGTAGAGGGTGAAACCCTGAAAAGGCATCCTTAAAAAAAAGAGAAAACATAAAAAAAAATAAAAATAAAAAAGTAAAGAAAACAAAAAAGGGGTCCAAATGAAAATCTAAAAAGGGCATTTGGGCAACCAACCCTACTATAGTTGAAAACCTGCAAGGGTGACTTGAGAAGATCAATTTTGATGGGGCATAGACTGAGATCACTTATAGAACAAAGTGAAGCAATCATAGAGATCTTTCGATGATCAGCTCATACTAGTCACATTCATTGTTCAAGAAAGATCCTGGAAAGCACCTAAAAAACATTCATGTCATGATCATCAGAGGCATTTTCTGCCCAAAAGATCAAACTTTTTACCAACGAATCACTTGTTTGTCAAATAGTATACCAAGTTGTATCTCTTTGTTGTCATGAATAAATATTACCTTATTTCTTTTAACCCTT
>JBBYHL010000005.1:9196963-9250568 GCA_038381835.1 Adansonia madagascariensis
TAATATATTATTATGTTATTTTTATAATATTATATATTATTTTTAATTTTTAAAAAGTAATTTGATTCAATATTAAATATTTTTTAATTTTTATTATTTTTTATATTAATCCAGTATTTACTATAATTTGAGATTATTTTATAACTTGAGATTTAATATAATATTTTTAATATATATAATTTTATATATCGTGTATAATTGGTGGAGGTCGATTCCCTCATGAATTACTTAATAATAATTTAAGATTTATTATAAAATAGTTTTTATTTTTTTACTATTTATAAATGATTAAATTGTAATTATAATTTTTTTTATTAATAATTTTAATAATTATTATTTATTTTTAAAATAACTTTTTTTGCTTTTACCTCTTGTAAAAATTATCACTTTATGTTACTTTTTGAAAATTCTCCATGTAATTTATTTAAGTATATTAATAATTATTATATTTTAATAATAAAAAATTAAATTTATAATAAACTATATATATTTTTTAATAAAATTTTATTAAATTTATAATTTATAAAATAATAAAAAATTATATTATAATAATTAATAATATTAATTTTTAAAATATTTTAATAAAAAATAATTTAAAAATTAAAAAAATAAAACTTTTTCAATCGAGTAATTTTATCTGACATGATAAGCGAAAAGCTCACTACGTCAAGTAGCTTAGGAGAAGCTCACCCTTAGAATTTTCCCCATTATCCAACAAGTACTACGATTTATACCATAAAAAACAAGAAAGAGACCACCTTGCTTTTTAATTCGTTTTTTCCTTTTAACTGGAATGGCCTTGTCCTTCATCCACATTTTCAGGGTAAAAGTGACATGCGTAATTTTACCGTTTTCATTAAAAGCTCGGAAATTGAAAAATAGGACCATCCACACGCCCTAAAGCGACGGGTCCTTTCCTCCCCTTCCCCGGCCTTCTATGTCCATGTGGCTGTCCCCATTCAGCGTAGGGCTGCAAAAACCAGAAAATTTTTTATTCAAATCATAGTATTTGATTTAGTTTTAATTTAAATATTAATGATATATAATTTAATTTAATTTTTATTTATAAATTAAAAAATTATAATTTTTTGAATTAAATCAAAATTTATTTTTGTTTTATTTTTAATTTTTATCATATAAAAATAAATATTTTATTTTAAATTAATGTAAAAAATTAAAAAATATTATAAAAATATATTTTTTAAAATTTCAAAAAATTAATAAACCAAACTTATAAAATTTGACTCAAACTTGTACGATTTTCAATTCAATTTTTAAAATCTAAAATATTAGGAAATAGCTGTAATTTTTTTTAAACCCTATCTAAATAGAACTGTTATGCCCCCTAAATCAGCTTTGAGCATTGGCCATAGTCTTAGCTGCTTGGCGGGTTCCTTTTGGGGTCGACTACCTCATCTTCCAAAATGCCCTTGCATTCAATTCCCACAAGAAAACTATTGTTTAGGTTTTAATCTAACTCTAATCCTCAACTAATATTTACTTAATTTATACAAAAATTTACACATTTAAATTTTTTCCAAACAAATTATACTTAACAATTTATTTAAATTACATGTCACCTAAACTAATACTCAATTAACAGTCTAAAGACTATTTGATTACCTTGTCATAGAGAATTGGAGCAATCTTTTCTCTAGAAAAGTATTCAAACAACTTTCCTATTTTAACATTTTTCATCTCAACATCCATTGTCCAATTTCATTTTATTAATTCCACAGTTTTCCTCAAGAATCTCACCCCAAAAAAAAGTTTTCCCAATAAAATATAAAAAGGAAAAAGAAACCTGTGGCCTTGGTTTTGATAGAACATGTTTTTGTTTGACAGATGATGTAAGTTGCAAAAGTACCCATGGCCATGGGGTCAAAAATACGACTGCTGCAATTCAACATTTATTTCAATTTTGAATGTGCAAAACATTTTTGGGACTCTAAAGGGAAGCTGATTGCAGTGTATATTTATATGAGAAAATATTTAATGTATAAAGTTTTTAGATTTTTATACATAAAAACAAAAAAGATTATATATATTATATATTTCAAATATAATAAAAAGAAGACACGTACAGTCCTTCTGGTTGTAAAATTAAAACTTCTATTATTACTGACGGAGAGACGAATCTTGCATGCATGTGCAAGGAGTTTAAGGGCATAATGAAAACCCAACAACTTTCAGCAAAAATGGCAGGATTGATGGATACTAATGAACAATGTGCAATTAAAAGTTAGACAAAGATGTCAGGCAAATTAAATGCACCCTTTTACATGTTGTTATTGTAGAATTATTATTAGCTCTGAAAGAATGCTATTTGCTTCTGTTTTAAACCTCTACACCACGAGGTGCATGATATTTTGATCATAAATACCAAGATCCATTCCAATTAATTCAATTATTAGACTGCTAATTAATGCTAGCTTTTTTTTCTTTTTTTTTTTAAACTAAAACACGATATTATGGAGTGTTCCACTGCCAAATGTTTTTAAGATATATTTTTTAAATTATCATATTAAATAAATTATAAATTTTCATATATTTAAAATAATAAAAATAACTGCTAATTACTGTATTTTATATAAATTATTATTATGAAGAATAATAAGTTAGCTAATTTTAATAAATATTTTAAAGCTAATTCTTAGTAAAATATTATTTTAAATTTGATCTGCTTAATTGATATTTATAAAGACTGATTAAAAATTATTTATTTATTATTTCAAAAATAATTATATATTTAATATATTATTTTTATTAAATTTATGAAAAAATGATTTTTTATATATATATATCACAGTTTCCTTTTGAATTTGTAACACAAGTTTTTAATCAAATGATAATTAGAAAAACTCAAGAACGAAAAGCTCTGTTAATTAATGCAATTAAAGGAGAGGGGTGAATTTCAAAGAAGGTCGTGCGAGAGAATGACAAGAAATAAACGCAAAAATTAAAAAAGATTAAGAAAAAAAAATGACGAAAGGTACTGGACAAATAGTTTTGCGAATGGCCGGGAGCTCGTTGGTCTAGCTCCAACATCAAATCTTCCGATCCCTCAATTCCCCACACTCAGCATCTGCTTTCCCATTTAAAGTCCAGACTTTCAGATCTGCTACAACAATTTTTGCAAAAACAACAAGCTCAGCTCAAGCTCCATTCTCATGGGCTTTCAAACCGTAACATATACTAGTAGTTAGTAAGTACTATAATGTTCTTGCTCATATATTTTTTAAGTTAGATTGCAATTTGCGAATAAAAAAATTTAAATATTAAAATTGAAATCATAATTGCATTTTAAATTCATTAAACCCACACCAACCCCCCCCGCCCCCCCAAAAAAAAAAAAAGCTGTTTATATGCATAAACTAAAAAACAAAATCAAACAAGGATATTAGTGACTAACAGAAGCATCCATTGAATTATTGGTAGTGAGCTACTTTCCTTTTAAAGAACACAACAAAAGCTAAGCAAAAGAAAAAAAAAATTTACAAAGTAAAGGAAGCACAAATGAAAAGACAGCTAATCTGATCATAGGTCTGTCCATCAAATCAAAAGCATAAAAGGTAAAAATCTAAGAATCCAATAAAAAAGAAAGAAAATAAAAGAAGAATACTACGTCCATGTGGATAAATGGCGTAACGCTTACAATACAACCTCTCCCATAGCTAATGGGTATCTTACATTAATGATCTTGTTACTTACTAGTATTGTATATATGCCAAACTCTTCTCGTCATCTTCTTTCAATTCAAAGTCACTAAAGGATGTGACCAACCCCATGATCTTTCCTCCAACTTCCCTTTGCTCCTATACAAAGACCAGAGACAGAAACAGACACTCAGACAGTGCCGTAGGCTTTCTTAGCAGCGACAGGACAGTAGGTAGAGAGAAGGAAAAAGAAACAAAAAAGTGTGAGAGAGAAACAGAGATAACTTTTGCATTGGTTACCGCTCCAACTGGACCAACACTTTGCTTTTGGGAAGCTATAAGCTCAACTGGTCCGAAAGACAGCGGCTATAGGATACATTCTTTTAGCCTCGTACAACAAGCTATAACTTTGTTTTTTATTATTATTATTTGGGTATCTTACTCACCGTATAATCCTCCAACCCCACACTTCATATCTGCGTTGCTTGCTCATTATAACTACACGCTTTTTATAGTTTCTTGTTGGACGGAGAGAACAATGGGAGTCATTGGGTTCTGTTTTGATCCAAATGTGGTGGCTTTGTGTGGGAAGAAGTTTAGGAGCTTCTTTTGGAGGGTTAGAGCAGAAATAAGGAGACAATTGAAGGCTAGGACGACATCCAAGAGGAAGTTTAGCTCCCACTATGATCCATTCAGTTATGCTCTCAACTTCGACAATGGTAACTTCGGTTTCTTATGCTGATCATCACTGAGGTGGCCAGGAGGAAGGAGGAGCACAACTAAATTAACTAGAAGAAATCAGCTTTTCAATGTCTAGTGTTTTTTTTTTCCTTTTAAATCTCCACTTCTCCTTTCCCTTGTTTCTAAGTTTGCTTTTTGAGCTTCAGCTAGGTAATGATTGCAAATAAAATCCAACTTCAAATGGAAGGAAATCTACCGCATTTAGCTCAAAAATCTAAAATCCTTAAAAATAAGCATAGGTAGATTTAATTTACGACCTCTTTTCTTTTCATTTTAATAAGCCTACAAAGATGCTTAGCTAATAGTTACAAATTGAAGTACGAAGGCGACAAAAATTATAAATAATGTTTGTCGGCAACGAGCCCCATCTAATTTTTTCTCAATGAGAAAGTTTCCTCTCGATCAGGACTCTTCTTTTATTGATGTGATGGGAGCGAAGAGGTATCTCATCTCGTGATCATGTGAGAGGATTGTCCAATGAATCGCTCATCCAACTGGTTTTGGATGACCATAACGAAGTGGCCAACGTTCGGAGTCGCCACTGATTATTTAGGCTAAGCATAATTAGATGGTTATTGAAACCGACATTTCGGACATCCATTCCATGATCTATGCGGTTCAAAGATTTGTCAATTGGATCTAGGATTTGGTTATAAGTAGGGAAGTATCAACCTCCCTTTGATGCCCATAATTGGTACTTTCTAGCCATATTTTAACTTAGTTCTAGTTTCCTTGATTTTAACTTATCATTATTTCAATATAATCCCCTTCTTGTACATGAATTTTTATAAAATTGCAAACTCAGGTTTTGAGGAAAATTTTAATCCCATATGAGTCCTGAAGATGTGGGAAACATAGAAATTTTTGACAAAAATGATCTTCATATTTAATTTTGAAAATATGATATTTTGTATCAAGCACTGGAGGGATACCAACATGAAAAATTTGTGATTTTGAAAATGATTTGGAAATATGAATGCAAAATGAGCACCCAAAGAAAAAACATGTTAGTAAGGCAAAAAAAATGAGATACTATTGCATAAAATAAATCACACAAAATGGAAAAGGACCGAACGATTGAAATGTATTATGTAATTATCATCGGTTACCTAGAAATAACCAAGTTAACAATGTTTGAGATGTGTTTGGATCCATAGGTTGCTTGAGACATGAAAACCATGTTGAATGTTGAAAAAGTCTCAAGAAAATCTAGAAGAGAGAAAATTTAATTTTTGATGATTTTTGAAAAAGCGAGATTGAAAATTTTAAATTAGCGAGAATTAGCTATTTCCTGACAAAAATGTAATTTTTTTATGTTTCTTGACAAAATCAACGATTTTTTGACAAAATCGACTAGTTTTGGTTTGAAAGGAAATTGATAAAAGAAATAGAAAATGATAAAAATTTGGAAAAATGTTTTGCATCGATCCAAGCCTACGAGGATTGACATGTATTTTGACTAGATAAGGTTGATTAGGATCACCTAAAGGCATCTGAATGCCTAGGGATGAAAATTCAGAAAATCGATTAACTTTGATAAATAATGAAAACAGGAGACAACATCGCATGAGTTCATTTTCTGATTTTATTTTTAGCTAATCTGAAGGTTCTAAGGGACAGTAGGGTACCCTTGGAAAGATAACTCGATGAGGATTAAATGACAAATATTCTAGAAATCCTAGAAAATCACTTGCCAGGTGGAAATGATTTTTGAATTCAAGACTAGTTTGATATTGATAGCACATGTAGGGGAAGGGTCGGCAAACTTTGAAAAATCATTTCAGACTCATTCGGAATTGTTAAATCACAAACAATGCCTTTTTAGAAAGGGAATTTTGTGAACTTTTCAGGAAAAATATTTAAAAAAATTGACAAAAATCATATAATAGACCCAAATGGTCTAAACATAATGCAAATTGTTGATTCTAGGGGTTCCAGATAGTAATGGTTCAAAAAGTCATAACTCCCTCAATCAAAATGATCCAAGGGCAATCAAATATTATTATTGGAAAAGTAATCCAAGGCCTTTTAAGGGAAAAATATTAGAAAATTTGTGAAAATTTGTTTAGGTTTTGAAAATGATTTTTCAAGTTATGATTACAATGTTGTTGACAAAAAATAGGATAAATTTTTTATTTTTTTTTCAGGTTTCCTAGAACTAGACTCAGGTTAAGGACATTTGAATATCCATGGTAAGAAGAAGGTTAGTGACAGTGGCTTCACAAGCTCATCACACAATCTTGAAGTAGTTTAGGTATGATGGAACATCCCATTAACCATGTCACTAATAAAAGACTTTAGACAAAAAGACTAAGGCACAAAAAACTTGGACAATAAAAAGGGACATTTTATATTTGAAAATAGAACATTTTACCACAGAAAACCTTGAATCCAAACATAGAAAGCTTGATTTTTCTCCAAGATTGGAAAGAACAATATATAGAAAACCTTAAGTCCATGTTAATCTCCATTTATTGAAGTTAGCATACCCTTAATTTGGTGGTTTTTAGAAAAAAAGATTTTTTGACAATCAACGAACAAGCATTTCAACAAACATGTGATGAACCAAATATGATATTCATGATAATAAACATAGGAGACATATTAGAATGAGCAAAGATGACATTTAGACATAAGAATAATGATAAAAATGCAAAGGAATGAATAAGAAAATGCAAGGGAATGTTAGTTTCATGGATGACATTAAAGTTCATGCCATGAAATGATGTGAGCATGCTTAAACAAGAAGAAAAGCTTATTGTAATTTGAGGATAGCATTAAAACACACTTTCAAAATAAACCAAGCACATAAATATGGAAAAACATGGTGGAAGGGTTAACAAAACATAAAAAAATTCTAAGTCTACCACATCCAACACCACAAGACACTTGAGAATCCTAAGATAAGGTCATGCTCAACAAGTTAAAGCTCACTAGAATGATGAAAATGGAAAAGCAAGTAAATAAAGATAACAAAGATAAGAAATACCTTAAAAGCTTTGAAAACCTTATTGGTGATGTTGAGCAAAAAAGTCTTTGAACTTATAGCTCACTTTCTTTCCTTCATTTGCTTTAAGTTAGTAAGAAAGGTGGCTAAGAATGAGCTTAATGGTTGTGATATCAATGGAAAGGGGTTTTCAGAGGAAAGGTGATGGTAATGGAGTGTTTTATGAGGGTTTTTGGAAGGGCTAGGGAAGAGCTATAGGAATGAGTTCTTTCCAGGTATGGTGGCTAATGTGAGAGTGTGGAATCCTTCTTTGCTGAGCAAATAATGTATCTTATATAGGATTTAATCTCAGCCATAGCAAAGGTGGGGTATTTGGGACATTTAGAGTGTACAATGTGATAAGTCATTGTACCAAGGAGCAAGCTTTTAGCATTTCATAGGTTGATGTACATCCCTAGCAACAGGAACAAACCATGTATAAGTTGACATAATGAACAAGGTCTGGCTTGCCCTTGATTAATCCATATTTTCTCATGAAATGCCCTCATGACAAGCTTAATGAAACCATTCAAAAATGTTATGATCCAATGCTTAAAGCCTAAAAAAGAAATCCATATGATTTTTAGGAAGTTATGTTTGAGATTGAATGATTTTTGTGACCAAATTCATGCTTTAATGCCACGGTGAAAAGGTGCAAAAATGGCATGAATCAAAATAGCTTATGTGTATTGATACTATATGATTTGTATTGATACAACTAGGCAATAAACCTAGAATGAATCGATACATTGAACATCGTATTGATACAAAGCATGTTGCATCGATACTTATCTGCCAAAAATTGCAATTTTAGTTATGACATAACTCTACATCGATACCAAAAGTAATGTATCAAAACATTACCTCCTGTATTGATACCAAAAATAATTGCATCGATACATGGCCTTCTATATTGATACCAATAGTGGGTTTTGGGATTTTGAAGACGTAGAAGCCTTGTATTGACACTTAAAGGCCATGTAATGAGACTTGCATGCAAAAATGTGAATTTTTCATACCTTTGACTCCCAAAACACCTTTCTGGTTGGAAACGATGGGAAATTGAATCGTGCTTGCCTGATGGCCCCGATGATGTCTTTGATAGTGACTTTTGATGCCTTGGATGATAGCCCAGACAAAATAGGGTGTCTACAATATAAAAAAGACACCTTTCAAAAGGCGAAAATAATTTAAGTTGAGATTTGGGTTTTGATGCTTCATTATTATCAGTATGTTTGCAAAAAAATCTAAAAGTTTAGTTTTGTTTTGGCCATACTAAAGCTTAGTTAAACAAGTGGGCAGCTCTTGTGTTCTCTTTCTCTCTTTAGGAACCAAAACCAAAGAAGATAAATTTCTTAAACTTTTTTTAATTCACTTTAGAAAGTTCTTGATCATATCTCACCTTGGTTTTCTTCTTATGGTTTTTTTTATACTATAATGACTAATGGGGTACCAAGTTGGTCCACCACAACTTCACTACTACAAATGCTAAAACACTAAGCACTAACCTTTCTTTTTTTTCTCTTTTTTTTTCCAATACATCATTTTACTTCACTTTAGCCATTGATTAGCTTTTTACCCCTCCACTAAGACTATAAATAAATCTAGGGTCATTGTTGTGATCATTAGAAATTTCACAGATTATTATAAAGTTGGGAGTGATCATATTTCATTTGTGAAAGCCTTTCTCACCATAATAGGAATATGATTTTGGGATCATTAACACGCTACAATAATGCAACCTTTTTGTTTGTGTAATCATAATTTCTCGGATTTATTGATTCCAGGCATTTTAGAAAATCCTGGGATAACCATTCAAAAGGGTTACTAAATGGCTATTTTTTCTTCCTCTAACTAGCTATTTTTCCCCATTAGAAAACTTTCATATTCCTTAACCCTAACAAGACCAAATCACTTAAAAAAACCAGTAGACTAATAAAAACAATTTTATATACTAGAAAAGGAAAACAAGATAGATAAAACATGTGCTTGGTTTAGTTGATCTAAAGGGAATTAGGGCCTGAAATCTTGTGAAAAGATGAGAAGAAAGAGTAGAAAAATATATCCAGGAGTAGCAGAATGAAGGTTTTTGGAAGATTTTTTTTTTGCTAAATTTTTGATAGATTTATGCTTTTTCATGGGTTTTTACAAAAAACCATTAGGATATAAGGAAAGATGAGCTCAAAACAAATTTAATGAAAAAATTTTAGAATGTTTTGGGTTGGTGGCCGATGGTGATGAGTGCGGCAAAAGTCCATCGAATGAGAGCAATAAGGATATAAAGAAAAGGGTTTGCTAGAGAGAGAAGAAGTATAAAAATGACAAAGAAAATTATTAGGTGTTTATATTTTTAAATAAATTAGTTTTTATTTATAGATTATAGATAAATATATAAATATTTTTAATATATTAATACAATTTATTATATAAATATATTTTATTTAAATCTTTATATAAACTATATTTATATTTTAAATAATATTATTTTAAATATTATTCTAAATAACATTTTAAGTATTATTTATTAAAATATTATATATATTAGTTTTTATAAATAATTTTATTAATTTATTTTTATAATTTATTATTAACTATAAATAATTTAAACTTATATAAAAATATTTAGTAAATAAAATATTATTTATCTAATTTAGGGGTGATATCATTATTCCTTACTTATTCTTAGCATAATTTTACTTAACAAAGTAATACTATTAGTCTATTACTCATCTATTCAATTCAATAAACCAAACAACATAATACCGTTTACTTTTTTATTCCATTCCAGTGAAACAAACATAACACAAGAGATCAATATCTTTACAATTTAATCTAATCCCATTTTAATTCCATATAATTATATTTAATTGTTTGACCCATTAGGCCCTAACATGTTGATAATAAATATAAATTAATTCAGTTAAGAATATTTATATTTATAGACCACGAGCAACACTAGCAATGCATCATGGCCATTCAAATACTAAGAGAGTCAAAATGGTTTAATAACCCTTTCAACATTCAATATGTCAGTTTAATTTGATCCTTTCATCATATATCCTAGAAAAAAACAAGGTCATGGTGTAGTTTCTACTCTTAGCCTTTTCCATGTTAGTCTTAAAATCCTTACGTGTTAACTTTACTATTTATATTGCCTTGGCTAAGGACTTCTTGTACCACCTTACCATAGGAATCCTACAATAATAGAAAAGCTTATTAGTGATAGATTATTTTCGCTGAAACTTTTTTTGTCAAAAATATTTAATTGTTTTTTTCAAAATTGTATTTTTTCATGGAATTTTTTGTTGAAAATATTAAGACTATTAAATCCATTACAAATAGTGTAATTTGATTGGAAATACATTTAGCGGGTCACTATTCCAGTGCACCATATATGTGGCAAAATATATCTCTGATTTTTAATAGAACAAATTTTTTTATTAAAAATATTTGTAGACACCACATTTTGTCAAGGCCATGATACAAGGCATCAAATGTCATTATCTTAGGCATCCTTAGAGTCATTCGAATGAGCATGGGTTAGTCTTCCATTATTTTTGACCAAGGTGAGGTATTTCAGATATGTGTAAATCACATTGGTGCGTTGGTCTTGATACAAAGCTTTCAGATTGCTAAAAATTCAAATTTTCATGAGTAATATCAATAGAAAAAGGTTTGGTATAGATACCTAACATGTGGTATCAATACTATGCATGTTTGTATCAATACTAGCTTTGGTAATAGCTAAAATCATGATTTTTGGCCAAATGTATAGATACACAAGCAAGAGTATCGACATAGGCCTTTGTGGTATTGATACAAGTCTTCAAGTCTCAAGACTGGAAACATTTTTTGTTCTTGGTATCAATATATGCTTCATTATATTGATACTGCAAGGAAAAATTTGCCTTGTGTTTTGATACAAAATGCTTTGTATCAATATAGCACAGTATGTTTGCCAGTTCGAGCCATTTTTCAACCTTTATTCCATTGATCTAAAAATCCAACGTAACTATATTTCTGCACCAAAAATCATTAAAATTCATACCAGGCCTCAATTTTTGACTTACCAGATATTAACAAATTTTTGAGGCCCAAATAGCCATGACAAAGGATATTTTTGTGACATTATCCAAGATAATTAAGGGTAGGATTGATTTTTTTCAATGCTCAACTGCATAAAGTGGTCTTGATCCACTGTTTTTGCTAAGCAAACCAATTAGTTTGCATGGTTGATGAGCATAATACTTTGTCCTTATATGAGGTACATTCACCAAACCTATAATACCCTTGTTTTTTTCTGTATATTTTGTCTTCATATTCACATGACTGTTAATGCTAACTTTGGATTTGTTAAGACACTCCACATATATAGACCCTACACAAGCACACACAGAGACACACTCACTTTCATATATTCTTTCAACATTCTTCAGTCACCAAAAAAATCAAAAACCTTCTTCCATTCACATAGCTCTTTTAAACTACCACTAAAAACCCTTTTAAATCCCTCGATTCTACTCATCCCTCTTCTCAAAACCCCTCTCTATCAACACCATAACTACAAACTCCTTTTCATCACTTTCTTGCTAACTAAAATTAAAAGAGGGAAGAAGGTGAATCTAAAGTTGCTGCTCATAGAGAAAGGATAAAGCTTAAAGCGTTTGGTATATTTCCTCCCCTTACTCTATTTATTTTCTTGATTTCAGCATTTGCATCATTCTATAACCCTTTTTATGTTACCATGACCCCTTTAAAATTCTCATGCATTATCGTGGCCTTGGTTGTGGTAGTCTTAGAATTTTAATGATCCTCTTGATGCCTTGATGTTGCTTGGATGGTCAAACATGCCATGTTTTTTTTTTCACCATCACAACAATCCTTATTCATGCACTTATTGTCATGTTTCATCCACCTTCACATGTTCAACTGATACTTGAATGGTCATCCTAACATGTCTTAGGCATATTCATGCATTTTCTTGCACTTTGGTAGGTTTCATAGAATAAAAATGTTATCTTGAAAATTTCAGCATGTTTTTCCTTGTTTAAACATGTACATCTCATTCTCATAGCATGATTCTTGATGTCATTTGTGGAGTTAATATGTCTGTTTATCCTTTCTACTCATTTCTTTACAATTTTGCCATTTTTTCTCGCTAAAACATCATCTTTTTTTTTTTTTTAAAAAGATGTTATCTATGTTATCTTTGTGCAAGTCATATTTTGTTCTTAACATGTTCATCAAAACGTTTGTTGGTTGACTGCAAAATTTTGATTTAAAAAAGCCCAAGTTAAATTCATATTACCTCTAATAAATGGAGAATAACATAGATTTAATGTTTTAACAAAATTAATCCTCCAATCTTGGGAATATTTTAGGTCTGGATTCGTGGTTAAATGAACTCCAAAATGCTATTTTTCAAAAGAAAAATGCACTTTTTATTTATTAAATATATTAAGCCTTGATCATGAGTTTAACACCCTCATTTATGGCATGGCCAATAGTTTGTTTCATTGTCCCAAACTACTCTGGGATTGTGAAATGAATTCATGACACGTATGTCACTTTCTCCTTTTATCTCAGATTTTTGGACGTCCATGGCTTGAGTTTAGTCTTAAGAAACCCGAAAGTACCAAAAACTCCCTTTTTTTGCTTTTGTAGTACTGTGTCCACCACATAAAAAAATTATTTTTCAGCCCAAACACATTTTTCTAGAATTTTTTGATATTTTTTCTTGAAAGAGCATCCAATTACCTTTCTAAAATGTCTCATCATGATTAGGGAGATATGATTTTTAAACCTTTGCTATTCTGAACCCTTGAATCAACAATTTGCATTCTATTTTAATCATTTTGGCCCATCACATGATTTTTCTAAATTTTTAAAATATTTCTCATAAAACTTTTTGTGAAATTCATTTTCTGTAAAGGTATCATTCATGATTTAATGATCCCGAATAAGTTTAAGGCGATTTTTCAAAGTTCATTGTACTCATTCCCTTGCACATGCTGCTTGTGCAAAAACCAACCCAACTTCAAAAATTGATTCTACCTAGAAAGTGATTTTTTGGGATTTTGAGAATATTTTTATGCTAATCCTTGTCAAGTCACCTTTCTAACGATTTCACATTTATTTTCGGAAGCTTTCACATGAACCCTAAATAAATTTAAAAAGGGAGACAACATGATGTTGTCTTTTATTTTTGGAATTAAAATTAACCCAATTTCTTGGACCACCTTTATCAAGATATTCAAACAACTTGATGCGCATCTGATTGATTCCCTATGGAGTCATGTACTACAACATAAGCCCTCTAAGCCTAGATCAAGGTTAAAGTAAAATGATATTTTTATTCAAATTCTTGATTTCTATTTTCAAAATACCTTTTTCACCAAAAATATTTCTTTTCTCCATAAAGATTAAGATTTTCATCAATGGAGATACTCTAACCCCACCTCTCTGAGGGGATATTCTAACTCTACTTTTCATTCAAAACTTAAATTTTCTCTTTCCAAGACCTTTTCGGGACTTCTAATCAAAACTTTTTTTAGACATATCTAAAATTTTCATCTCCGGGGATACTTTAACCTCATTTTTTGAAGGGATACTCCAACTCCATTTTTCACTTGAAATCTGAATTTTCTTTCTCAGACATCCCTGGGTTTACAAATCAAAACCTCAATTTTCTCTTAAGTTACCCACAAATCCAAATACATCTCAAAATCATCATTCTGGTTATTCCTTAATAATCAAAGCAATTACGAGATGTATTTCAATTTTCTCTCTTTTTTTATGTTTTTTTGTGTATTTATTTTTATGCAACATTATTATATTCCTTTTTTCTTACTAGGACATTTCCCTTTTGTAATGACCATTGTGCATTTATATTTTATAATTGTTTTCAAAAATTAGAAGGCAATGTTCCATGTCGGTATTTCTTCAATGCCTGACATGGAATATCTGAATTTTCAAAATTTAATTCAAAATTTTTCATTAAAAATCGCTATATTCCTTACACCTCCAGGGTGCATAGGTGATCCAAATTTTCTTTCATAACTAGAATCTGCAATTTTCACAAAATTCATGCATGAAAAAGGATTATATCAAAATGATGACAAAGTGGAATCGACTAAACTGAAACCGAAGAGAGACATGGTTAGTGGGTTTGATTTTGGGCATTGTGGGGATGCTAATCTTTCTATGCATAACTAACTTCTAAACTTAATTGATAAATCTCTGGACCCTGCAGACCTTGAAATCAGTGTTTCTAGCTTCGTAACTTAAAATATTATTTTTAGTAGGCATCCGATCATCCCTAGCCAAAAATGATTGGTGGTGACTCTAGATTTATGGCCACTTTGCGGTAGCCTTCTGAGACTAATTAGATAAGCAATTTGCCCAATGGTCTTTCTTTTCTTCATGTTATTATACCTAATTTAGATCTCGATCAAGGGGTAACCCAAAGGCTCTAACCAATATAACCACCCATATTTTTTTCAAGTTGTGCATGCTCCTTTTAGACTATAGAGAAGGTACATAGGGATAGCTTGTGACTCCAATAGGGATGACTTAGAGATTTAGTTCTACAACTAGCTATGTCTCACTTAGCTCTTGGTTTTTTAGGTTTCCATCATTATCTAGATATAATCCCCTTTTATTTTTATCTTCTAACCTTTTACCTTTCCTAGTTTTGTCTTATGATTGTCAAGGACTACTTTGTTCCTGAATAGATATCGATTTGAATAATTACGATAATACAGGGTTAAAATAAAAGGTTTGATTATTATCCTACCACACACCATGCACATGCATTTGCATTAGATTCCCATTAAACTCCATGGTAAGTTTATCATTCTAATTATTACGAGGAAGTAAGCTATCTGCCTTCTTGAGTACCCCTCTATAGAGGCATAGTAAGATTTTTTAGGGTGTCAATTACTTATGTTTTTCATGAGTACACTTTTGTATTTACATAGGGAAATACATCCATTAGATTAAACCCATTCTGCCACCATGATAGGTTTAGGATTGGGGTGCCTCAGGTGTTTTTATCAAATGAAAAAGCGATTCAAATACCAATTTAGGCATCAACTTAAACCCATATGTTGAATGCTGCAAGCCAAGCCATGTCAAACCATACCAGAGTGTTGCTGGAATAATACAAAAAGTAAGGTCACTCGATTAGACACTTCTTACCTTTACTCCTATACACCATGGTTATGCAGTGTCGCCTGCATCTATCATTTTATTTCATGATCATTTTTCTAGGGCATGCCTTTATGTTGGATGGCTAACCCTCTTCAATAAGTAGGTGATGACAAGCAAATGCCATCACCTATAATGCCCTATGCCATCCTCAATGTGTCATATCTAGCCTAAAATAAACTATCATATTGTCCAAATAGCGGCTTAACATGTACCTACCATGGATGGTGACAAATGAATATCGCCACTTAGTTGGTCAGTTTTTATCCCTGTGAAGTATCATGTTACCTCATTAAGGGCAATATTTTAACTCGAACATGCTGTTATGATGTTCATTTATTATCATAACATCCACAATTGTCATGTTTGGTCCTAGGCATCGTATCGCCTATTATCGAGATAATTTTTATGATGCACTTTTGTTGCTATTCTTTTGTTCCCTTATTCTTATGCTTGTTATTTTGTATGGTCACTAACTTACTTCCCTTTTGTTTTTTTTGTTTGATGCATGCATTTTTTCATCATAATCATCATCATTATGGGATAATAGGCCAATGGTTCAGTGTTCAGCAAGGGGTGTTTGTCATGGAGCAACAGTCTACTTTTGATCTAAAGCCTTTTGAAGAAGTCCGGGCATGGTTGAAACGCCAATAGCATGAAAATGAGGATGTTCTCAAACCCGAGTATGTCTCGACAGCACATAAAAGGGTCAAGATAAGGTACATCAGAATGATTAGCAAGATCTAAAGCATATATGGCCTTGTTGGAACAATACTGAGAGTGAACCATTCATGAAAAGGTATGGAGACATAACCCTTTTATTTTATGTCCTTTTGGATGTTGGCCTATTTTGGAACCCAGCATATCAATGCTTCACTTTTAATCGTGAAGTTTTGGCCCCCACAGTCAATGAATATATTGCATTACTCAACATTGAAAGGGCCAAGACAGGTAGAATATATTGTAAAGCTTTATAACCCCTAGCTTTCAAGATAAGATTAGCCCAATTTTGCATGGCGACGGAGTCTTGGATTAAGAGTCATGTTAGGATAAAGAGGAATAGTAAGTGCATCTCATGTGCCAATCTAAAGGAAGTAATGGCAAATACCATTGACATCCAAAAAATTTAAGATATTTACGCTCTGGCTATATGTGGTTTAGTCATATTTTTGAAAACATTAGCCTATGTTGAAGGGATAATAGTAGATTTTTTTTTTCAATTGTGCTATAACATCAATCCCACACTACTATCATTACTGAGACTATTTAAGCTTTTAACTTTTATAAGAAAATAATGAGGGGTCATAAATGCACTCTCTTTTTCATATTTGACTTGTCAGCCATTTTTACCTTGAAGAAAAGAGAATGTAAAATAATTTCTTGGCTAACTTCAGTGGTATGTCCAAGGTCTTTAAGAAAGAATAGCCTCAAGACAAGTCTAACAAGCAATGGGTCCAAAAATTTTGGAATCTCAAAAAGAGGTGGCATGAAAGGCCCCTTGGTTTTCACCATAGACAATTATATATCGATGTGGAGATTATAGTTGTGTGCCACTTACGAGATTATGGAAAAGTAGTAGCTATGCACCCATCCTAGTCCTGCAACAATTTTAGTGTCGATACTTTATCCCTTTCATTCAAGAACTTGAGTAGTGGGATTTCGATTATGGCGAGCCTAATACAAGATAAAAGTTTAGCTAGCCTTCCATGCTTGGAGACAAACTCGCTATATGGAAAGGTATAGGAAAGGAAGTAGTATGACTCCAGGATATGATAAGTGGAGAATCCGTCGTATCAATGATGCCTTACTTGTTTGGTATTTGAACATCACAAGCATTGATTAATGAATTTCCCTCTAAGATCGAATTGCTTTAGCGTGAGTTCAAACAAGAAAGGCAACCTTCACCAATCACTCATTTAAAGGAAGAAAAGAGTCAACTGGAAATGGATCTCTATCTTTTGGATGGTGAAATAAACCAGGTTGTCAAAGAAAGAAACCTTTTCAAAGAAGATCTTGAGAGTTTGATGAAAGACTACATGGCACTTAATAAAGCAAGCAAGTCTTGCTACCTTGGTAAGTCATCAATTGAGTGGTAGGTAAAAATTACTACCCTAAAAAAAGAGTTGTATCAATAGAAAAAAGAAGCCAGAGTCAATAAGGAGAAGCTTATTAGAACCCATGCCCTCGTATCAACTTACCAAAGGAAGAATGGCCATCTAGAAGTTTGATTTGAGATTTAAGAGCAAACCAAGTCAAGAATGAGACTTTAAAGTTCAGAAGTCAAGATTTAGAACATTTCCTACCAGCTTACCAAGACCAGGTTGATGAATTAGTAAGTGCCTCTGAAAAACAAAAGTAAAAGTGGCTCAAGCATGCCAAAATTATCAGGACCACTACTACCATTTCACCGAATAGATTTAGATAGCCTAATTAGAGGTTGAAGAAATGATGCATGTGGCTTAATCCTTGATGCATGATATCTTACCCATTGAAGTCCATTAACAAGAATTATTGTATTTCTTGGAACATGTGATCAAGCAATGTAACCATGTCAGGCATTTCTAAATTAATCATGTGTAATCGAGATATTTTGTTACTTTAGTAAAAGACACTATTGGTAAAGCTATCACCTATTCTAATTGTCCCTTTTATATTTACATGACTAACCCTATTCTTTTATTGCTTTATTTATTCATGTTAGTAGTCATCTACTATCATGATTGCATGCTCATAGTTTTCTCATCAAACATGTTCATTACACATCATAAAAGTCTAATCCAGTAATAATCTAAAGTAAAGGTGCTCTAAAACATGAAACTTACCATTCATCATTGGTATAACACTTGCAATCATCGAAAAAGGCATAGAAAATGGTCACTAAGCCCATATTGAAAGACTGGAGCTCATGTATAGGGAGTTTCAAGAGCAATCACTTTGTAAGAATAAGGAACTCCAAGCTCATATTGTAAAATTAACTAAGCTATTATTTAAGGTTTTAAAGGAAAAAAGGCAAACAAGCATCGTTGACACAAGAAAAAACCTGATCAATCCTTTAAGTAACTTGAATGATGGTATTGAAGTCACCAACGCTCAGAAAAAGGCATCACATGAATGGCATCCTCCAGTAGTGATGATCCCATCAACTCAACCATTTATTTACATTAACCTTGAAATGACACCTTATCTGGTTCAAGGATTTCAGGGTGCAAGCTCTTTACCAGCAAGAGTTATAGTCCCTGATCTCGATGAACAAGTGGAGTAAGAAAAAGTAAAGAGGTCTTCAAAAAATGGTGAAGACTTAAACAAGTATAAGTCACTAAAAAAGTGCCTTTGTGTGTCAAAGGAAATGACAAATTAGGATTGTAAATGACAAATCTTTGAGGCTAGTTTCTAGTCCCGTTTTCCTACCTAAATTCAAAGTGTCAGATTTTGAAAAATATAACAAGACTATAGACCCTATTGCCCACCTTCATATGTACTACCAGCAGATGGTTGAATATGAAGAGAATAAAAAGCTGCTAATCCACTGCTTCTAGGATAGTCTAACTGAGGTAGCCATCATTGGTATGTAGAACTTGATCCCTTAAGAATTCAAATATGGACAGATTTGGCCTATGCTTTCCTTGATTGATATAAGCACATATTCGACTATGCCCCAGATCTTTTTTCCCTCGTGAATATGGAAAAGAAAGCTTTTGAGAGCTTTAGGCAGTATACTCAAAGTTGGAGAGAAGAAGCAGCTTAAGTTCACCATCTTTTGATTGAGAAAGAAATGATGGTTATGTTTGTTAACACTTTTAAAACCCCTACTACGAGAATGCAATTGAAATGCCATGAAAAATTTTGTCCATATGGTTATATCGGGCGAAATGATTGATAATGCTATAAAAATGGCAAGATATCTAGTGCAGAATCATCTGGGTCAACCAAAAGTTTACAACCTAGTGCAAAGAGAATGAAGTGAATGCCATCAACAAGAGCATGGCTAAGTTCCCTTGGAATCAATACTTGGCACAGAGCAATACTTTCATAACATGGTATATCCGAGTTTTAACCCTTATTCATTAGTGCCAAAACCAGTGTATTCTATCAGGTTCTTTTTAATAATGAGTTTTGCATCTAATCCTATTCAAAACACTACTTAAAGCGCACAATCCCATAATCTAAATAATTAAAAAGCACCTCAAGAAAGGGAATATTTCAACCACTTTCTTACTCCTACAAAGAGATTTACTTCCGTCTATTAGTAGGTCAGCTAGTGGCCTTAATATTCAAAAACCTAAGATCATCTCCATATCCCAAATGGTACGATGAGACTGCCTATTGTGAGTACCATACCAAGGCACAAGGTTATTTTATTGAAAATTATACCTCGTTCAAGAAAAAGGTGCAAAGTCTATTAGAAAAGGGTGTGATCAAGGTCGAACAAGGCCCTAGACCTAATATTGGAAATAATTCGCTGAGCCAAAAGTGAATTGAGTGATAAATAGGAAAGGTTTTTAGGTTAAAAGAAGCATTAAAGAAGTCAAGACATCAATGAGCAAGGTATGGCAAGCTTTTTTGAAGGTTAAAATAGTGTTAAATGTCAAAAACCAGAGTAAAGAAACCACTGAACCATTTTGTTTCCACTATAGTCGAGTGTACATGTTAAACATTGCCCACTTTTCCTAAAAATGGTCCAAGGGATGATGGATCGGTCCAAAATTGAGTTCTATAAGGAGCTTGATAATACATTAGTCTATTTATTAATTCCATAGATGAGGAGAGACCCATCACTAATTATGTTTTAAATTGTTTTTCTTTTATGAGCATGGAAAAGAGAGTCGCTAAAAGCTTTAAGCAGTATGCTCTGAGATGGGTGGAAGAGGCTGCCCAGATTAACCCCTTGTTGACAAAGGAAAAGATAACTGTTAAATTCGTTGGCATATTAGGAGCAGGATGAATACATTAGTCTATTTATTAATGCCATAGATGATGAGAGTTCCACCACTGATTACGTTTTAAATTGTTTTTCTTTTATGAGCATGGAAAAGAGAGTCACTAAAAGCTTTAAGTAGTATGCTCTGAGATAGGTGGAAGAGGCCACCTAAATTCACCCCTTGTTGACAAAGAAAAGGATAGATTTGTTGGCACATTACAAGTGCCTTATTATAAGAAAAAGCATCTTAAGAAACTTCACTGATGTAGTCATATCTATGGAATAATCGATAAGGCTATGAAAAGTGACTAGGATAAAAAAAGATACCTTTAAGAGGAAAGGAAAAAAAGGTTGAGGATGAATAATAGTTGAAATCTAATGTTTGAACTAGCTCATCCAGAGCTCATACTAAATTAGATAGAATGGGATAGGTATTAAAGATGACTACGAGATCATAAAAAGCATAGAAGAAGTCAGATGCCAATGAATCTAGTTTGGTAAATCCTAGTACAAGCCAAAATTGTTAATAGGGTCAAAAAGATAAAAGAGGGAGCTGATGACTTTGTGATTTTTGTACCATCCACGGCCACACCTTTTAAATGTACAAAAAGTTTCGTGCTATGGTTCAAAGAATGATGTATGAGCGTAGCATTAAATTCTATTATAAAAAGTTAGCCACACATACCAAGTTAGCAAATGTGATACTAGTTATCACAACCATGAAAAGGGATAAGAAAAAACCTCTCGATGGCGTTAAAAGGCCATTGGTTTTCTTTGACAACCAAGCAAGTATCAAAGCTGCCTTTGTTCAGCAAATGCTAAAATGATTATTCAACTTTCATCCCCTTCCCTTTATAAAGACAACAAGCAGCTTCTTGGAAATACAAAAGTAAAACTTTAATCACCAGAGAATAAAACTTTAATCACCAGAGAATCTAATCAACAAGGAGCTAAAGTTGGCCTCTTAGCTGTAGGCCATCTAACTTAAAGTAGCAGATGTTATGCCTCAATTGCATTAAGGAGTGAAACTCAGCAAAAGAACTCTATACTATCAAGCACCAAAGTTTACAACCAAAGAATCAAATTTGATAAATGATAAGGAGCCAGTGAGTAAGAAAGAAGCTATAAAATTCCTTACTTTCATCAATCACAGCCAATACAACATCATTAATCAATTGAACAAGCAACCCGCCAGGATATCTGTGTTGTCACTACTATTAAACTTTGAATCTCATAGGAATGCTCTCTTCAAAGTCTTAAATGAGGCATATGTTCCTTTTGATATCTCTATAAGCTAGTTAGATCACTTAACAAGCAACATCGCTGCCAAAAATTATATATTTTGTAGCGATGATGAAATCTTTTATGGGGGAAGGGGAAGCATAAAGCCCTTCACATCACCATATACTGTAAAGGCAGCATGTTGTTTAAAGTGCTCATTGATAATGGGTCAGCTCTAAACGTAATGCCCATATCATGCTTGAACAAGCTCCCTATTGACGCATCTCATATCTATAATAGTTGCATGATTATGCAAACATTTGATGGAACTTATAGAAACATAGTGGGAAACATCACCATTCCATCCAAATTGGCCAGACACTTATAAAGTAGACTTCCATGTGATAGACATTGCTCCATTATATAAGTGCCTGTTGGGAAGGCCTTTGAATTCACTCTATGGGGGTAGTACCATCATCACTGCATCAAAAGTTGAAATTCATCATTGAAAACAAAGTTGTTAGTATCGAAGAAGAAGAAGACATTATTGCTACTACTCAACTAATGCCCCACATATTAAACCCAAGGAGGATGTTCTGGAATCTACGTTTTAGTCTTTTGAGTTTGTTAATGCCATTTGTGTCAAAGAAGGGTTACCAATGGTTAAGCCTCACCTATCGAGGATCACCCATATGGGTCTAAAGTTGATCATCGATAAAGGTGCCTAGGCTAGAAAGGGACTCAGAAAACATCTCCAAGGAATTGCCAAAGCCTTAGAAGTTATCAACGAAATCAACAAAAAAAGGTTGGGGTTTAAACCTAGTGCACAATAAAAAAGAAAACAAGCTCAAAAGAACTTTGAGAAAAGGATGGCCCGTCTGTTGGGACGAGACTGGGGGCATGAATTATTTTTATTTCCATAGCTTTAAGAAAGTTTCTATCCAAGAAGATGCATGAATATTGATTCTAACAATGCTGCGCTTATACTAAATAAGGTAAATAAGGATTTCTTTATCAATGTGTCTGATGAACCAAAAATGTGAACAACAAACTAGGAGACTAGTCTATGCTTTCCAGGATTTGTTCTAAGTGTTTGGACTAAAATTGAGATTCCTATACTATTTAAGTCAATTTCAAAGTAATGTTATGAACTAAACCTACATGTTTCCACCTAAGATCATTTTAGGATCTTTTGTATAGGCATCCTTTTATTAAGTATTATTAATGAAAATGACTAAGCATTATGCATTTCATCTTTTGTGTCCATTTTCATAGTTTTTGCCAACTCTTAGACCTTCTTTTACATTTTTTTGCATATATTATTATTTTTCCATATTTTCAAGTACTTAGATGAAAGTGACACTAATTTTCATACTTAGATTCCAGATATCAATTTTGAGCAACCAATCTGTGTTGGCAAGGTTGGACCTAAAAGGGATTCTAAAGAGAACCCTACACCCCTTGACCTACTAATATTAATTGAACAAGAAGAAAAACAAATATTATCTCATGAATAACCCATTGAAACTATAAACCTAGGAATAGAAAAAAATAAAAAAAAGTCAAAATTAAAACATCTATAAACCTATCAACTTGAATCAAGCTGACAAACCTTCTCCAAGAATATCGGGATGTGTTCACCTAGTCCTACTAGGACATGCCTGAATTAGACACCAACATTGTGGCCTATAAACTTCCCTTCAAACTTGAATGCAAGCCTATAAAACAAAAGCTTAGAAAGATGAAACCGAAGATGCTTCTAAAGATTAAAAAGGTAATGAAGGAGTAATTTAAGGCAGGATTTCTAAAAGTAACTAAATATCTTAAATAGGTATCCAATATTGTCCCAATCCTTTAAAAGGATGGCAAAATATGGATGTTGTGTAGACTATAGGGACTGGAACCAAGCTAGCCCAGAAGGTAATTCTTGTTTGCCTTACATTAACATCTCAGTAGACAACACTGCCAAAAATGCATTGTTTGCCTTAACGGATGAATTTTTAGGTTACAGCCAGATTAAAATAGCAGTTGGGGATATAAAGAAGACTACTTTTGTGATCATAGGGGCATTTTTCGCTAAAAAGTGATGCCTTTTGCACTCAAGAATGCTGGAATAATTTATTAAAGGGCAATGATAATGTTATTCCATAATCTTATGCACAAGGAAATAGAGGTTTATGTGGACAATATTATTGCTAAATCGCCAAAGGAGAGTAAACATGTTGCCAATCTATGGAAACTTTTCAAATAGCTTTGTAAATACTAATTCAAGCTACATCCCACTAAATGCAAATTCAGTGCCACTTTCGACAAGCTATTAGGCTTCATTATAGGCGAAAAAATAATAGAAGTCGATCCCAACAAAGTTAAGGCCATTTAGAACCTACCATTGCCTCAAACCTAAAAAGAAGCGAGGAGTTTCTTAGAAAGGTTAAACTACATAGCTCGATTTATATCTCAGCTGACCAACAAATGCAATTTGGTTTTTTAGCTACTTTAAAAATAACATCCAAGAGAATGAAATGAAGAATGCTAGGAAGATATCGATAAAGTCAAGCATTACCTTTTGAATCTGCCAGTACTTACACCATGAGTGCCTGGTTGACTTTTAATCCTATATCTATCAGTTTTTTATAAATTTATAGGTTGTGTATTGGTTCAACATAATGAGTCGGGTAAAAAGGAATAGGCTGTTTGCTATTTAAGTAAGAAGTTCATGGAGTGTGAAAATAAGTATTTAGTAATAGAAAAGTTATGTTGTGCTCTGGCCTAGATAGCCCGAAGGTTAAGGCAATATATGTTATACCATACCACATGGTTGGTTGCCAGACTTGATCCCATTAAATATTTATGTAAAGCCCTTATCATGAAGATTAACTAGATGGCAAGTTGTGCTCTCCAAATATGACACTGTATACATGAACTAGAAAGCCATCAAGGTAGCATAACAGCAAGCTTCTTGGCAAGCCGAGCAACAGATGGCTATTAACCTTTGGACTTTGAACTTCTTGATGAAAACTTATATGCATACCAAGGTAAAAGACATTTATAATTGTAGTTCATCTTGGAAAATGTATTTTGATGGAGCTTCAAATGCATTGGAGCATGGAATCAAGGTAATTCTTATCTCACTTGATGGAAATTACAAACTCTCTATTGGAAGATTGAACTTCAATTATAGCAACAATATAGTTGAATACAGAAGCTTGAGTCATGGGGCTTCAAGCTACCATTAAAAGGGGTATCAAGATTTTATAAGTGTTTAAGGATTCGACCCTAGTAATCTATTAGCTGTGAAGAGATAAAGGATTTGGAATGCTAAGCTAGTCTAATACAATAAGCTAATCTTTAAGCTAAGACAAGATTTTGATGAAATTAGTTCTAACATTTTCCTTGGGAAGAAAACCTAATAGCCAATCCTCTAGTAATCTTAGCTTTCATGTTTTGAAGCCCATTCAAATGAGTATCCATGAAACTCCAACCTAGTGCTAAGCATAGAGGAAGAAAGAGATGGGTTACTATGGTACCATGATATTCTCTAGTATGTTAAAGATCAATGGTACCCTAGATGTGCTACTAAAATTGACAACAGAACCATCCAAAGAATGGTCATGAACTTTGTTTTGGATGGTGGAATTTTATACAAGAAAGGCTGGGATCAAGTATTACTATGGTGTGCGAATACCTCCAAAGCCAAAAGAGTTCTCAAAGAAATCCATGAAAGAATCTGTAGTATGCATGCCAATATACACTGAACGGCAAAACAAGTCATGCGATCTGGCTATAATTGGTTGACTATTGAGAAGGATTACATCGACCATGCTCAAAAATGCCATAAATGGCTAATCAATGCGGACAAAATCCATGTTCTACGATCACCTTTATATGTTATGATAGCCCCATAGCCTTTTTCTATGTGGGGTATTGACATGATCAAACCAATCACCCCTAAATCTTCTAACGAGCATTGCTTCTTTTTGGTAGTCATAACCACCCATATTTTTTTTCAAGTTATGCGTGCTCTCTTCAGATTGCAAAAAAGGTTATGTAGTGATAATCTTATAATTCGATCAAAAGAAGTATTTTTGTTCGAATATTTAGTTGAAAAAAAGTATTTTTTTGATTGCAAATTTAGATGGACAAGACTATTTCCTACCAAGTTTTTATTGTCAACAAATATTTATGATAAAAATTTTCTCAAAAAAGCTATTTTTGATGACAATAATATTTTTTGATTGAAAATTTAGTCAAAAATTATTACTTGCGATGGAATTTTTGGTCAGAAATAACTATTTTTCATGAAATGTTATTTTGGGGAAAATTCCTACCCAAAATATTTTTAACAAAACTTTTCATCGAAAATATTGAACTATTGGCTAGAAATAAGTATTTTTGACTGAAATTCTATCAACCAATGTTATTTACGATAGAATTAGACTTTAACGGAAAATATCCCAATCAAACTATTTCTAAAAGAATTTTTCATTGGAAAAAATCTGAACCTTTTCGAAAATAATTCTACTCTAAATGTTAAGGTGTTGACTCTCTTTCTTATTTTTCATGATTTAGGATGTTGTTTTAGGGTGTATTTTAGAGGTGTTAAGTTATTATTTTTTACATTAGTTAAGGTATTATTTTGATAATTTATTATAGTTTTCTTATTATTTTGCATTTTATATTGTTTTTAAGTATTTTGTTCATGTTTTTGGCGGGGTTTTCAATATATTTATATGAGTTTGGGACTTGGTTTCTACTATCGATACTCAAAGATATAGGTATATTACTTTTACAATTAAGTTTTCTTTTTAGATTTAAAATTATTATTTGTTTTTTATAATTATATAATGGAATAGAATTGTAAAATTAATTGACTAGTATATTTGTTTTGTATTGTTATTATTTCTTATTGTATTATATATATTTGAATAATAACTGTTTTAATAATTGTTGTAGATATAATTTTTGATATATCGATTTTAGGTAGTTGGATTGTAATTGAATAATATAATTAATTTGTTTAGTATATTTAATTTAAAAACATGTAAATCTTATAATATTAAATATAAAATATTTAATATTTTGATTTAATTTTTAATATATTATTTAGTAATTAATGGTTTTGTTCATATAAATTTTGATATATATAAAAACATATTTATATAAAAATTTATGGTTTTTTAAGCTATGGTATCTTGCTTTCTTTCTTATCTGTTTTCAGCTTGGTGTCGTATGACTTATCATGCTCTAGAATTGCTAAGTAAGTTGTATTTTTTATTAATTATAATAATTTTTCTAATTTATGCATGTATAATAGTTATATTTTATATTTATATATGTTTTATGTACATATAAAAACAAAAATTATTATAATTTTCCTAACAAAATTTTTAAGACAAACTTCATATATATATAATAAGAATTAATTAGTTATTTTAATTAAATAAATGAATATCTCTCGGTTTAAAGCAAAAAAAATAATAGTTTGTCCTTCATTTAACTTAATGCTGATTAGTAATTAATTAAATAACTAATATATATATATATATTGTATTTTACTTAGATTGTGAGTAATGGATAAATCTTGGATGTATAATTGATTGGATGTTGAAGGGTTTATTAGTAATAAGGATTTGAATGGGGCGGAACAATTTATAACTTTTGCACATGCTAATAGTGAATATATTAGAGACAGTAAAATTACATGTCTTTGTGTTAAGAATAATTGAATTGTGGATGTTGATGTGGTACGTCAACATTTCTATTACAAAAGTTTTTGTGCAAATTACTTCATTTACGATGCACAATTGAAAATTCATGAAGGTCAGTCATTTGGGAGTCACGATGATTAGAGTCATCATAATGTCAATATTAAAAGAGATAATCCTTATGCTAGCATGGTCATGGATGCTTTGATACGAATGTTAACTTTTAGTGCTAGTACCAACTTTGGTGGTAGTAGTAGTATGATGAGAACATGGGTTGGGATGAAAAACTAATGTTAGTGTTGGAAAATTGTTACTCTTTGTTGAAAAAACTAGATGAATTGCCATGGTCGAGATGTCTACAACACACATCTTTACTTGCTGTCTCATAATTATTAAATGTGAAGTTTGAATTCAGCTTGAGTGAATCATGTTTCAATCAATTGTTGGTTATTATGAAATGAATGCTGCTAGAAAATGATATGTTGCTAGAGAATTTTTATAGAAGGAAGAAGAATATGCCAAAATTTAGGTTAGATAATGTCAAGATACATGTTTACCTAAACAACTGCTTGTTATTTTATAAGAAGTTAGCCATGTTGACAAACTATTCAATAGATAGCCCCTTTTAAGATAAACCAAATAATGGATCAACTACAAGGAAGGAAAAAAGTTTCATCTAGAGTTTTTGTTTCTTGCCACGTGTTTTGAGCCAACAAAGGTTATATATGTTAATGGTCACTGCTAAAGGTCACTGCTAAACATATGACATGGCATGCTTAAAATCGAAGGGATAATGAAGTGTTAGTGCACCAGTTGATGGGCAAGCATGGCAAGAGTTCAATTGTACTCACCCTTATTTTGCAGCTGAATCTAGAAAGTGAGATTAGGTTTATATGCAGATGGTTTTTGTCCATTTATCTAGGTACTAAAATTGCATTCATGTTGGCCAATTATGCTTTACGTATATGATTTACCTCCATAGGTATGTATGAAACAACCATATTTGCTTCTTAAATGGTCATTAAGGGCCCTGGTAGTCCAAAGTAGGATATAGATGTGTTGCTTACACCTTTGATAGATGAGTTAAATTTTTTATGGAATGTGTTCCAACTTTTAATGGGTATAGGAAACAAATTTTGTATTAAGGGCTACATTATTGTGGATGACTAATGATTGCCCAGCTTATGGAATGTTATTAGGATGGAATATAGTTGGAAGATTGGCTAGTCCTTATTGTATGGAACATATTATGTCTTTCCAATTGCATTATAGTAGGAAACCATGTTGGTTTAATTGTGAGGAAGTAGAAGATGAACAAATTTCTACAAAAGAGGAATGGGATTTTAAAGAAAATGATACTAAGGATGAAGATAAAAATAAAGACAACTATGATTTGAAAAATAATAATGCTACAATAATAATGGCTAGAAAGTAAAAGTTTAAACTTAATTACTTTATTAATTATTGATTTTTATGTGTTACAATATTTAATTAAGTGTACTTTCTTTTACTTATTAATTAATTATTTATTATTTCTTATTATTTATTGTAGATGCATAAGTTTTTTTATTCTTTATATATGTCATATGTATTAATAATATTTTTTGCTTATTGCTATTATAGATACGATGAGAAGTACTGGTAGAGGTGGTCGCCAACAACAATGGGGTGCTATATTCATCGCTCGTAGAGTAGCTGCCTTTTGTTATAGATCTACAGGATAAAGATATCCATCAATGCTAGCTAGGATCTATCTCCTTCATTTCTTACACCTCTATTACTGGGGACAACATTTAACAACATTACACCTTTAATCCCTCAAAGTTATAGATGGTGAAGGTCGATTGGAACTTATTGATACCTCACTACTTACAATGCAAGTTGAGGCAGTTGATACTTTTGCTAATCATCAGCTTGATGTAGGTAGTATTTCCATTAGACTGAGGAG
Organism: Adansonia madagascariensis; assembly: GCA_038381835.1. Classification (NCBI taxonomy): domain Eukaryota; kingdom Viridiplantae; phylum Streptophyta; class Magnoliopsida; order Malvales; family Malvaceae; genus Adansonia; species Adansonia madagascariensis. The sequence goes on from JBBYHL010000005.1 coordinate 9,226,347, forward strand.
ATAGTTTAGAGGTTGGATAAAGACAATGCCATCACCAGCTAATCTCAGTGATAGGCTTTGGCTTACAATCTTAAGAAACACATAAAGTGGATACATTTTTCTAGATAAATTTACTATTGTTGTAAGTTGTATCCTCATAATGTCTCATTTTCTTTTAAGATTTTCATAAAGCCAATGATAAGACTATTATAGCTACACTGATTAGGCAACATTATAGTGCACCATGGCCAACCTAGAAAAATATCTAAGTTATGACAAAAGAGCAAATATGATATTTAAGGTAAACTTTCATACAAAATAAGTTTGTCAAATTTTAATAACTTTCAAAACAAATAATCTAATTTTTATGTATTAAGTCATACTATTTTGTTGTAGGGTTCATGCTAGTGGTCTACAGAATAAATACTTGTAGTCCAATGATTATTTAAGGCCACTAAAAAGGAATTTTTCAAGGATATGCTAAACATGGAGTGTAGTAACACTCTAAAATTTTTTCAAACCACCTAAATTAAGGACTGCAAGGCATATCAATGTGACTGGATAACAATCTTTATATGGGAGCAGCTTGTTGACCTTTGGAGTTTAGATAGGTGGAAGGCAAAATCCGTGAAGGTATCAAGGAAGAGAAGCACAGAAAAATAAGGTTTCATTACCAAACACGATGGTGGGTCTATTCATTTTCTAGTTACTCAGCAAAGGATGGTAAATAATTATGCCATTTTTATAGAAAAATTGTTAAATAATAATTTTGTGTCTATAATATCCAAAATGTGAATTGTCTTTCATTATAGTCACAACAACTACAGTGTGAGCCAACATTGTTGGAAGTTCTCATACAGATTCATAGACGTGGTAAAGGTTCTTCAAGATTATGTGCATGGAAAGTCTTGTGCATCAACGTAAGTCATAATTAATCCTTTATATTTATTATTTTGTGAGTTCATACTTTTTTAATGAAGCAGTACTATGTATGTGCCCATTCATTGTAATATCTAAAATTGGCTGCATATTAATTAATTACTATAGGAAAAATATGCTGCTTTTTTATGAACAATATATGGGGATAATCTGTTAGCGTATGTTAGTGTAAGCCCTACAATCTAATCATTGTGCTTGTAAGGCATTAGCATTTAATGATTTCATGTAATCAAACTTTATAATTTTATTAATGTTATAGAGGGTTTTTTTATCCATAAGAATTTATTTAATAATTGTTATAAACTTATGTAGATAAAGCCTATGAAACACATTGGCCTTGTAAGGGAATTGTAAAGAATTACAATTGTGAGATCCTTATGCATTAAAACCGTGTTTCTAAAACCATTATTGGTCATTTGTTGTCAAGACATGGCATTGACATTGCACAAAGATTGGCATATTTCATAAGTTGGAGTATAGAAATACTTCGAGATATCATATGGGTGCTTATTATGGTAACAAGTTCACTGAACATAACCCACCATGAGATTTCCATTTGGATTTCACTTGAGTGTCTATGGAGATACTTTCATGTGTCAATAGTGTAAATGATCCTTATACTTGTGACACTTGGTCATCTTATATGAGGAATGTCATTCTTTAATGCCATCATGAATGGGTTGACAATAGACGGCTGCTTATGGTAAGGTGGCTTTGGGTATGGCATGAATTATATGGTAGATGAATGAGTGGTCTAGAGCATCACCCTTAGTGATTTGAGGGACATATCTCACATGTACCTTACCCGTGTTAACTCAAAGACCTTGGCTAAGGTAATACTAACTGTGGAGTTAACACATAGGGTTTGTATACTAATATAGAATGGGCTAAGAGTAAACATTGAACCATGTTCTTGCTAATTTTAGGAGATATGATGAAAATATATTTATTATATTAAGATACTTTACATTAAAGGGCTCGCCAAAACCATGTTGGCACTTCTTGCATGTTTGGTGGTCATGATGCATCGCTAGGTGCCAGTCCTAGTCTATAAATATAAGTACTCTTAATTAGACATTTTATATTTATTACTCACATGATGGAGCCCTAATAGGTCACACACATAATTGTGATTAGTTGGAATTAAAATGAGATTAGGCTAATATATCTAATACAAGAAATGCCTACTCAGGCCAAATTTGAATAAGTAATTTTTTAGGAATTAAAAATTTGAACCATAGATATATTAATTCATATTTGCTATCCTGTATGGCCTAGAGAGGCTTGAAAAATTCAACTAATAAAACCTTAAAATCTTGGATTGCATTTTTGCTTAGAAAGCCCACGGGGCACTATGAAAATCTTGATTTCTAGGAGAAATTTGTTTTCTTCATCTGGTCTTGATTGTTGAACAAGTCTTTTAAGTTCAAGGGCAGGTTTGTGAAACCTAACTGCTCGACAAACAAAATTAAAGGTTTTTCAGGTCAACTATATGGATAACTGTTAGAGGCTGGATGTTTGGACAAGTTTGGTTTACGACAACTGGGCTTAATATATGTGTTCTTGGGTCATGGATTTGTTAAAAGACATCTCAAGATTGAGGTATGTTAAAATCTTGATTTGTTTTTAGGTTCTTGAAATTAAAGATTAATCATAATCATGTAAGACGATCTAGTTTAAGGAGTCTCAGATTTATCCTTTTTATGTGTTTTTGCTATAATATTTATGAATTATTTGGTAAATTTTTGCAAATATGATTACATGCTGTCTCAAGATTTCTTCCAAGTGGTATCATGAGCCTTCTTCTATTAGTTTGATTAATATTGTGTTTTAATTTTTATCAATTAAAGAATTTGTTGATTTTGATGTTATTTTTGATTCGTTTCTTCAATTAAAAATTAAAAATTGTCTCTTTTTAATTTCTTAATTTTATAGCATATTAATTCTATTCAATATTAATTACTTAAAATATGATTTTATTCATTAAATTGATAATGGAGTCATCGGTTGACAATTTGGCGCGACTATTGCTAGGTTGGCTTTATTTCAGTGCTTTTATGTGACTGATTTTTGGGTGCTGCAAATTTTTCCATGGTTTTCCACCATGAAAGTGTTATGAATTGTTTATGTTGGTTAAAATCAGAGTTGAAAACATATCAATTCTAGGCATAACAGGTGCACTAGGTCTATAGCTTATGACATTCTTGTCTTTCTTCTTGAACCATGATGTGTCATCAATGGCAGCAAGAAGTTGCTGCATATTTGTTGCATTTCCAAAGATTTAGTTGGAGGAAGACAATAGTGTTTGAGTTGGATTAGGATGGCTAAGATAGCCATGCATGGATTAGAGTCCTAGTTGGATTAGAACTCCTCCAAGATTGTGCCACCTTTATCCTATTTAAAGAAGAACTCCTCTAATTTTATTTTTTTTGAAATTTAAAATTTTATATGATTAGATTAAATTAAATTTAAATTAAAAAATTTATTTTGCCAAGAATTAGCAAGGTGGCACAATGTACCTCCCTAAGAGGTTGAGTCCAATTAAAACTCTTACATATCATCAAACACGTAATTATCCAATTGTATTATTTTTTTAAATTGTTTAAGATGTAAATTGGATAATATAATAAGCATGTAATTAGAATTTAATTAAATTTGATTAATTGAAAAATATATTTAAGTTATATTATTAATCCTACTGGAATATGATTTATTCTAATATGATTAGAATAAATGTTAATCATGTAAGAAAATTAATTTTCTTAGTTAAATTAAATATGGGTCAATTGTTTAAGCATCAAAAATTGGTAATTTAAATTTAAAACACACATTTATATATTCATAATTGTTGTGGATATATAGGATGATTAAGGACTAGGCCCAATATGATGTATGATTAATTGTTTTTGGATGTTTAAATTTTTTTTAATAGGATCTGTGAACCCTATCTTATCTCTATTTTTCTTTGGAGTTGTAAAATTCTTTTCTCACCTAATTCCCTATGAATGTAACTTAAGGTTTCTTTATTATAAATGTTATTAGATTACATATAAGTGTAAACTATGTATAGCTAGGACAAGTTTTGTAACTCGAAGATGAAAATTCAAGACAAGACCATGAAGCCAAGGAGATTGCAAGAAGCTTCTGAAGACATTGTATGTAATCACCTAGGAATTGATCAAGCAATTTCCTTTAATGGCTCAAGGAAGTTGTATTAGACAATAGTTTATGATCATCCAAGTAGTATGCATGATAGAAGATTTATTTTATGCGATATTATAAATGCCATACATGCATATATGATAATACCTTAATTAAAAGATAATCCCTCATATAATATTAAGTCACATGCTTTGCATGATAAAGGTGCCTTCCATTAGATTATAACAAGATACCCGAGTTTTAGCTGTGGGGATTTGTTAAGCTATCCCTAAGGTCCCTTCCTTTTAAGCTGCTTGAGTTATAATTAATGGGTCTTACTTAACTAATGCCATGTTGTCCGGAGGCTTGCAAACTTGACCATATGGTGTTAAAGGTGATGGTTAGATGAAATGCATATAATGCATTTAGATACAGTTATCACCTAACTGATCTAGGAGTTGCATAGAGATATAATTGGAAAGCTATATTGCTTACCCAATTAGGCCTATTGCAAGCTATTGGGCTATCCCTGAGGTTGTAACATGTTGAAAAGGATCCTGGCCCACTAGAAATACCTTGAAAAGATTTTTGAATAATAGTGAAAGCTATCATTTTGAAAAATTAATGGGAAAACCAATAAAGATTTAACACCATGTCATTGTTGGATTAATACATGAATAACTAATTGTACTTATTGCATACTAGGTTGTTGGTGATGTTAAATATAATAACTATACTAAGAGGCATATTATATGCCATAAGCCTAAAGTGTTTGGACTGGTATGTAAAATTGAAAAGCGTTCTCAATAGCAGGAAGGTAGCTGACCCTTACACAATTAAGTTAAATTACTCCACTATTTTCAACCATCTTGATAATTGATTCACATTATGGATCGTACTTATGTAATGACATAAGTTTTTTGAAAAACAAAAAAGAAATTGAGCTTTAATGAGGTAGTTGTAAGAATGGGCAGTGGATCAAAAGTTAAAGCAACTGCTACTAGAGCTTGTACCTTATCATTGCCTATAGGCATAACCCTAGAACGAAAAACATGTCTTTATATTCCTTGATTTTCAAGAAAAATCATTTCAATATCATACCTAACTGGCAAAGATGATTTTGAATTTAGAATAAAAAGTAAAAGTTGCACTATCATTCTACATGACATGGTCTATAGATTGGCCTCATTAAAGAATGGGCTATTTGTTTTCGATCCAAAAATGCCTTTACTCAACATAAATGTGAAGAAAGCCAAAAAGAATGATCCAACAAAGACCTATATCCGGCATTGTAAGCTTAGGCATGTCAATGAGACTTGAATAGCCAAGTTACACAAATAAAGCTATCTTGACCTATTTGATTACAAATCATATAGGACATGTGAACGTTGTCTTTTTGGCAAAATGTCTAAGGCCTTTTTCATTGTAAAAGTGAAAAGGTCGATGATTTATAAGGTCTTGTACATTCAAAGGGTCTTTTACATTCAGATTATATGGACTAATGAATACAATGGCTAGACATGGATATTCTACTTCATTACCTTTACCAATGATTATTCTAGGTATGAGTATGTGTACTTAATGAAGTACAAGTTTGAATCTTTTAAAAAGTTCAAAGAATTTTAAGCTGAAGTAAAGAAACAAACTACTAAGAATATTCTAACTTTTTAATCTGATTAAGGAGGAGAATACTTAAGTCAAGAATTCTTAGGTCATTTGACAAAAAATGATATTCTGTCATAATGGACTCCACCCAAAACTCCATAATATAACAAAGTGTCTGAAACAAAAAATCGAACCTTGTGGACATGGTTCATTTCATGATGTCTAGGGTAGACCTTCTGATATCCTTCTGGGGATATGCCTTAGAGATTGTCACTTATGTTCTAAATAAGGTTCCATCCAAATCTGTGGATAAGATGCCATATAAGATGTGGTATGGCAAAAATACCATTGTTGTCTTATCTTAAAATTTGGGGTTGTCCAGCTTATATGAAGTGAACAGTGACTAATAAGCTTTTAGCCAAATCAGTTAAATGTAAATTGTAGGGTATGCAAAAAAGTCACAAGGATACTACTTTACCACCGAACTAAACAAAGGGTTTTTATTTTGAAACACGCAATTTTCTTAGAGAAAGAGTTTCCACTAGAAGAGTTTAGTGGGAGTAAAATTAATCTTGAAGAAAATTAAGAACCAAAAGTCGACATTTTAGTAGAACCTGAGCCCATAGTTAAAGCATTAAATTCTCAACCTGAAGTTCAAGAGACACAACAACTCCATCAATTTGGTAAGATCAAGCAAGTTCCAGAGAATATGGATTTCTTCTGGATCAAGATGACTTGCCTTGTGTCACAACATGGCTTGGATGCAAATCTTGACCAGCTCGACTTAAAAGGTAGGTGTACCCCTTGTTCTTATATATATTTGCATATCATTATTTTTTATTTTTAGGTTCATATCATTATTATCTTTTATTTTTTGTGTCTAAAGACTAAATAGTCAAAATAAATTGCTGATTCGACTAAAACCTAAATAGTCCTTACAAAATGACCACTGATTTTGGGGTCGCCACCAATCTATTTTGGCTAGGTGAGATCGGTCATTTATCGAAATTCATATTTTGAGGGTTAGAAACCCTTAAAAATAAACTTCGAGGTTTGTGATAATACTAGAGATCATATGAAAGGGTCCGAGAGTCGATTATAATCATGAATAAAGATCGATCCTTCTCATGATGCCTGGTAATCAGTACCTTATTAGTCCCGTGTTAACTTAAATTTTTTATCTTTGATCAGTTTTAGTATAGGTATTTAATTATAATTCCCATATATCAAAATAAAATTTTATGAAATAAATTTATTATTCTAGATGAGAAAATCAGGTTCTTAATGTTTTTGAAAATCAAACTATTTTTCATACTCCACATGAGGACTAGTGAAACATGAAGGGTTTTATCATTTTCTTTCGCACCCTACTAGAGAGCCGATGGAATACGAAAGATTTTAAAAATTAAAATATCTTTTATATCCCATTAGAGAGCCAAAGGAGTACAAAAGGTTTTATTGTTCCAAAATTCATAAAAAATCTTATTTTCTCGCTTTTAAAAGGACATCTCATTTTTAAAATAATCCACGAAACCTCTCTCGTATACTAGAAGACATTTCATGAACTAGTTTAACTCAGAGACATTGCCTTAATTCTAAAAAAATTACAATTTTATTAAACATATTAAATTTATCCTAAGAGCCGGTTTCGACTATACTTATGACACTAGACTCAAACATGGTCGACAAGACCAAAATGTTTTTTAGAGTACTTTCAACATGAAAGCATCATAATAACTCTAAATGACTCGATTTTAATGCAAAATTACCAAAATACCCTTGGGCATACCTTTGTTGTGAAAGTATCTTGGTACCCTTAAAGGACTTGAACATGATCATGAAAGATAAGCCTATCCTTATTTCATACCTTTACCATGAAAGAATCCCGGTGATTACATAGGACTCAGTTCTAGCGAAATTAGTAAAATATCCCTAAGGTCTACCTTCAACATATAAGTATCTGGGTAAGTCTAAAGGATTAAGTATCATTATAAAAAGGATGAATCTATCCTTGTTAAGCACCTTCCACCTATAAGTATCCCAATGATCATAAAGGACTCAGTTCTATGATAAATTATTAAAATGCCTCTAGACACTACCTTCATCATGAAAGCATCCCGATAAGCTTAAAAAACTTGATATCATTATAAAAAGGTGAACTTATTCCTCTTATGCACCTTTGATATAGAAGTGTTTTGGTGATCATAAAGGACTCAATTTTAGGGTAAATTGCTAAAATGCCCTATAAGGTGTATTTTTAACACTAACGTATCCTGATAACCCTAAATGGCCTAAAAATGATAAGAAAAGATATTTTTACCCTAAATGGATAATTTAGAAATTAAAGGTGACCTAAAATGCAAAAATTATAATTAAAGCTTTAAACTTTTCAACATTGTATTTCGTACCCTATAGAGAACTGAAAAATAAAATTTTTTTAATACTCTACACCCCACCAGAGAACCAAAGGAATGCTACAAATAATTAAAATGCTCTAAATGAGGAAATTTAAATGTTGAAATAACCATTTTGACTAAAATGATAAGTTTTCCTAATGGACCCTAAACTTTTCTAAGTTTGCAAATTGGTCCGTACATAATTAAAACACAAGATTAAACATTAAATATATCAAAATCAACATAAAAATCACATCTAAAAATCACAAGAAGCTTCGACCAAGCACTTTTGCCCTTGGAAAATATTTTTTAATATTTACACAAAAGTCCTTAAACTTTCTAAAATTGAAAAAAAAACCAAAAATCCAAAAATTACACATGATAAAATGCATAAAATACATTCCTAAATATATATAAACCATTTGGCCAAGTAAGGAATGCTTAAAATTTTTTAATTAAATTTTTTATTTTCTAGTTTTTTTTTTTATTTTTACAATTTAGTCTTAAAGTTTTCTATATTTAAAAAATAGCCACAAAAATAAGCAAAATTCATCATCAAACAAGGCACATGTGTTTTGGCCAATCTTGGATTCACCCATCCGAGGCTTTCAAAAATTTTGAAAAAATTATTTTATGACCCCTTTCAACTTTAACTTTGCAAAATTATCTTAAATGTCATAAAAACATGAAACAAATTTCATTTCAAGCCGTATTCATTTTTGATCATCATCAATATCAATCAGGAAAAGTTTTTTTCTCAACATAAACATATATCTAGTATTTATCAAGTTAAAATCATCATCAAAATATGTACTAAATCATGAAAAATAAGCATATAAACATATTTTATCGCATATTAACAAAAGAATACTAAAGAAATAGTATCCACGTGATCATATATGCATGGAAACATCATAGCACCAAAAATCAATGACGACAAGTTTTATAAGCAAAATTAAACTATTACTAAAAAATTACCAAAATCAACAAATCAAATAAAATAATTCATAGCAATCAAGCTTAGCCTTTCAACATGGATTAAAATCCATGAGCCGAAACATGAATTTGGCTTACTAAAAGGAAGAGAGGTGAATGAAATCAACACAAACTAAAGATTTCATGAAGAAAATTTCATTAAAAGCTTAATAACTTTGGAAATTTTGGTGTCTTTTTAGTGTTTTTTTTTTCCAAAAGCCAATTAGCCATTCTTTGAACGATTCTCCCCCTATTTATAAGGACTAAATTCCTTCTTGGTTGATTTGCCATTCAAAAATATTATTTTTTTGTTTTTTATTTATTTGATAAATCATGCTAAAAATTAGTTGGCATGCTAAGTTTCGATTAATTAATTTTTGTCTTTTAGCCCGAGTCACATTTATTAGTCATCACTTAAGGCTTATACTCCATGATGATGATGATAAGCTTCAAAAAATCTTGATCAAGAATGCCATAAAAATGAATTAGAAGGATTAAATTATAACAAATTAAAAATCAAGTATTCAAACATTAAAATTTTATCTGATAATATTCAATTAATAATTTTTAAAAAATTTATAAAAATATTAGGCCTAAATGAATTAATAAGAAAAAAAAATATATGGGCTTTGTTGGAAAATTAATTTAGGCCCAAAATATTCAAATGGGCTTGTTGGAAAATTCCATATCAACATATTGGGCATGATAAAACAAAATGGGTTTGGAAAATCTTGGTGGGCTTGTTGAGAATGAAATGAATATATTGGGCCTAATAGCACAAATTAGAAGTTTGAGGTCAATTAGGGAAATTTGGCCCAAAAATAATAAAAATAAAAACAAAATAAAAATAATAGAATTTTTATAAGAAAAATTCCAAGTTTTGAATTATACAAGAAATTTTTTAGAAGCCTTATGTGTAAGAGAAAGATATTAAAAACTTTCAAACTCATAAAATTTTACAAGAAAAATCTTTACAAAAAAATGATATATATTCAAAACTTGCAAAATAAATTAGATTTTTAAAAAGTAATTTAATGTGAATTTAATAAAAATATTTGATGAATTTAAAAAATTTTAAACTTAGAAAAATCCTATCAAAAAAATTTACAAAGAAGAAAACTTTATATTTTGGAAATGAGAAAATTCCAATAATATGTTCAAATATTACAAATTGAATTAAACTCAACACATTAATCAAAATATTAATTTATAAAATAATAAAAGACAAAAACATGAAATTCAAAATAAATTTTTCTTAAAAAAATTTTATAAGCATGATACTCGCAATGCAGTGAAAAATTCAAATTTAAGTCTCAAAATCGACAACTTGATACCTCATGGTAAAAAAAGCCAATACAATTTTTTCATGAATATTTTTTTATTTTTTGTTATGCATATCGTCATAAATACTACACTGGTATTGATAAAAGATATATGACGATCAACTTCCTAAATTTTATGAAAACTTCTTGAAAATTCCTAAAAAATGGAAATTTGACCATAATATCATCCGTAGACATTAATTTTAAAATTTCATATGAATAAATTTAAAAGCTAATTTTTTACCTTAATATTCATCTTTTAATATGAGATCGGCCCTTGAAATGGCATTTTTTCTGTCATATGCACCTTCGGCGATTTAGGCATGACTAAAGTAGCCTTGAAAATGTCCAGTCCACCTTAAGAAATTAACCCTTACTGGGTGGCCACTAAGTTCTTGGTCTTGAATATTTTTAGACTATTAAGAGGGGGCCTAAACAAAATTAAGAGTCAACAGTTGCCTTTTTTTTGCCATTATTGAAAATTTGGAGCAAGGCAAAGACTAAAGTAGGCACGATTTTGTTCAAGCTATATAAGCTTTTTTATAAAAAAGTTTTTTTTCTTTTAGATATACACTATCTGCATCATTTTTTTTTTACATTTAAGTGTCAATTTTGTAGGGACTGAGCCATCAGCTACTTTTGGCTTTCAAATTTTGGTGCCAACTTCACTAAGATAGAACCATCAGCCATTCTTAGGCTTTTCAATAGCTTTCTTCGCCTATCCTTCACGGAATCAAATAAAAGGGTCATTTTCTTAAATTTTTCTTCGTCTATCCTTCATAGAATCGAATGAAAAGGTAACTTTACTTCATCAGTTCCCTACCAAGTGAAGTTGACTTACCTTCTTCATCTATCCTTCATAGAATCAAATAAAAAGGCAACTTTCTTAAACTTTTCTTCATCTATATTTCATGGAATCAAATGAAGAGGCTAGCTTACTTTATAGTTCCTAACAAGTGAAGTTGACTTAAAGCTTTCTTCACCTATCATTCATAAAATCAAATGAAGAGGCTACTTTACTTCATCGGTTCCTAACCAAGTGAAGTTGACTTAAAGCCTTCTTCACCTATCTTTCATGGAATTGAATAAAGAGGCAATTTTCCTAAAAACTCTACTTATCCTTTACGGAATCAAATAAAGTTTATTTATATCCTACTTCACCTACCCTTCATAGGATTGAATGAACATGATATCTGGCTAAAAAACTCCACTTACCCATCACAAAATTGAATGAAGTTGACATAAATCCTACTTCATCTACCTTTCACAGGATCAAATAAATAGGATATTTTACTTAAAAACTTTGCTTATCCTTATTGAAATTGTATGAAGTTGACTTAAATCCTACTTTATCTACCCTTCTTGGGATTAAGTGAAGATGATATCTTACTAAAAAACTCCATATATCCTTCAAGGAATTAAACAAAGTTGACTTAAATTCTACTTCACCTACCCTCTACGGGATTGAATGAAGAGGATATTTACTTAAAAACTCTACCTATACTTAACAAAATCGAATAAAGTTGACTTAAATCCTACTTTAGCTACCCTTCATAGGATCAAATGAAGAGGATATTTTACTCAAAAACTCCATCGACCTTTCACAAAATTGAATAAAGTTGGCATAAATTGTACTTCGCCTACCCTTCATAAGATTAAGTAAAGAGGATATTTTACTTAAAAACTTTGCCTATCCTTCTTGAAATCGTATGAAGTTAACTTAAATCCTTTAGTACTTACCCTTTTCAGGATCACATGAAGATGATATCTTACTTAAAAAATCCATTTATCTTTTATGAAATTAAATGAAGTTGACTCAAAAATTACTTCACCTGCCCTTCACGAGATTAAATGAAGAGGATATCTTACTCAAAAACTTTGCCTATACTTCATGAAACTAAATGAAGTTGACTTAAATCCTATTTCACCTACTCTTTGTAAAATCGAATGAAGATAATATCTTACTAAAAACCTCCACTTATCCTTCATAGAATCAAATGAAGTTGACTTAAATCCTACTTCAACTACCCTTTTATAAGATCACATGAAAGTGATATCTTGCTCAAAAACTTCGCCTATTCTTTATAAAATCAAATGAAGTTGACTTAAGTCCTACTTCACCTATCCTTCATAGGATCAAATGAAGAGGATATTTGTTTCATATATCAAAAGGATTCCTATATGTCAACGTGGCCCAATCAAGCTAAGCTTTATTTTTGCTATTTTTTATGGCTTACAATTGAAGGTTAAAGGGTGATTTGATATTTATCTATTAAAATCCTTCTTCTACCCTTGATTTCAAGATTCTAAGAATTTTTTAATTTTTCTTAAAAGGGCATTAAATATCAAATTAGTTATTATCAATTCAAAGGTACAACTTATGCAGTTGGATAAGTATCTACTCAAGGCATATTTATGAATTTCCATTGAAATCATGAGAAGTCTCTAAATTTATTTCAATTCCAAGATTTATGGAATGAGGTCACCTTCTTATTCTAACCTAAGAGAAAATCTATTTGCTCATAAATATGGAATTTATAGAATGATTTTAACCATGAATTTTCTAATATTAAGGATAATGAACATGTTATCTTCATCTGTTAAAGATTTCTTATGATTAATGATCACCATTTAGGAGATTTTTGAATGAAGGAATGGATTTAATGGCACAAATGGGTAGCATTACTATAATTTGATTTGAAGAAATTGGTGCAAGAAAGTCAAAGTTCATTCAGACCATGTTCAGATGAATGTTTTCTTCATGGAAGTTCCTTGAAAAGCAAACAATCAAGTTATAACTTTCTTTTGATCTTCAACTCTAATAGTGTGTCAGGTGTTAAATTAATTCTAGTAAACACCAAGTCTTAAAGGGTTAACTTGAAGGGTTTTGCTAAGCATCAATTTTTAAACATTAAGCACAAAAATTTTGAAAGTTCTAAATAGTTGATATTTGACTCAATTTTTTGTTTATGTCATGATCCAAGGCCATCAAAATTAAGTTCAAAAGTGTCAAAAATCATGATTATACATAAACGTTTATTTGAAAAGTCAAACTGGGTACATCAATACCATTTAGAGGCTAAAGAAAAAGAGATGATATGGAATATGTGGTTTTTATAATTTTTCGTTAATAGTCGAAACAAACTAATAAGAATAATGATTGCCTAATGATTAAAGAATCAGATGGTCCGTACTAATCCGAGGATCCCTATAACAATTTCTTCTAATCCAAACTTATTGGTTTGGGAGCATTTCTAATGCCTTATAAAGTTTGTTCCAAACTACCTTTTTTTAGGTTTTCACCCTAGAACTTCATTTATTTTATTTTTATTTTCTTTTTTTTTATTTTTTGCTCGATTGCCCTATCATATTTTTGAGGACTCAAAAATCATTCAAAAAGATGAATTTTTAAAGAGTTTCCTAGGAGTAACCCGATAGCTTAAATAACTATGTTTGATTAAAATGGACTTTGTAGGTATGTAATATAGGCCATGGTTCTTAGTTTAGAAAGAGAAGGATAAATAGGCCCAAATCAAATGTTTAAGTACCCTTAAATCAAGGATCATTTCCCTTTACAAGAAATTGAATCTAGTATGTCTTTCAAGATAAACAAATTTTCATTTCTTTACTTTTTTTTTTGCATTTTTGCTTTTCATTGCTTCTCTTTATTTCTTTCGTCATCGTGTTTTTCTTCATTCTCCTTTCTAAAAAATTTTGAAATTTTCTTCATTCTTTACTTTGAATATTTAAACTTAAAATTTAAACTTTCTTCAGTCTTCATAATTTTGCCTTATGACATTCCACCAGTTCTATTTGTAACTTTAGAATTTGACTTGCTTCTTCTAATTTTAAAGCTGTGCTTTACTTACCCTCTAGCGTAGAAGGTGATCCTTGATTAGTGTTCTTAGAAGGAATAAATTATGAACTATTGGCATTTGAATCATTTAGGAACATAACCTGGTTGTTCGACTCTTAAGGAATCTAAAAAAAAAACATTTGGGTATGGAAGGTTTATGGTTGTAAAAGGTCTATGATTAAATGTATAGGACAATCATATATGTGGAAGTGAAGGACTTTTCTGAATGAGTTCAACCTATTAGTGATCATATATTAAGGAAAATTTTTCAAAATGTTCTTAGTATCCTAGATATTGAAAATCGTTATTAACAAAATCTATGGTCAATAACAGTATTCACACTGTTTAGAAACCAAAATTTATTTCCTAATTTATAGTTTCTAAAAAATATATATATACAAAATTTTAAAGTTAGGATAGAAACTGCCCTTGATTGGCATACTACCATATAGTCAATGACCCTTAGATCAAATGTCCTTAATAGGCATATATCAACTCATCAAATGTTGCCAAATTAGCATCCTTGAAGGCTTGTATTTTGCTTTTCCTCCCAGGGAATCTTCTAAAGGAATTTACATTTTTCTTTCATCGGGGATGTGTTTTAATTAGAAGCTTTAGATGTGGCCTTAAAAATTTTGAAAATTCTTTAAAATGCTCTAAATTTTACTATCAAAGACTATCATTGAATATCACCGTCGAAGACTTAGAAAACTCTTTTAAATGCTTAGAATATCACCATTAAAGCTTTGTCTTCGAATATCACCATCGAAGACTTAGAAAACTCTTTTGAATGCTGTGAATATCACCATTGAAGACTATGCATATTTTGAATATCACCATTGAAGAGTTGTGGATGCGTCAAATATCACCCTCAAAGACTTGTGGATGCTTCAAATATCAGCATCAAAGACTTGTAAATATTTTGACTATCAACATCGAAGACTTGTAAATGCTTCGAATATCACCATCGAAGACTTATGGATGCTTTGAATATCACCATTGAAGACTTGTGGATGCTTCAAATATCACCGTTGCAGACTTGTGCATGCTTCGAATATCATTATCGAAGACTTTGGATGCTTTTAATATCACCACCGAAGACTTATAGATGCTTTGAATATCATGCCATCAAAGACTTTTGGATGTTTTGAATATCGCCATTGAACTCTCTAAATGCTTCAAATATTACTATCGAAGACCTCTAAAATTTTATGCGGATGATTAATGGTTGATTTCATTATAATTACTTAAGCAAGTAGGATAATGCGATGATCATAAAATGTTAACATGGTTTAAAGAAATCAAATGATGAAAATACATAGATTGCTAGTGTTGAAAATGATGCAAACGCTCATGGAATAATGCAAATGCAAGTATCAATGAAAAGGTAAATCTATGAGAAATGATACAAATGCCAATATCATGTAAATGGTGTAAATAATTATGAAATGATGCAAATAACAAGTATCAAATAAAGCATATGCTATGGATGATGTGGAAATTTGTTGATCTTCCTATGCCTTGGGAAAGATCACTCTTTTTCCAATCTTTTGTTACCATCTTATCCTAATAAGTTTCAAACTCTTAATGCCAAATCTTCTCCTTCCCATGGACTAGATCTTATTCTAGTTTGTTGCCCTTTAATTAAAAAAAGCTTGTCTCTTTTACATGGCACTTTCAAAATTTTTCCCAAATAATTATCTTATTGAAAAATGAATTTTGTTTTAAACCTTAGGGCCAAAAGCTGGTGACATTCAAATCTTTTAAAGACTAGTAATCTTCTATTGAAAAATCTCTTGAATGATAACTTACCTTTCTCAAAATGTGTTAAAAGCCAAAAAACTTTGTTTGGCCCCAGAATTTCAAAGCAGATAGAATACATGCCCTACTTTCTTAGGCATGAATGGATCAGGCAATATAACTATAGGAGAATGGATCTTTAGCAGGGTTTTTTTAAGGTTTTAGTGGCGTTTTCAAACGCTGTTAAAAAAGTAGCAGTGTTTTACTAGAACGCCGCAAAAAATGTCATGGAAAACTGCGTTGAGAATTTTAACGACATTTTTTTATGAAAACACTGCTAATTTAGAGACTTTTTATACACATTTTATGACATTTATAAATTACATTAAAGGTTAAAAATTCATAGTTAGGAAATATTCCTTAATGGCATTTTATACTATAAACGCTACTAAATTAAAGTATTTAGTGGTGTTTAAATTGAAATATGCCATGAAATGAAAGTATTTAATGGTGTTTGGATTGCAAAAAACTGCCAAACATTTGCATTTAACAGTGTTTATACTACACAAATGCCACTAAGTACTTTTATTTAACAACATTTATAATTAAAAACGTTGCTAAATTTGATTAATTGGTGGCATTTATTTTAAAAAATGCCACAACTGTTCTTTTGAATGTTCATTATATCATATTAATAGCGGCATTTTGTTCATAAAACACGTCTAAATTTTTAGAATTTATTTTTTTGGAAAATTTTCTTCCTTTATATTAATGTCATATTTTATGTTTTCTTGTACAATTCTTATAAATATTTTTATTCACAAGAATATTATAGTAGAGATTAAAAAGAAAACAATGTCAAAATATATAAAAACATAATTTTATATTATAAAGTATCTTTATATAACAATTTTGTCCCAATACGCTTAAAAACAAAAGGTGTTTAAAATATAAAACAATGTGAAAGTTAAAATAGCCGTAAAGCTAAAGTAGAGTCGGTAGAAAATAGTTTCCACAACATGAACGTTATCATTTAATTAATCCTAATATACAAAATATATATGAGATTAGCATAAATAAGTAATATATATATATCTCCTTAATTTAAATAAGTGAAATAACCAAAAACTAAGATATGATATTGTCTAAGATGATGGATTTTGTGAGAACTTTTGCTGCATTAAATTCATCATCGAGTCAAACTTCAATTGGAGTTGCTCATAAGGTTTCTGTGCTTATCTCATTGCTTCTGTTTCCTCAAAGTGCTTTTGCATAGTTTTCATCTCATGTCTCAATGTTTGAACTTCCTATGTAGAGCAAGTTTGTGAACAACTATATCATTAAGAACTAGTACCATAGTAGGTGGATGGCGTTGGACACACTCCGAGACCTTGAACTTGTCCATGTCTTTCTTTTCCAGCGACATCAGTGAATATTTTATTTTTCACATCATGCATATTCACTGGGCTATCTGATGGTGTTGTGGCTTGATATTCAACCATTTTTTCCTTTGTTTTTTCTTATAAAATAATTAAATTGATATTATAGTTACAAAATATGTTTTTAAATAATTTTTTTTTACTTTAACATACCACTATTCACTATGTCTCAACTTTCAAATAAGAGCTATCTTTTTTTGTGTGAGTTAATTGGAATAATTCAACTAATCCTATTTTTTCACCTCGCTCCATTTCCTGTAAAATAACATTTAATACGATATTTATATTAAGACATTATAAACATAGCAACATTTTCTTGTTAAATTTAGAAAATAAAAAACTTACTTTCTAATGTGCTTTTCTAGCAAAGCTTTTTGAACCATTTGTGTGACATATTTCTGTTGCCTTCTGCTAGAACCTATTTGTTCCTATTCCCGTACATTACTCAAACACATAACTAATTATATAAAATTGTATTAGAATAAATACCAAATACTTAAATAAAAACATCATTATACCTCCCCTTTCTTTGAATGCCAGAAGTCAACAAGTTGTTTATACTATCAACTAACCACTCCATGTGGTATGTTTCGTCTTTTGATAACAATATCAGTATTTCGATCGAAGTACTTCTTCAAGTTATGCTTAAAATCTTTCCATTTTTCCTCACTGACTTCAGAACTTACGTTGGTGGAATATCCAAAACAAATCTTTGCTAAAATGAAAAAAAAGTTTACAAAGTTAGTTTTGATTAGAAATGAAATTCTTAAGGTAATGCATCAAAAGTAACGTGAAAAAAAAATTATATTGGTACCTCAATAGAGTCCAAAACCTTAAATTTCTTTTTGGCACTTCATGCCATGATTCGTTAATGGATTGGGACCTTTCTCCCATTTCGAGCAATCATACCTAAAAAGCCAGCCAATACTTGTGCTTTTGAACCAATTGGCTGGGTATCACTATTTTTAGAGAAAATAATTTGTTCACTAGGAGGTAATCCCATAACTCCTTCAAAGTAGTACAACGTCGAGTTGTGTGTTGCCCAGTATTATCGACTACAACAAAAGTCAAATAGAATTAACAATTACAGAAATTAAATAGTTAACATAAACAAAAACTTTTATGTCATTTAATAATACCTGCATTCAAATTAGTATGAACTTTCTTCTCTATAGTCATATCTCCTGAAGGCATATCTGGGCTTGTTGAAGAAGATGCAGCCAAAGCATCAGCGGGCTCTAGTTTTGAACAAGTGTGAACAATATTTAAATCCTTTAATCTTCTCTTTGGCATATTATCTGCAATAATTTTAAGTTGAAAATAGTAATATTACTCATAGTAAAATGTAATATGCATGAAACAATAAAATGACAAAAATATAAAATATATAATAATCTTATTAAATTTACTTTATTAATCAAGTTTCATAAATGTCTTCATCGACATCATCATGAACACAATGAACTTCTGTACTAGGACTAAGGATATTCTCATCCAAGTTTTGATCAGCAAAAAGCAAGCATTTAACTCTTTGTTTGATATCATCATTCATCACCCGTATCAAATAAATCTCTAGGTCTGTTATGAAGTGCAACATACCAACCCTCATCATTTGGATTTTCAGAGTAAAAGACTTGTTTTACTTGATATGAGAAAACATATGGCTCATTAATCAATTGTTATCCAATGTGAATTAATCGAGAGAAATTTCCCATTATAAATCCAAAATGATTTTTTTAACACCTTTAGAAGTATTCATATCAGCCCAATCACATCGAAACAATGTGACCTTCCACTTGTCATAACAATCAAACTCAACGATAACATTAATAATTCCAAAATAATCCATATTTCCCTCCACCGGATCACTATCCCTAGCACTAGCATAGCTTATAGTTGAAGAAGTAACAACTACTCCACTATTTTGAGTTCTCCTAAATCTTTCACGAGATTTTGTATGAAATCTAAATTAATTAATGATAAAATGCACAGCATCTTTTCACAATTTTATTTGATCCTTCTGAAAGACACTTTACTTCTTCACTAACATCCCTTCCACTCCAAACCTATTGCAAGACATAAAAACTCATCATTTTTATGCAAAAAAGAAAACAACATACTAAACATAATGAATTTAGAAATAGTTATGTTACTCATAATTTCTCCTAAGCACTCGTGAAAATTTTCTATAAATAACTTATCAAGCTCATGAATCTATGATCGTTGAGAACGTGACGAGCATTTAAGTTGTTTCTATACTTACTATGAACAAAAAATATGTTAAATTAAGAAAGAAAAAAATTTAAAGGATTTTTTTTGTTAAAAAGAAATATTATACTAAAATTTACTTGCGTAATGTTCCACTGAATCGTGGTGGAATAGCACACATTGATGCTCTTGGACCTAAGATTTATCATCTAGCTCACCACTTTAACTTTATTGATTGGTTTTCCAAAACTTTCAAATAAGTATGTCTCGACTAACTTATAATATGGAAACCAACATTTCTTCCCGCTCTATTAAATCTTGTTTCAACATCTTCTAAATATCTTGCACGAAATGTCATATCCTCCGCTAAATATTCTTATGCAATTAAACCTTTTGGGTAGCGTTTGTTCCAACAATAGGATTTTAACTTCCCTAAAATCCTATAATATAATATAAACAATATTAGTGTCTGCATCTAAGCTCTATGTTGAAGATTACACTATAATAACATAATAACATAATACCTCTCTAATAGGTACATTCATCGATAATAAACTAGTCCATGACTTTTGCTTCATAAGGTAGATGGACAACCAAATGCACCATTACGGTGAAGAATAGCGGAGGAAGAATCTTCTCTAAGTGGCATAAAGTTAGAGCTGCTCGATCTTAAAGTTTTTCAAGTTCTTTAATCCTGAGAACTTTACCATAAATAGCTTTCATTATGTTACTAAGTCCAATTATACTAAAACTTACTTGCTTTGACTCAGAACAACGTAAAGCAAGTAGAAATAAGTCATGCATTAAGATGTGATAATCATGTGATTTAAGGAAGAAAGCTTTTGATCCTTGAGATTCACATATCTTGATATACTAGAAGCATATGCATTCAGGACCTTCATATTTTTCATTACCTTACAAAACACATCCTTTTCCTTTTTGTACATCCTAAAGCAAGCAGGTGGCACCTTAACCTTCCATTAGGAAGTAATTCTGGATGAAGATCTTGGCGAATTCTCATGTTAACAAGGTCAAGCCGACTCTTTAAGTTGTCTTTTGTTTTTTTATTTGTATTAAAAATTGTCTCGATTATATTTTCACAAATAATTTTCTTTATACGCATCACATCAAGGTTATGACACAATAAATTATGTTCCTAATAAGGTAGCTAAAAAAATACTTCTTTTTTTCCACAAATTTGCCTCATTTGGATCATCTTCTTCATCATCCTCTTTATCACTCTGATTATCAACATCATCACCTTCATACACCTCACTAATTCTTTTCCTTGATTCCATGCTACTTTCTTGATTGGTCTTTCTATAAGTGAAATTGATATCTTTCAGCATCAACAAGATATCAGAGCTAATAGTAGGCCCAGGTGCTTCTCTAAACTCTTCAATGCCATCAAAGATAGGTTTTTGGAATCAAAATCTATGGTTCTGATCTAACCACCGATAAGGTCCCATATAAGCAAATTTTTTTCCATTATATAACCACTTCGAACATGTTTGTTTAGCATAGCAAAGACTAGCACAACGAACTTTGGTGCTCTACCCAAAGAGATTTGCATAAGCAGGAAAATCATTTACCATCCATAGTAAAGTTGCACGTAAATGAAAGTTCTCTCTTTTTGATGTATCATATGCATCAATCCTTTCTTATAACTACTTTAACTCTTCAATAAGAAGTTCAATATAAATGTCAATATCATTCCCTAGACCTTTTTCCCTACAAATTATCATAGACAAGATAAAGAAAGATTTTTCCATGCAAATCCATTGAGGTAAATTATAAGGAAACAATACAATCGGCCAAGAAATATAAAAAGTACTCATCATTTTAAATGGATAAAACTATTAGATGCAAGTCCAAGCATCACATTTTGAGGATCATTAGCAAAGCATGGAAATTTTTTGTCAAACATTTTCCAAGCTAGAGAATCCGCATGATGCCTTAATAACCCATCATCAATCCTTTTATCATGTTGCATCTCATAGTATCAGATGCTTTTGAAGATATAAAAATTCATTAAAGTCTTGGTATTAAAGGAAAATACCTCAAAATTTTTGCAAGCTTATTTTTAAAATGTGCTTCACCTTCAAGCTTAAGCACATTATCTTCTATATTTTTATCCAACTGCTGAGACTTACCACAGACATGACAAAATTATTGATTTTTTCTATCACTCCAATACAACATATAGTCATTCGGGCAACTATAAATTTTCTCGTATCCAAGACCCAAATCTTTTATCATTTTCTTAGCATCCTTACAAGACTTAGGGATTTTTGCAAAAGGAAACATGTTTTTAAGAAACTCTAATAATAGTGTCAAAAAATTTTTTATCCACCCAGCTAAGCATTTTAAGTGAAAAAGATGAATACAAAAACACAATTTTAAATGCTTAGATCCCTTATAAAGCTCTTTATTCATTTCATCAAGCAACTTATAAAACCTTATTGTTTCTCCATTGGGCTCGTAATCACCTACTTCTCTTTCTATTTTGGCAAAATTATTCATTCTAGTATTGTTCTTATTTAAATCCAAAACTGCAAATGTAGAAGTTTGAAAACTATGGTTATGCATGTTAAACGTTTCTCGCAACATGCCTTCTATGTCATCTTCTCTAGTAGACTAATGTTGACTACTACTAGTGGAACTTTGAGGAACTCTAAAACATAATCCAGAAGGTATGGACTTTCCATGAAAATACCATTAGGTGAACCTCGAGAGAAATCCAAAACAAATTAAATGTTTAAAGATAATTTTACACATATGTCAATGAATATTAGCACACCTTAAACAAGGACATAGTATTCTATTATCTTTGCTTGCTTTATGAAAAGCAAAGTTAAGAAAATTTTGTACTTCATCTATGTACTTTTGACTTAGCCTTGACTTTTGCATCTAACTCTTATCCATTTCCTAGTTGAGAAAGTCTAAATACAAAAACAATATAACATAGGTATTTAATTATAACTTAATATAGCCAAGGCAAAAAAAAAATGACAATTAAAAAATTAGCTAGCACAACAATCCATTTAAAGCATTTTATATTCATAAAAAAAAAAATATTATGAGCTCTTTACAAAAGAAATTTCCATAATAAAAATACTTTTTACCTTAAAAGAGAATTAGAAAAATAGTTTACCTAAAAGAATGAGTTCCTTTTGACAACTTTGGAGTATTGCAAGAAGATGGATGACAATGGACAACACTAGAAAGAAGATAAGAGTTAAAAAGAGTCTAACTTTTACGAGATTAACTTTTTTCTTTGTCCTCCACCTCAAATGAATCTACAAGAGTACAACATCAAAAGGAAAACTCTATAATTAATGAAAAATAACTTGAATTGTAATCAATTCCTCATAAAAAAGTATCTAAACCACACACATATAGTCACTTGTATGATTGTAATAAAAAACAAAAGAAAATGGAATATATATATACACTAATATATATTATAATATATATTAGTATATATATTATATACTATATAATTATATAGTATATAATACATACAATATATATTATATAGTATATAATATATAATATATATATATATAATATATATAGTATATAATATATAGCATATACATTAGTATATATATTATATACTATATATGATTAATCAATTATCAATTTAAGGTATGAAAAAAATAAAACATAGTCCTTGTCCCATAAATTTGACATTTTTATTTACGGGAAAAATGAAAAAAAGCATTAAAAAGAACCATCACTTTTTATGATTTGGAGCCACACTTTAGTCATAAAAAAATAAAAAATATATTTTCCATTTGGAAATTAAAAAAATGAAAAAATACCATGAAGAAGGTGATGCCATTTCTCCAAACATTAGCAGAAACTAATAAAACTAGAACAAGGCAAAATAACTACCATCTGCCCTCCTGAAACATCAGAAACTTATGAAAGAATAGCACAACCAAAGTCACATTTTAGACTCTAGATTTAGAAATACAAATTTGGAATCTATAAAATCATTTATAAATACCCTAGTGTAAATAAAATACCAAGTAGTGATTTACAACAAGAGCCATCAAAGAACGGATCCAAATTTAATAAAAAAATGCAATGAAATTTAAAATACCTCATTTGCGGTAGACATCATAAAAACCCCAAATCAAACATAAAAATTATGCCAAAATTAAAAAAATACTTAATTAAATCTAGACTTTAGTGAGCGAAAAGGAAGGATTCAGAAGATTTCAAGCAACAAAATTGATGAACTAAGAAACAAGGCAAAAACACATTTAAAACATAACATATTTGAAAGGATTGACAAAACCATCCAACATATGCCATAGAAGATTCTCGAATGCTCTTGATTATTACCTAATTCAAGATTATTCTTTATTTGCTATGGATTTTGGTCCTCATTTTTCCCCATTAAAAGAATATCTAGAAAAAACCCTAAAAAAAATATATCTTTCTATATCTCTTACCTTCATTGGGTCTTTCTTTTCTTTTCAAGTTCTGCCATTAGAAAATTCACTCTAACAACAACAAAAAATGAAAAAGAAAAAGAAGAAGAAGAAGAAGAAGAAGAAGAAGAAGAGCTTGCAAAGGGTTGTAAAAGAAAAAAGGACATGGATTGAGAG
>JBBYHL010000005.1:9250668-9262591 GCA_038381835.1 Adansonia madagascariensis
AAGAAGAAGAAGAAGAAGAAGAAGAAGAAGAAGAGCTTGCAAAGGGTTGTAAAAGAAAAAAGGACATGGATTGAGAGGCAAGTAATAGTGGGCACTTGCCCTAATTTTTTTTATTGACTATTACTAGATTCAAAGGACACTTGAAAGGCAACAGTAATAAAAAGAATACTAATGAGCTTTCTGTAAACTTTAGCTCCAATCAAATTCAAAATTAAAAAAAACATGAAAGAAGATCAAATTAAATAAAAATTTGAATAAAAGTACAAAAGAGCATTAGAGGAAGAAACTTTAGATCTATTGCTTTAAAAGATAAAAGAATGAAACTTGAGAATATGCAAATAGATAAAGAGTTTAACTTAGAAGGAGAAAAGATAGAACATAAACAAAAAAAGGGCTAATAGTGTTCACAAAATAGAAAAACACAATAGCGGCTATGATGGCAAAAAATTTGGCAATTATGGTGGAGAAAGATTTAGGGATAATATCATTGAAGACTGTAGAGGGTTTTTAATGAGCTTGAGATGGTGGTTTTTTTCATTAGATTTAGGGAAAATCTGTTTAAAGATTTTAATTAAGACATTAGTGGCATTTAACTAATAAAATGTCGTTATATAATATAATTTAGCGGTGTTTATTATAAAATTGCCACTAAATAAATAAAAGAGTGGCATTTTTAATTATAAAACTATTATATAATATAATTTATTGGCATTTAAATATTGAAACACCACTCATGTTAGCTTTAAAATAATGTCTTCTCACTATTTTAGAATAGTAGGATATTTTAGCACCTTAAAAGTTACCATGTTATTATAAATTACTACTCAAAATGCCACTAGGTGAATTTATTAGTGGCATTTATGTTAAAAACATTGCTAAATTCTTTCTTATATTTTAAACAGGGAACCTCACGACGTTTTGTCTAACAAATGCCATGATAAAATACCACTATAACCTTAGTTTGCTGTAGTGTATGAAACATGAATTTCTTTAAAAATCAAACAAATTTGATGTTCCTTTATGTTTCTTGATCGTTAACACTTCGATGAGTACCAAGACTGGTCGTGAAGGGTTTAGAATTAGAAGGTTAAGTTAGGAAAAAGATGGATTTAATTTTGAAAATTAGTCTCTCTAATAGGGAAATGACAACCTAACTTACTTAGGGATTTTTGAGTGTCCCTAAATTTCTTTGAAATAATTTTTTTCCTTAGAAGACTTTGATAATTCCCATAGGTGATACCAGTGATTCCCCCACTTCACTCTAATTTTCAAGAATGTTTGGTTTTTCAGTATATCACCAATAAGAAATTAAATAATGCAAAGAACCATGTTTGCAATGATAATTTTATGCTTGATTCATCAGAATCTGCAATGATGGGTATAGGCTATATTTAAATATGGTCAGAAGGAAGTGTAGCACAAAAAGGTTTTGTTGGGAACATGGGATAATTTTGCTTAGTCACCTTACCCAAAGATATAAGTTATAAATGACTTCTGGGAGATACTGACAAAATCCATGTTTCAGTTATCGAAAAGGGAATATGACTTTGGGCACAATCTTGGCACACATCCAATTGCCACAATTAGGTTCCTTAAAAGAACATTTTGTTTATTTCATTTCAAAAAAACTCTCAGATTTTTGGGAACTTCATTCTATCACTTCTAACCTATGGAATCGTGATTTAGGAATTTTAAAGTTATTTCCCTATAGCATTAGGTCTTTCAAATGATCCTAGTTTTATTTACAAGAAAGTAAATGTAAGGGCTAAAGCCCTTTTTTCAACGTCGATCATGTTTTTGAAATATATTCTTAAAACATTTAATATGCATGCTTTACAAAATGACACCAATTTAGAGACAAAGGCTTTTCAAAATAAGGGCTACACAACTTACTATGGCGTGTGTTCCTTTCTCACAACACTAGCTATTTACAATGCTCATCTTTTGTTGATATATCTTCTATGATATTTGGCTTCCCCTCTTTAAAGCTTAACTTTTTAACCTTAATGAGGTCTCAGACTTTGTATGTGAGAATGAGAAAATCCTCTATAAAGTAGCTTGAATTACCAAATGATAATCACAACACTGGCTGATTTTATACCAATTTGGATACGGAGGCTTCAAAGGCTCAATTTGAATAAGTTCAAGTGATGATTCTTTGTGAGCTCGAGTAAAAGCTTTGCATAAGAGATGAGGATCTACTTGATTCCATTTTGGTTTTGCTTTTTGTGTCTACTTTGATCATTCCCTTGAGCACTTGACTTAGCAAAGATGTTAAAGTCGATGTAACTATAAGCACTGGTTGGTAAGGACCTTGGGATGCATTGGATGGGCTATTCATGTTCGGATAACGAGGCTCATAAGAGTGACACTGGTATTGATCAGGATCCATAAATGTTAGTTCATTTAAAAGACAGCATGAATTTTTTTTCTTTTTCAGTTGCTTTTCTTTTCTCTACCATAGGCATACCACTAACTTATATCTTTCCCTTTTTATAGCATTTTCAATCATTTCTCTAGCGACCACTATATCAGTGAACAAATTTGGCAGTGTATTCGAAAATAAGGATACTATCTCTTTTTCCAACAAAGGTGGCTATCTTAGGCTATTATATCCTTTCATTTTTGGGTGTACTGTGTGAACATTTTTATTGATTTTTTCTCCATATTCTAGAGAAATAATTGGTCTAGTGCCAAATTTGACATATCTTATATTGTTAAAAAAAAAACATTAGCCAAATCCATCCAAAACTATACCTAACTTTGATTCAAGTCATTATACCATCTCGCTGTTGATCTTAATAGGCTGTCTAGCCTATCATTGTGTATATGCCTAGCCATTTTTTTGATAAACATTTTGATGTGAGCTTGTGGAGATGTGGTGCCATTGAACTTTTTGAAACTTGACATTTGAACTTAGAAGGGAGGATTAGATCTAGTACCAAACTTAAGTCATCCATATCTATACTACTGACATCCTTGACTTTTTATATTGCTTTGAGCCTTTCTTTGAGGATATGATATTTTCCCTCATCATTATTGAGGTAAACTATTTTTTAAGTCTTAAGCCTATGATTTTCTTATTCCAAAAGTCCATTAAGATCTGTAATCATTGGATCATCCAAAGAAGGATTCAATGTTACACTTATTCCCACTTCATGAGCTTTAAGGTTAGCATAAATATGCATTACAAGACTAGTTCCCATAGATTGAACACCTTATGGTAATTGTTTTTCTACTTGGATGAGCCGATAGTAGTTTTAGAATGATTCCCTTGATTAACCTTTTTTTCCTCTAGTATTCATCATTTCCATTGATTCAAGGATTTATGCTTGCATCTCATCTTGCTATTTCATGATTTTTTCTTGCGTTTCATGAT
Organism: Adansonia madagascariensis; assembly: GCA_038381835.1. Classification (NCBI taxonomy): domain Eukaryota; kingdom Viridiplantae; phylum Streptophyta; class Magnoliopsida; order Malvales; family Malvaceae; genus Adansonia; species Adansonia madagascariensis. Next base: position 9,254,048 of record JBBYHL010000005.1, read on the forward strand.
TTCTTGCCTCTATCCTTTCTAGACGTGCTAAATTTTCATCTCTTATGATTTACAGCATTCGATTGCTTTAACAATTCTATTTTGAAATAAAAAATCCTTTTAGAGAACTCATAAAATTAAAAAAAAAACCTTCATTTTGCCCCCTTACCTTTATGCAATGCATGTATGAATGCACATAGACAAATGAATGCAAAGATGAAATTAGTATAATATCAAAAATAAAGTAATATGAACTAATAAAGGAAATATAAAAAAAAAAAAAAAAGATAAGAAATGAACTAGTATAAATAACAAAAAATTAATGTGAAAAAAATAAAGGTTTCCTCAGAAAAATTTATTAGGGCTTTACGATGCCCTTAGGGGCAAACAGGATGGCCTTGTCTCTAATGATGATGTTTGTACATCATCGCCTGATCTATACGTCTAGACTATGTAGCCAAGGCCTCAGGATGCCATGCAAGGTAAAAAATCATATTACGAATGACAATACTCATTCATCATCATTTGATATCTAGAATAAAAATAACAATAACCTCTAAGGTGAAGTAAAAATCTTTCCATAAGTGGTGATGCCAGCTTACCATCACCTGATTTATATACTCATAACATAAAATAAAAAGTAAAAGGATGAAAAGTGTTCCCCCATGTGTTCATAATTTAAGTAACCTTTAAAATTAGGTATGGCTCTAACAGGGTAGTTAGTATGGTTTTCTATATGAGGTTCAGGTCGAACCTCTAAACAGGCTCTCAAATTGCTTTTCGAGTTTGGCAAAAACTGATAAGGCACTTTAATCCTCACCTATTGCGGGTTTACGTCAAAAAAGGTTCAATTTGAGTGAGTGTACCTTTATGCTTGTAATAAGGCTAACACATTGGGCAGCTGTAGGAATTTAGACAAGGTAGGTTTTTCACTAGACTAGACAGAGCCTAACACCTCAGAAGGCAGAGCCACTTCACTCGTATTAGGTAACCTATGCCCCCTCCATATGCTTGCAAGAGAGTAATACATATACATGTACATGGTGCATGTAAGGGAACATACAAACCTTTTATAACTTAAAATAAAACCTTATCCTAAATTCCCCATAAAAATAATGCTACAGAGGAAATAAAAGGGTTAGTGAAAAGTATGAACAATACATACCAGAATTTTCATATAAAAAAAAATATAATAAAAAATTTGTGTTAAAGATATAAAAAATTATAGTTAAATACTGGTTGAGACCGAATGAGTCAAAATTTAGTTAATATATAATTAATTTTAGGCCTGACTCTTTAAACTATCCCCACTAAAGTCGCCAAGCTGTCATAACATGGACCAGATGCAAATCTTAACTAGCTCGACTTAAAAAGCAAGTGCACCTTTCATTCCTATATATATTTGTATATCATTATTGTTTTATTTTTGGGGCTAGATCATTATTATTTTTTATTTTTTGTGCCTGGGGACCAAATAGTCAAGCTGTATTACTCACTCAACTTAACCTTAAATATTGATTATGAAAAAAGCATTTATTTCGGAGTCACCACCAATCAATTTTTGCTAGGTGAGATTGATCATCTATTAAAATTCATATTTTGAGGGTTACAAAACCCTTAAAAACAAACTTTAAGGTCGATGATAACACTAGAGATCATATGAAAAGGTCTAAGAGTTAGTTACAATCATGAGTTAGGATCGATCCTTCCCATGACGCCTGATAATCGGTACCTTATTCAATTTCAATATATGGTATTTAATTATAATTTTCACATATTAAAATAAATTTTATGAAACAAATTTATTATTCTAGATGAAAAAAATCAAGTTTTTAATGCTTTTGAAAATTAAAATATTTTTCGTATTATGCAAGAGGACCAGCAGAACATAATAGGTTTCATAATTTACTTTCGCATCCCATTAGAGAGTCGGTGGAATACGAGAGGTTTTAAAAAATCAAAATATCTTTTGTACCCCATTGGAGAGCTCGAGGAATGCAATATTTTTCTGAAATTCATAAAAAATTTTGATTTCTCATTTTTAAAAAAACATCTCATTATGACAATAATCCATGAAACCCCTCTCATATGCTGGGAGACATTCAATGAACTACTTTAATTCGTAGACATTGCCTTAATTTTCAAAAATTTTTGATTTTGTTAAACATATTAAATTTGTTGTAAGACTCAATTTTGACCATACATATGACACTGGACTCAAACATGGTCAATAAGACCAAAATGTCCTTTAGAGAACTTTCGACATGAAAGTATCCTAGTAACTCTAAAGAACTTAGTTTTAATGTAAAATTACCAAAATGCCATTGGGCATACCTTTAACGTCAAAGTATACTAGTACCCCCAAAGGACTCGAAAATGATCATAAAAAATGAACCTATCCCTAATGTACACCTTCACCATGAAAGAATCTCATTAATTACATAGGACTCGATTCTACGGTAAATTACTAAAATGTACCTAATGTCTACATTTGACATATAAGTATCCAAGTATGCTTAAAGGATTTAGTATTATTATAAAAAAGATGAAACTGTCCTTATTATGCATCTTCGATCTATAAGTATGCTAGTGATCATAAAGGACTTAGTTCTATGATAAATTACTAAATACCCCCAGAAACTACCTTCGTCATGAAAACATCTTGGCAACCCTAAAGGACTTGATATCATTATAAAATGGCGAACCTATTCCTATCATGCACCTTCGACATAAAAGTATCCTGATGATCATAAAGGACTTAGTTTTAAGTTAATTACTAAAATGCCCCTTAAGGTATACCTTTGACACTATGGTATCCCAATAACTCTAAAGGGCTTGAAAATGATAGGAAACGAGATTTTTACCCTAAATGGGTAATTTGGATATTAAAAGTGACCTAAAATAAAAAATTACAATTAAACCCCTAAACTTTTTAAAATTGCATTTTGTACCTTACCAAAGAGCTAAAAGAATAAGAAATTTTTATTACTTACACCCCACCAGAGAACCAAAGGAATGCTAAAAATAGTTAAAATGCTTTAAATGAGGAAACATAATGTTAAAAATGACCATGTTGACCTAAACTGATAGGTTTTCCTAATGGTCTCTAAACTTTTCTAAGCTTTCAAATTGGTCCATACATAATTAAAACACAAAATTAAACATTAAATATATAAAAATCAACAAAAAAATCAGATCCAAAAATTATAAGAGGCTTAGGCCAACCATTGTTGGCTTCAAAAAAATTTTTTTAATATTTTCACCAAAGTGTTTAAAGTTTCTAAAATTGCAGAAAGACCCTAAAAATCCAAAAACTGTATTTATGCATGATAAAATGCATAAAATACATTCCTAAATTTATACAAACCATTTGGCCAAGTAAGGAATGTCCAAAAATATTTTTAATTAATTTTTTACTTTTTACTTTTTTATTTTTACAATTTAGTCTTAAACTTTTCTATATTTACAAAATAGCCACATAAATGAATAAAAATCATCACTAAACAAGGCATATGTGCTTCGACTAATCTTGGATTCACCTATCCAAGGCTTTCAAAAATTTTGGAAAAATTATTTTAAGACTCTTACAGCTTTCAAACTTTGCAAAATGGTCCTAAATGTCATAAAAACATGAAATATATTTTCATTTCTAGCCATATTCATTTTTGCTCATCATCGATATCAATGAAGAAAATTTTTTTCTTAACATAAATATATGTCTGGTATTTATCAAGTTCAAATCATCATTAACATATGTAAGAAATCATGAAAAATAAGCATAAAACATATTTTATCACATATTAACAAGAAAATACTATAGAAAGTAACATCCATACAATCATATATACATGACAAATTAAATACCATAGGACCAAACATCAACAACAATAACTATTACAAGCAAAATTAAACTATTACTAAAAAATTACCAAAATCAACAAAGCAAATAAATAGTTCACAGCTGTCATGCTTAATCTTTCAACATAGATTTAAATCCATGAGCTAAAACATTAATTTTTCTCACTAAAAGGAATAGAAATGAATGAAATCAACAAAAACTAAAAATTTCATAAAGAAAATTACCTTTAAAGCTTAATAACTTAGGAAATTTTGGTGTGTTCTTGAGTGTTTTTCTTTTAAAAGCCAATCAACCATTCTTTGAACAATTTCTCCCTATTTTAAGGGGGCGAATCAGCCAAAAAGGAAGAAAATCCTTCTTGACTAATTTGGCCACAAAAAAATATTATTTTTTATTTTTTATTTATTTGACAAATCATGTTGGAAATTAGTTGGCATGATAAGTTTTAATTAATTAATTTTTATCCTTTAGCATGAGTCACATATATTAGTAATCTTGTTCAAGAATACGATTAAAAATAAACTAGAAGGATTAAATTATAACAAATTAAAAATTATGTATTCAAACAGTAAAATTTTATCTGATAATATTCAATTAAAAATTTAATCAAATAGTGGGCCCAATTGAAAATTTATAAAAATATTGGGCCTAAAAAAATTAATAAGAAAAAAATAAATGGGCTTTGTTAGAAAATTAATTTAGGCCCAAAATATTCAAATGGGCATATTAAAGAATTCGATATGAACATATTGGGTTTTGTAGACACCTTATTTATTCGAACTAGTTTTTGGCATCCTAGGAGTTAGGTAAAAGATGATAAAAAAAAAATAGAAATAAAAGCTACGAGACGATTGTTAGGCGTTGGGTCACCACGCACTATTAGGCGACGTGGCATTAGGCAAAAAACTTTTTTTGCAAGGTCTAAAATGCCTATGGGCTGTATTTACAGTAGATTCCCACCATACGCTATGGTGTGGTTAGTATCTTAATTATTAGGAGGATATGAGCCATCCGCCTTCATGAGTAATCCTCCACATAGGCATGGCAAAACCTTTCAGGATGTAAATTACCTATGTCTCTTGTAAGTACCCCTTCGCACTTACATAGGGAAATACATCCACTGGATCGGACTCATTCTACTAAACCCATGATTAGCCTAGGATCGGGGTGCCTTGATTATTATTACCATATGGAGAAGCGACTTGGATATCAAAGTAGGGGTCAACTTAAACCCATATAGTGAACCTTATGAGCTAAACCATGTTGAACCATACTGGATGCTGCTAGAATAACCCAAAGATTAGGGTCACTTGGGGAAATATTTCTTACCTTTACTCCTATATACCATTGGTTACACAGGCGATGATGGGTGAATGTTGTCACCCACATTTGTCATTTTATTTTCATGATCGTTCCTTTAAGATATGCCATTACATTCGATGGCAAATCCTCTCTAATAAGTAGGTAAGGATAAGTGAATGCCATTACCTGTAATGCCATCTTGAAATGGTCGTATCTGACTAAGATAAGCCATCATACTACCCGAACGATAGTTTAGCATGTGTTTAACATAGATGGTAATGAAGGAACATCACCATTTAGATGGTCAGTTTTAATCCTTGCAAGGTATCATGTTGCTTCGTGAAGAGGCAATTTTAATTTGGACATGCTGGTATGCTGCTTGTTTAATACCTCAACATATATATTTATCATGTCTGCCCTAGGCATTGTACTGCCTATTCTTAGGGCAAATTTTGTGATACACTTTTGCTGCTATTCTTTAATTTCTTATCTTTTGACTATTATTTTATATTGGTTACTAACTCATCCTCTTTTTGCTTTTTTTTTCACCATGCATCATTTTAATCATAATTACTATCATCATGAGACAATTGGCTCTAATGGATTAGTGTTCACCAATGGGCATCTGTTTTGGAGCAATAGTCCACTTTAGAGCTAAAACCCTTTGAAGAAGTTTGAGCATGGTCGGAGTGATGGCAGCATAAAGACGAGGATGTTCTAAAACTAGGTATGCCGCGATAGTGCATGAAAGGTTCAAGATAGGATACCATCAAAATGATTGGCAAGATTTGAAGACCCTATGGATTAGTTGGGACAATATTGAAAGGGAATCATTCACTAAAAGATATAGAGACATTACTCTTTTGCTTTAAGTTTGCTTGGATGTTGGTTTGTTGCAAGCGGCCTTTCAGTTCTGGAATCCAACATACTAGTGTTTTACTTTCAATCATGAAGATTTGGTCCCCAGATCAATGGATACACCATATTACTCAACATTGAGAGGGCAAAGGTCGATAGAATATACTATAAAGCATTGAATCCTCTAACCTTTAAGAAAAGATTAGCTCAAATCCTTGGGGCAACAAAGTCTTGGATTGAGAGTCATATCAAAATAAAGGGGAATAGTGAATGCATCTCATGGGCTAGTTTAAAAGAAGCAATAGCAAGTATCGTTGACATCCGAAAAACCTAAGATATCTATGCTTTGGTGATATATGGTCTGATTATATTCCCCAAAACTTTAGGCTATGTTAAAACCATGGTAGCATATGTCTTTTCTCGTTTATGCTGCAACATCAATCTCGCCTCGGCCATTATTACCAAAACTATCCGAGCTCTTAATTTTTGTAAGAAAACAAGTACGGGTCGATTCATTGGATGTGCACCCCAGGCTGGAAAAGGACTCAAAAAATGCCTTCAAGAAATTGCTAAAGCCTTGAAAATGGTTAACCAAATAGATAAAAGAGGGTTAGGACTCAAGCCTAGTGCACACAAAAAAGAAAGCCAGCTCAGAAGAATCATGAAAGAAGGATGGCTCATTTGTCAGGATGAGACATGGAGGATGAGCTAATGATATTCCCACCACTTCGAGAAAGTTTTCACCTAAGGGACCATGTAAATACTGGCTCAACTAGTGCTATGCTCATATTAAACACAATATTCAAGGATATCTCCATCAATATGATTGATGAGCTTAAGATGTCAAGTACAAGTCCAAAGACTACTCTGTGCCCTCCAGGGTTTGTTCTAAGTGTTTGGACTGAGACCAAGATTCCTGTACTATTTAAGTCTATTTTAAAGTAATGCTATGAACTAAACTTATATGCTCTTGCCCAAAAGCATTGTAGGATCTTTTGTATAGGCAACTTTTATTAAGTATTATCAATGAAAATGATTGAACATTTTAGATTCATTCTTTGTGTTCATAGTTATTGTCAACCTTAGACCTTTCTTCACATGTTTTTCCACCTATATTGTTCTTTTTTCATATTTTTAGGTATCCTGCTGAAGGTGACATGAATCTTTATATTGAAACTTCAAAAATCAATTTCGAGCAACCAATATGTGCTAGTGAGGTCCAATCTAAAGAGGATGTTGAAGAGAACCCATACACTTAGACCTATTGAGACTAGTTAAACAAGAAGAAAAATAGATATTACCTCATGAAGAACCTATTGAAACCATAAACCTTAGAATAGAAAAAAAACCCAAAAGAAGTCAAAATCGAAACCTCTGTAAAGTGATCAACTTGAGTTGAACTAATAAGTCTCCTTCAAGAATATCGAGACCTGTTTGCCTAGTCCTATCAAGAATGCCTAGACTAGATACCAACATTGTGGTTCATAAACTTCCCTTCAAACTTGAATGCAAACTAATCCAATAGAAGTTAAGGAGGATGAAACCAAAAATGCTTGTTAAGATCAAGGAAGAAATTAAGAAGCAATTTGAAGCAGGATTTCTTGAGGTAGCAAAATATCCTGAATGGGTAGCCAACATAGTCCTAGTTCTTAACAAGGATGGTAAAGTGCGAATGTGTGTGGACTATAGGGACCTAAATCTTGCCAGCCCCAAGGATAATTTTCCTGTATCTTACATTGATACCTTAGTAGACAACACTTCTAAAAATGCATTATTTCTTTTCATGGGATGGGTTTTCGGGCTATAACCAAATCAAAATGGCAACTGAAGACATGGAAAAGACCACCTTTGTAACCATGTGGGGAACTTTCTGCTATAAAGTGATGCCCTCAGGGCTAAAGAATGCCAGGGTAAATTACTAAAGGGCAATGGTAATATTATCCCATGACCTTATGCATAAAGAAATAAAGGTCTACATGGAGACATGATCACCAAATCGACAAAAGAGAGTAAACATGTTGCCAATTTGTGAAAACTCTTTAAAAGGCTTCTTAAATACCAGCTCAAGCTAAATCTTTCCAAATGCACATTTGGCATCACCTCTGGTAAATTATTAGGGTTCATTGTGAGCGAGAAATGAATAGAAGTGGATCCTGATAAGGTTAAGCAATCCAAAACCTACCACAACCTCTAAGTTAAAAGAAAGTGAGAAGTTTCTTGGAAAGACTGAACTATATAGCCTGGTTCATATCTCAGTTGACCGAAAAATATGATTTGATCTTTAGTCTACTTAAAAAACAAAATCCTAGAGAATGAAATCAAGAATGCCAAAAAACTTTTGATAAGGTCAAACATTGCCTTTCAAACCCTTTAGTACTTATGCCACTAGTGCTTGGACGACCATTAATCATGTATTTATCAATCTTAGACAAGTCGATGGGATGTGTATTAGGACAACATGATAAATCAAGAAAGAGGGAATAGGTTATCCATTACTTGAACAAGAAATTTATAGAATATGAAAATAATTATTCATTCATAGAGAA
>JBBYHL010000005.1:9285007-9320151 GCA_038381835.1 Adansonia madagascariensis
AAACTTTTTCATCGATTTCTCTTAATACATATTCTATTTCCTTTGGATCAAGGCACTTGAGTAAGGGGTAAGTGAACGACTTCTTATATAAAATACCATCAATGATTGCATACTTGGATGCCTTTTTTTCCAAATGACTTTTCTGTAATAAGGCCTCTGGTGCGATGTTCTCTTGGAGATACGATTTTATTTTTGTCATCCAGTTTTCTCTAGCATTTGTGTTTATTTCAAAAACATGTCGATCATAGGCTTGCGATCAAATGGATTCAAGAAATTCTCCCTTTACAGTCAATCTCTAGTCTGTTCACCATTTTAGAAATTGCGTTAGATCTACTATTCTGGTCACGAGGTATTCTCTTGAATGCAATGTAATCAAAAGTCTTAATGAGCTCAGAGACCATCTAATGGTATTTGGCTAAAGCCTAGTCCTTGACCTCATATTCCCCGTTAATCTGATTCGCCATTAATTTGGAGTTAGTATAGGCTTCTAAACAGATAGAGCCTGGGTTTTTAGCAGCTTGATCCTCGCTATCAACACTTCATATTCTGCAGTATTATTTAAAGCTGTAAATTGGAAAGATAAGGGGTAGTGGCATTCATGGCCATTAGGATTGACAAGGAGGACGGCAGCACCTGGCCTTTCTCTTCTTAACGATCCATCAGCATAAAGTCTCAACAGTTCTCTTTTTGGCTATCAAGCTTTTCAATTTTGTTCCCTAGTAGTGATTTCTTTTCAGTGATGTTGTGAGAAAGAGCATTTAACGATAAAGTTTGCTAATGCTTGTGCTTTGATTATTCTTATGGGGTTGTAAGTCAACCTGAACTCACTCAATTCTATGCTCGATTGTATCATTCTACTAGTTGAGTCAACTTTCTACAACATATCTTTTATAGGATGATCTGTAAGTACGGTGATGGAATGCGCCTAGAAGTATTATCATTGTCTTCTGGAAGCTATAACAAGTGCTTAGACAAGTTTTTCAATCTTTGTATAATTGACTTCTAGGGCTTGGAGTGCCATGCTGACATGGTAGACTGGTTGTTGAGTTTATCCCTCTTCTATTACCAAGACGGCGTAAACAGTTAAGTATACGAATAAGCTTGCGCCAAGATAAGGGCTTGCCAATAATGGTGGCGAGCATAGATAATGGTTCAGTTCATCGAATACTATTTGGCATTCTTCCGTCCACTTATATAGAGTAGTTGCCTTCAGTAATTTGAAAAAGGGAAAACATTTATCAACCAGTTTTGAAATGAAATGGTTAAGCGTAACTACTCTTCCTATTAATCGTTGCATTTCTTTTGTCGACTTGGGGAGTGCCATGTTTAATATAGCCTTTATTTTCTATGGATTTGCTTCTATTCCCTGATAAGACACCATGAAGCCTAAAAATTTATTCGTTGCCACTTTGAATGTGCACTTTGCCTGGTTCAACTTCATATTGTACCTTCGTAAGATCTTTAAGGTTTATTTCATATTAGCGATTTACTGTTCGATCAATACACTTTTTACAAGCATATCATCGACATAGACTTCCATGGATAGCCCAATCTAATCTTTGAAGATTTTATTTACGTGGTAACTTGGTGTTACTCGTTTATATGCCAAGTTTTGTGTAGGTCGAGTGGGCATGTTACCACTATGTAAGTCGAGTAGGGATGTTTATGTTATAACTTGTTACCTATTTATATGCTAAGTTTCATATAAGTTGAGTGGGCAACTTACCAATGTATAAGTCGAGTGGGCATGTTTACGTGATAACTTAGTGTTACCCGTTTATACGCCAGAATGAGATTTCGATTATTTTCTAAGATCTAAAATGATTGTGTATTTTGATCATGCAACTATTAAATACCTTTTGTCCAAGAAGGAGGCCAAACGAAGACTTATCAGGTGGATTCTTTTGTTGCAAGAATTTGACTTATTGAAGGATAAAAAAATAGCTAAAAATGTGGCAGTCGATCACTTTAGTAGAAGAGCTCAAAGAAGATTCATTACCATTGAATGGCTTATTTCCAGATGAGAAACTTTTTACCATGAAGAATGCCACACCTTGATATGCTGACATTGTCAACTTCTTGGTAACTAAATCATTACTGAATGATCTCTCTAGAGCTCAAAGAAAAAATAAAAAAGTAATGCCAATTACTATATTTTGGGATGTACCATATTTATGGAAGCATTCTTCCGATCAGGTAATGAGAATGTGCATGCCCAAAACTGAGTTTCAGTCTATTCTAAGTTTTTGTCACACTTATGCATGTGAAAGGCATTTTGCATAAAAAAAATAGCTCATAAAGTTTTAAAATGTGGTTTTTTGTGGCCAACCTTATTTCATGATGCTTTCAAGTTTTGTAAAACATGTCAACAATGCCAAAGAGTAGGTAGTTTAACTTATAGACATCAAATGCCATAATCCCTTATTTTAGTATGTGAAATTTTTTATGTGTGGGGCATAGATTTTGTAGGTCCATTTCCTAATTCTTTTGGTAACATTTACATATTACTTGCAATTGACTATATCTCAAAATTGGTGGAAGAAAAAGCCACTAAGATTGATGATTCTAAAGTTGTTGCAGGTTTTGCTAAAACTAACATTTTTAATAGGTTTGGAATACCTAAGGCTCTCATTGGTGATAGGGGAACTCATTTTTGTAACCGCATGATTGAAGCTCTATTAAATAAGTATCACGTTACACACAAGGTGTCCACCATATATCATCCCCAAATAAGTATCAAGTTGAGTTTTTTAATAGGGAGATAAAATCTATTCTTGAAAAGATGGTTAACCCAAGTAAGAAGGATTGGAGTCTTAGATTGAATGAAGCTTAATGGGCTTATTGGACTGCTTACAAAACACCAACAAGGATGTCTCCCTATAGGTTAGTGTTTGGTAAGCCATGTCATTTGTCGATGGAATCAGAGCATAAGGCTTTTTAGGCAGTAAAACAATGTAATCTTGATCTGGATAAGGCTAGTTTACATAGAAAGTTGCAGATACAAGAGTTAGAGGAGATTAGGAATGATGCCTATGAGAATTCAAGAATTTACAAGGAGAAAACAAAGACATTTCATGATAGGAAGATTTTAAGGAAAACTTTTGATGTTAGACAGAAGGTTTTACTTTTCCACTCACGGCTCAAGCTTTTTCCAAGTAAGCTTCGTTCTAGATGGATAGATCCTTTTGTTATTACTAATGTATTTCCTCATGGTCCAAGAAGCATTAAAAGTTTGGAAACTAACAAAGAGTTCAAGGTCAATACTCATCGATTGAAGCCATTCTATGAAGGATTCCAAGAGGAAATGGTGGAGCAAGTAGTGTTGGAAGATCCGATGTATGTTTGAGATGAAATAAAATTGGGCAAACAACGTTAAACAAATGCGCTACTTAGGAGGCAACCCAAGTTTTGAAAAAATCAAATTTGATTTCCTTCTCTTTCACTTTAGTTTTATCGTATTCTTCTCTTTCATGTTTGTTTATACATTGGGGACAGTGTATGTAATAAGTGTGGGGGGAGATTAATTGCATATTGTTTTAAATGATTTTAGCATGGTTCATGTTTTCTTTTCTTTTTTTTTTGAAAATTAATGTTTTCTTAGGTTTTTTTTTTAAGTTTGATGAGTTCATGCATGGATTAAATAAGAATATGCTTGAATGATATAACTTTGCAAGCTAACTCTATTTTAGTGTAGATGATGATATTGAACATGTAACATGCTAAATCTTGGTGATTATAAGACTCTTGTGAGTTTTGAGCTTAAAAGATTAACTATCTTTGTCAATCTAATTTCTTTGTAGTGAATATCAATTCATGTTATTATAACTCTAGAACTTACTTTAAATCTCATTAAGATTACATTTGTTTACATGCAAGTATGAAAGTGATGAAGGCACTTAAGATGAAAACTATTTGAACCTAAATAGCCTAACTTGTAATTTATCCCTTAGTGAACCTATTTGAGCCTAATGTTAACCTTTTTTTTGTTTAAATCATGTTTGAGCCTAAAACCATAAAACAAATTATTCTACCTACTGTAGTGCATTTAGTTACATGTTTGAATTTTGTGAAAAGGGTGAATTCTTGAGGCTTGAGTTTAGGGAAAAAAAAAGAAATAGTTGGTATATAAGCTATGGAATCATGTTGTATTTCAAAGCTCCAAGAAACAAAGAATTGAGTAAAAGCCAAGAACAAAGGTAAAAAAAAAAGGTGTTTTCATGTGAAAAAAAAATGGGAGTGAATTTGATATTAAAAAATGTTTTAAAAAAATACTAAGTATGCAATTTGAATTTTGAAATTTAAGGTTATATACATTTTTTTCAACTTTGTGCTTGAGTAGTTTCTTTATCTTTAATTGCCCTTTGTTTATCCATTTTTTGTTGCTACCATTCCTATACCTTAGCCCCATTACAACCATGTTAAAGACCTTCTGATTTATGTTCGCATGTATCATAAGTGATGGAGATTAAATGAACAAGCAAGCATATGGTAGTGCATGTTCATGGATTGCATTTAAGAGAAACACTAAGCCTAAACACTTGTGTAATATTGAGTGCATATCTATTGAGATTAGCCAAGATAAGTATAATGAGTTGTTCACAAAAATCTCTTATCTAAGATGGGTGCTAATCTTGTGAAAGAAATTTTCTTCGTGCTTTATTTTTTGTTTTTGACATGTATGAATATTTAAAAACTTTGGAAAGATTTAAAGTTTAGTTGCATTTAGAATTAATTTAGGTAGTTTGCTAAAGGACTAGCAAAATTTAAGTGTAGGAGAATTTGATAAGTGCCTAATTTTATATAAATTATTTTTCAACTTTAATCTTTTTTAGTTATATTTTATGATTATCATAAGCATTTATTTATCTTTGTTTTTATTTTTTTAGGATTTAATTGGATGACAATTATAAAGAAAGTAGAAATTGGCTAAGTTAGAAAATTTATGTGGGTTTTGAATTTTAGTGAGTTGATCTGGAGAACTTTAATTACACTAGAAGTTGGAAATAAAGGTTTACTTGGGTTAAAAGTTTGAAAGCTTAAGTAATTATCTTTGAAGACTATATCTTAGATAATTATGTTATTTATCTCTTGGATAAATGAAGTAAATCAACCCACAAATCCAACTTTATGGCTACATTCATCAAGAATGAAGATTGCATATAACTTCTCAAGAGATAAAGATAAAGATTACAGATTACATATTGATTCTTAATTTTTATTAATTTAATTATCTTTATCCCTAGCTTTAATTGAATTCTTTTTCTATAAATAGAGGGGGGTTAAACAGTTTTGATTATCTCATTCTTACTCTCTTCCTTTTTATTTTATTCATTATTTTTTAAACTATATCTTTCTAAGTTTTTTATTTGGCAGTAAAAAGATTTGCAAGCATTTGTATTATTCATCATGAAAAATAAATAAAGTTATTTTCAAAGTCATTTTTTTTACAAATATCTTATGTTTTTCTATTTATATATCATGGTTATCTGATTTCAACTTCCAAGATGCATATTAGTAGTTTTCTTATACTTAATCTAGAGCTAGTCTAATTAATTAAATACGTAATGGTTGGATTAATTTCACATAAGTAGCAAATAACCTCAATGCGGATGGTCAAGTTTTCATTTCAAAGGTTATAACAAATACAAGTCTTTCTTAAATAAAGTTAACTTTTGATTTTGTTAGATTGAATCAGTTAAACTTTCATAAATTTTAAAGCTATCTTTTAATTATATTCTAAAAGCTTCTTATAGGGTAGTTAAATCATAAGGGTTAATCATAGTACTTAACTTGGTTAATTAGGAAGTAAGGGCAAGTAAGAAAACCAATACATGTTTGATTCCATGGCTGATTTATTTGTTTGAAAAAAATGCATAAGAGTTTTCAATGATCGATAATAATACACTAGTTAGCAATATCGATTTACTACTAAAGTTTTTTCATCATTGATTTCTTACTTAAGCTATTTTCAAGGTTGTTTTTTATTTTGTTTCCAATCAAAAACAATTTAAAACCCCTTATTTATTTTTATTGTTGTTTTCTCAACTATATTCTATCATTTTTCCCACCACTTTGTTTCTTTTCTTTCCATTCCCAAAATCAATTTTATTCTTCTAAAGGTCATTGTGGAATACGATCTCTACTTCTCCATACTACGAATTAGAAATCAAGCTAGAGGAAGTGAGAATTATAAATGGGTAGCGTTGAAAACCAAGTTACCACATAAACATGCCCACTTGACTTACACAGTGGTAATTTACCTAATCGATCTATGACTTACATAGTGGTAATTTGCCTATTTGATCTAAGACCTAACTTGCCCATTCGACCTACATAGTTTACACCTTTGCTTAGGGTGCTAGTGGTGGGACAAGACAACAATCCCATATCGATTAGCCAAAGATATAGACAATGTCTTATAAAGCAAGGTCCACGTTCCCCTCTTGAAGCGCCTTTTTTTCAAAGGATAAAACCATAAAAACAGTCTATTTACTATTCCAAAGCAGACAATATCTCATCGCATGTGCATTCTAACAATTCTAGCATCAACATGTCTAACTCTCTTTACATAAATTTTCGTCTGATTCAAGTTTAAATGTTAATTTCAATCATTATCATCATCTATTTTTGCTGAGGTGATAATTGATTGTCTAAGTTTATTTTTAATAATTTTCACAAGGTTTTTTAAAATTATCTTGTCGGTTTCAATTTTGAAAATTAATTTAAAAATTTTAAATAATAATAAAATGGTTTTTATACTTAAAAAATATATTAGCCTTAAAAAAAATCAAAAACTCATTTTCTCTTCCTTCTTAAATCCTTTTCAAATTGAAAATCCTTTTCAACTCCCTTCTAAACCATTCTTCAATCATTAACCCAAATACACGAAACTATGAGTTCTTAAACAATTTCCTAGATTTTTGAAACCTAATCTAAAATCCCAAAACGTGAGGGTTCATCAAAGTTTCTCCAGCAGAAGTCATCCAACACAGGCTCGATCTCCATTAGTGATTATAGAAGGGAAGTAAGCCAACATTTCTATTTACTTTAAACAAGTATAAATCTATGCCTTTGATATGCTTTAAAGTTCTTGGCATGTTTACCTAGACAGTCTATATTGCTATTGCATGTTTCAAACTTTTAAATAAATATGATGTGTACCTTACCTACAACCTTTATAACAAAGTAACATGTAGAAGAAATTATAGAGTAGGAAGAAGAAGAATTAGAGAGAAAGAGTCCAGAGAGAAGGAGAAGAAATCAGCAAATCAATAAGAGATTCATACCTCCACTTCTATCAGTCATGCCAACATAGTATAGAATAATCGATCACCAACTCTAACAAAACTCAATTCCAACAATGGACCATTTGATATTGTGCCAACAACCCTTATACAACCCAATTGCTTACTGCCTACATATATACTAACCCACAATAGAAATTAAGAAATCTAAAGATAATTGAAATAACAGACACGCAACAATACCCCCTGTTTGGAGAACATCCTTGTCCTCAAGGATGGAAGGATGGAAATTTCTTAACAGTTCATGGAGAATTTTCCAAGTAGCGTCATCTGCGAATAAGTTTGACCATCGGATGAGCACTTTAGTAATAGCTATGTTGCCTTTTTTCTTTATTCGCCTATCTAAAACTTCTAATGGCTCCTTACTAATAGTACCATCACTGTCCACTAAGGGAAACTGCAGCTAAGTGAATTTATTCCCAACATGTATTTTCTACTGCGACACATGGAAAATAGAATGGACTTTGGAATTTGGAAGTAGTTGGAGTTGATAAGCCATCTTCCCCACCCTTGCAAAAATCTACTAAAGACTAAAGTATTCTGTTGACAGTTTCAAAGAACTCTTATTGATGGCAAAAGACATTTTATATGGTTGTAATTTAACATACACCCAGTATCCAACAGAATACCTTTTGTCAATATGTTTTTTATCAGCCAAATGTTTCATTCGCGCTTCGGCACTATGTAGATCAAATTTGAGCATCTTTATCGTGGCTTCATAAGCTTGCAAACTTCTATCAACCTTTTCCACAGATAAGTCACCAGCTAGGTAAGGCAAACGCGTGGGCACGGGCTACCCATAAACAACTTCATATGGCATTGAATTAGTGGTAGAGTGGAAGGTGGTGTTACACCAGCACTCTACTAGAGCTAGCCAGTGATTCCATTCCCAGGGCCTCTCATTAGTCATGCAACGAAGATAGGACTCGAGACAGTAATTAACAATCTCTGTTTGGCCATCTATTTGGGGATAATAGGGCGTAGAAAACTTAAGTGCAGTACCCATCTTGCTGAACAATGCTTGCCAAAATTGACTCATAAAGATACGATCTCTATCTGATACTATACTGGCAGGGATTCCATGAAGTCTTAATACATTGTCCATGAACAATTGTGTAACAGTAATGGCACTAAAAGGGTGCGAAGAGAAATAAAATACAAGTATTTGTTGAGCCTATCAACCACCACTAAGATAGTATCCTGATTTTCGGAATTTGGCAACCCTTTAATAAAGTCCATAAAGATATCTGCCCATACTCTGTTGGAAATTAGCAATGATTGTAAAAGCCCAAGATTTGTGCAATAATCGTACTTGTGTTGCTAACAGATAACACATTCACTCACTATCATCCTATATCTTTCCTCATACCCTTCCAATACGATGCAGTAATAAGTCTGTGTGTGGTGCCATAAATCCCTGAATGGCCTACAGTAGCACTAGCATGAAAGTAATGAAATAAGTCTTTTCTCAAATCCACATCTCGGCCCGGTACCAATTTTCCCTTCCTATGCAATTGTTTAGCATTCTAATTCAACTTTAAATTCACAATCGAATTAGAAGATAAGTCAATGATCAATTGTTGAAGGGCAAAATCTTGCTGCCACAAGTGAAAAATTCTATCCAACGGTGAAAAAAAAGTAGAGATAGTTGACAAACTATCTTGAATATCTTCATGTTTACGGGACAGGACACCTGTTAATATATCGGAAGAACCCTTTCCATAGCACATGTCGTAGTCATAATCCATCATTTTTGCCACTCATAGTTATTGTGCAAGGGTAGTAACTTGCTGTATAAAAACTTAAGACTTCCATGGTCTATTTTAATCTGAAGATGGCACCCAAACAAGTATGCATTGCACTTGTTGATAGCAAGCAAAAAGGCCAACATATTTTTTTCGTAGATGGATAGAACCTAGTGTTTTGGTCCCAACGCTTTGCAAAAGCAAGCTACTGGTCTATTGTTCTCCGTTAAGACTGCTCCCACCCCGGTACTAGAGGCAGCTATTTCCACTATGAATAATTAATTA
This sequence comes from Adansonia madagascariensis, assembly GCA_038381835.1. Classification (NCBI taxonomy): domain Eukaryota; kingdom Viridiplantae; phylum Streptophyta; class Magnoliopsida; order Malvales; family Malvaceae; genus Adansonia; species Adansonia madagascariensis. The sequence goes on from JBBYHL010000005.1 coordinate 9,294,342, forward strand.
AAATTAGGGATCGCTAAAACAAGAACTATTGTAACAGCTTCCTTCAACTTTTTGAATGCCTTGGTAGCATTCTCATTCTAATCCCAACAGTCATTTTTCAATAATTTTGTTAAAGGTTTAGCTATCATGCCATAGTTCGTAATGAACCTTTGATAATATCTTGTGAGTCCTAAAAAACCAAGCAACTCCTTTATTGACTTAAGACAACTCCAATTTTGAATATATTGTACCTTGTACTTATCCATATCGATTTAATGGCTAGAAATTACATATCCCAAGTACTTAATCTGACTTATTCCAAACTCACACTTAGTCCTTTTTAAGAACAAACAGTTGCTTAACAGAGCTTTAAAAACCAGCTGTAAAAAAGTGAGGTGTTTTTCCCAATCTGTAGAGTAGATTAGAATTTTGTAAAAAAAAACCAGTACAAACTGATACAAGAAAGGCTTGAAGTTGGTGTTCATGAAGCTTTGGAAAGTTGATGGTGCATTGGTCAACCAAATGGCATAACCAAAAATTCGTAGTGGCCATAGTGGGTGCGAAAACCAGTTTTATGGATATCCTGCTCGTACATTTGAATTTGGTGGTAGTTCAAACGTAACTCTAATTTAGAAAACACATATGCCTCTTTAATTTATAGAGTAATCCTTCAACCAAAGGGATAGGGAACATGTCCTCAATAGTAAGCAGATTTAGCTGCCAATAATCAACATAAAGATGTTAAGAAGCATCTTTCCTTTTTACCATGACAATAAGAGAGGCAAAAAAGTTAGAACTATTCCTAATCAATCTTGTATCCAGCATCTCCTTAATCATTTTCTCAATTTTAGACTTTTGAATGGCGGGATGTCTATAAAGGCATACTTGAACCACTTGATTTTAATCCTTTAAAGGAATCTTGTGATATTGTAATTGTTTTAGTGGTAAATTAGAAGGTATGCCAAGCAGTGCTACATAAGAGTCCAATAAGTGTTGCAAATCACCAAATGCATTGAGGAATTTTCTTGTGAACCATTAACATTTAGCTGTGAATGATGGTACTTAATCAACAGCAGTGTGCAAGGTTGGAGAGTGAATTGACCCTAATTGTTCAGCAGTGTGGCAGATTGTTTTTTAATAGCTAACTTAACTCTTCTAGGACCATTACCATGTATTGACTGCCACTTCCCTTGATGTTGAAATTGCATGGACATAATAGTAAAATCCTATAAAATAAGGCCTAGAGTCACTAGCCACTCTATTCCCAATACCACATCATAACCATTTAAGGGTAAGACCTTGAAGTCCACTAAAAATATTATGTCCTACAGCCTTCATTCTACCCTATGACAACTACCCATGGTCATCACTTTCTCCCCATTTGTAATCATAATCTTCAGTCTACCTTGTGTCGACATGGATAATCCCACTTGCCTTACTATCCTACTATCAATAAAATTATGAGTTGACCCTGAATCTACCAACATAACTAAAGGTTTACTAAGAATATGCCCATAAATATGTATTTTTTAAAAAAAATTAGCATTACCAAAAATAGCATGCAAAGACAATAGGGGTTATTCACTACTATCCTGACCAGTAGATAAAATCCCTAAATTATCAATGCAGTCAGAGAATTCTTCAAAGTCATGTTCTTCATCTATGTTCTCAGTAAAAAGTTGATATAGATGAGATTTCACACATTTATGATCAAGAATATATTTCATACCACACTAATAGCATAAACCCCATTTCTTTCTATCTTCAATCTTTGTTGAGGTAGGTTTCTTGGATTGAGCTTTTGCAGTTGGGTTGTTAGTGGTTAAGGGTCAAGAGAATTTAGGTAAGCTTTTGGACTGTAAGTGACGTTTGTATTGGTAAGGGTAAAGGTTTTTGGCATCAGTAACAATGGTGGTAAAAGGGTGGGTTTGGGGAGATTTATGAAGGTTGTGGTTGTAGTGGAAAATGTAGTGCTAGGCTTGGTGATGGTATATGAAGGTTTCATGGTAGAAGGAAATATAACGGTTTCGATATGTTTAGATACGAAAAATGCTTGGTTTAAGCTTTGTGGTCTAAAGAGCTTAAAAAGTTATGATATTTCTGATTTAAGATTATTAACAAAAATAATTAAAGCATAAAAATCACTTAATTATAAGAGATTGAGAATTCCAAGAAAATCTTGGTGAAATTTCCCCACTGTTTTTGTTTGCTTGAGCTCGACCAATTCTGCCATTAGGTTTTCATATTCTTCAGAGGTGAACCTACCACGCATCTTAGCTATGTACTCATGCCAATCCAACCTATCAAAACCTGCCTTGGACTTTGTAGTAAAATTGGTGCCATTGCATCACCTTACCTTCCTAGCTGAGCATGACTACCTTGACTTTCAAATTTGGTAGGAAGTGTTCTACATCAAAATATTGTTTTATCTTTATCAACTAACGCTTGAAATCATTCTTCTAAGACTTTGGGCATTCTAGCTTAAAGGCCTCAGTCGAATCATAACCACCTACCTTAATCCCTTATTGAACCACCAATATTGGATCTAATCGTGATGATGCAGTGACGGGGGCTAGTGAATGAGCCATTACTATCGAAGGTCCCTAAAGGTTAGTTTCTCTCGTTGCTATGAGATCAAGAAATTGCTTGAAATTCTAACAGCATTTCGAATCGAATATCATCGAGCTTCTTGTCCAACCCTGATCCAATTGCTGAACTTCCGTTTGCACTTTAGTCGGCTCTTGTTGATGTTGCTGGGGCTTATTTTGCAAGTGAGTAGTAACCCCATCACCCATGGTTAGCAAGACAAATATCTTTGATACCATTGATACGAACCTTACCCACAACTTTTATGATGGAGTAACTAGCAAAAAAAGTTATAGAATAGGAAGAAGAAGAAATAGAGGAAGAAATAAGAGAAAAAGTCCAAAAGAAGGAGAAAGAATTAGCCAAATCAACATGCTCAGAGATTTATTCCACCACTACTATCGGTCATGCCTCTTTGTACCAGCAGAGTACAAAATAATCGACTTACCAACTCTAAAAAGGCTCTATTCCAACATCGAGCCATATTATTGGTCTATTTGCTATCGTGCTAACCATCCTCAAACAACCCAATTCCTTACTGGGCTTTTTTATTAAAATAATATAATTTTTTTATTTACGTAAATAAATTTTTTTTAAATTATTTATCGAAATAAGTTAATTTTAAAAATTAGTTAAAATGACGATTTCTCAATTACAAAATTTAGTTGAGAAATGCCAAATTGGATGACGATTTCTCAACTTGTTATAAGAAATTGACAAATGAAATGGTAATTTCTCATTAATTGCAAAATCAGTGAAAAAAATTTGACAACTAATTGGGAAATCACCATATCACATGGTGATTTCCTAACACCATAATTTTTTTTTGGTTAAATTATAAGGGTCACATACTCGTTACCCTTATAATTTAGACTTTTGCAGCCTTTGCAAAAGGATATAACTTTTGTCATATCCCTTTAAGGTCACAGGTATTGTTACCCATGACCTTTGCATCAGATGCTCCAAGGAGCATCTGATGGCATCTGATGGAAGCATGGAGGGAGCTCTCTATAAAAGGAGCTTCCTCCTTTGATTTCATTTGATAAAATGAAAAAATTTTCTACGAAAAGAATATAATCAAAGTTAAGGTGTTATTGAAGGTTAAGTAATCGAGTTAAAGATTTTTTACAGGTATGATTTAATTTTATTTGTAAAAGTAATTTTCAATATGATTATATATATATATATTTGTAACTATGTTTTTATTTCATTTGTAAAAGTTCATTCATGTTGACTATAATTAATTATAAGTTATATTTATTTTAATTTTTATGTATGATTTTTTAGATAATTCATCTTAAAATCATACAATTTAGTTTGATTGTATTAGTATTTTTGGTTGAAATATTAGGGTGTTATCAATTTTTATTATTAAATATAAATTATTTAGTAATGGTTAAAGTGATTTTTGTTGTAATCAAGTTAATTTTTTGTTCACTTGATGATTGCAAAGAAGAAATTGAATTTAACTTTGAAGCGTTTAAATATTTCAAAGGTATACGAATTTTTTTGTAGAAATTTAGTTTAATTTTTATTTTAAAGCTAGGTAATGATGAATTTAAATAATAATTTTTTGTAGGAAAAAATTTTAATCAATTCAATGGTATCATCATCATAATCATCATCATCATCGTTATTGAGATTACAAGGGTATCATATATCATCAAAGGTATTATCTGAGGTACTAAATTATAAATTTTGTTAATGATATATTTAAAACAATATAAATTATTAATTTTACAAGTAATGAATTTTTTGTTGTAGGAAAAATTTTGATCAATTCAATGGCATCGTCATCATCATCATCGTTATTGAGATTACAAGAGCATCATATATCATCAAGGGTATTATCTGAGGTATTAAATTATAAATTTTGTTAATGATATATTTAAAACAGTATAAATTATTAATTTTACAAGTAATGAATTAATGACCTTTTGAACAAGATACTCGGTTGGAAACACGATCATGGAAAGCATCTTTTGAACCACCGAATCCATTAATTGAAGACTATTTAAGAAGAGCTAGATTTTACCATGTAGCCCTAGTTAACTGTTGTCAATATGGGGTAGGACTAAACGTGCGTTGGTTGAACGATGGAGGCTTGAGACGCATACTTTTCATTTTTCATGCGGTGAATACACAATCACACTAGGGGATATTGCACTTCAACTGGGTCTACCAATTAATGGGAAAGAAGTAACAGGGGGAAGTCTGTTACACTGGGAGGCTTTATTCGAAGAATTGTTAGGTGTGATCCCTCTCGAAAACTTCATTCATGGCTCAACTATCAAAATGACTTGGTTGATAGAAATATTTCGTTATATCCTTAAACATGCAACTGAATGACAACTAGAATCCGCTACTCGAGCATATATTTTACGCGTCATTGGTGGAATGTTAATGCCTGATAAATCTGAAAATTAGGTACATTTGATCTATCTTCCACTTTTAGCAAATTTGAATGAAGGAAGCATAGTTAGGGTTTCGCATGTTTAAGGTTCTTGTATAGGAAACTCTGCCATGCAACAATTGAGGCGACACATAACATAAGTGGCTGTTTAATGTTGCTGCAGTCATGGGCATGGTACTGGCTTCCATTTCTTGTGCCAATAGTTAGAGAAAATTATGTATATCCCTTTGTGTTAAGGTAGTATATATAAGTATTATATTTATTCTTGCAAAACTTGTATTTGCATGCGAGTTATTTATATTTTATTTGTATTTGAACAAATAGTATAGTCCGAAGCAGTTTGGTCATACAACTATGGACGTTGAAAGCATTAGAGTATGACGGATCGCATGGGACATAATACGGTAAATTTTGTAATAGTTTACCTTAAGAACATGCACTTTTAAGCTATCTTATTGCATATGATCAGTATTAATTTTTGTCTATTTTTTCATAGTTTTTATGAAGGCCATATATTATAGATGAAATTGTGGAATGTCTCTCATCAGAAGCCTTCCAAAATAGCCATATCTAGAGAGCAAATACAACATTAATATGTTTTTAGATTGTGGAATGGCACCAGTTGAATAGGGTCTTACACTAGTTTAGGATGCAACAAGCAATCCCCCAACCACCTGTGAACCTTAACGAAGTTCACAGAGTTGAAATGCTATAATCATGCAGAAAACTAGGCTGAAAGGCATCCAAACTAGATCCGATTGTGGAGAAAATGTTTTAGACGAAATCTTCAAGGTCCTAAAATTATGTATAACAATTTCTCACCATCAGATGGTTTTATACTTAAGGTCGACCATTTATTTTCCCATCGTCGAGACTTTAGGATATGAAGAGTAGCTCGCATTATCAACAAACTTCAAATCTAGACCCTCCAAGCTTCACAGGAGTACTCAATGGCATGGAATTAGTTGGAGGACGAATTAACCTATTTCAACAGAGTTTGATAATACCAATGCACCTAGGATGTCCTTCAGTCATCCTAAACCACAGCGTGATCTTGGGGTATCATCTAGTCGCAGGTATTCATTCAGTCATGGTGGGGACGATGATGATGATAGGTGCTATTGGCTAGAGCCACCCACCAGTAGGTTAGATGCCAACCTTTTGACTCCTTTGTCAACTGCAGCACATACGAGAAGCGTATATCAGTTTGGAACCCACTTGGAGAGTGGTACCCTCCCTCATTTTGGCCCACCACGTACCACTTCCATGGGTAGTGGGTTAGGGTTTTTTGATATGGCAGACATTACTAGGGTTGTAAGCGAACATAGGGATTTTATGTCGACTCAGGAAGAAGCCACTGAAGAAAAAGCACCGGCGGTGGAAGTAAGAGCCCAAAGACGTCAAACGAAGGGTGTACGTGGTAATAAAGATGAAAATGTTAAATAAAGAGTATTGCCACCACGTAATAGGAGAACCCTGCATTATTGTTCTACACCATGCAATAGGGCCCCCCCATCAATAGATATAAACTTGCATTATACAGTTTATAGTCTTATAGTTTTACAGTTAGGCAATTTTAGGATGTTATAAAATGCTATAAATGTTATACATTTGTATTGTAAAATTTTTTTTATGTTACTTATATTGGAAGATAATTAATAAAAAATATTTTATTATATTTATTACATTGATATAATTTATATTAGAATAATTGTGTAGGTTACATGTTCAATGCATTATATCGTTATTATTATATTACAATAATTAATAACTATATCTTAAAGATATTTTATAATAGTAATTATATTATAATAAATTCTAATAATATACAGTTATATGATCATTATATTATAAATATTAATTTCCTATAGTAATTATATTATTTTTTATAATATGTGTTTCAATTTTTTATGTTGCAAGATAAATAAAAAATAACTTTAACTGCATTTCATTAAAAAAATAACATGACATCATGAAATTGAAAGTGATAAATTTTACACATATAAATAGTTAATTATACGTAATATAATCATAAACAAAAATTGATAATCAATTATGCGAACTTTCCCCAATGTGCCGACTTGATAAGGGTAATTTTTCTAGCTATGGCCTTCATTCCTACATAGTCCGCAACACTTTGGTTGGCCTCTCTCCCTAAGATCCATTTCATTACGAATTCAACTTGATTTTGGTTGACCTTTGGGATCTTTCTGCATTTCTAGATTAGGGCACAATTATGGGCCATTATATTCCGGCCAATAAGCTTTATTCTTGACAAGTTGGAACTCATGTCGATAAACATTATTTATAGTCTGTAGTCTATAAACATTGTCCACATATAGCATGCAATCTATATGGATACGAGCACAAGCAGCAACAACATGTGCACATGGTGCACTTAAAACTTCCCACAATCACACCACCTCTCGTTAAGATTTACTTTGTATGTCAAAGCTACAACTCCCTCTTGGGGGTTTTCTAACTCCTCAACCAAGAAAGATTGCTTTGTTTGTGTAAACCCTCGAACAAGGTGTAAGTTAGCTTTTCTTTGATTTTCTTGTATGGCATTTGTGTTTGTTTCACAATAAATGTGCCCGGCTGACATCATTGCAATATGCTTGTTCCCCATCACCCTAAATAAGTTTATTAATATAAAATATGTGGCTTTCATCAAAGCGGTTATAGGAAGATGACGAGTCCCCTTCAACAGCAAATTTATACATTCGACCAAGTTTGTCGTCATATTTCCATATCATCTTTCTTCATCATATGATTGTGCCCACTTCTCTTGTGGGATCCTATTGATCCAATAGGCCGCTTCTGCATTCTCCGCATGAAGATTTTCATACTGTCACTGAAAATAGGGTCGTCATAACTCGTATGCTGAAAAAATAATATGATAATTTTTAGATATTAAAATTGATCAAATTATAAGAGAGTAAATAACCATAAATGTGATTACATACCCATATTAATAACTTGTCAATGCAACTCCTTATTGTTAAACCTCTTCATGAAGCTGGCTGTATTATGTCGAATGCAGTACACAGAATATGCATGCAGAGGTTTCCATGCACTACCTGAGTCTCTAGTCATAGATTTTTTGGATTCATGTCGATTAGATATTAAGCATATTCCAGGTTGTCTAACAACATATCTATGTAAGTTGTTAAGAAAAATGACCATGCCTCTTTTGTCTCACCTTCTACAATGGCAAAGGCAATTGGTACTATGTTTTGATTGCCATCTTGTACAACATCTAACAGTAATGTTCCTTTGTGTTTTCCATATAAGAATGTACCGTTTACTTGGATAACAGGTTTACAGAAGGGAAAACCTTCAATACTAGACTTAAATGTCCAAAAAAGTCGATGGAAAATACATATACCTTGCACCATTTAATGACCGTGGTATGCAGGTATAGTTTGTAATTCCACTATTGTGCTAGGAACAAAATGTTGCATTGCACCTAACCATTTTGGGAAATCATTGTATGATTTATCCTAAACTCCATAAAGTCGAACAATTGCCTTCTGCTTCACTATCCATGCTTTCCTATATGAGGTTATGTATCCATACCTATTCCATATCTCGGCAACCAAAACCAAGGCAAAAATGGCAGGACTTGCTTGTACCAAAGACAAAATGCATGAACATATCATGTTAGAATCTAGTTTCATGTGATCTTGTGAAATACGCCCAGATGCACAAGTATGAGGCCTATTATACTTTTTAATCTCCCATACTTATGTCTTCTTCAATAATCTTGCCCTTATAGTCCAGTTGCAATCGGTGTCATACATTGTACACTGGTCATGATATTTGATTAACGATGATTTTATTACTTCATAATCTACAGAGTTCTAGATATTATAGTGCTTTATAGTAGAAACCACGGCTTTATTTGTTGCAAATTGCATCTCAACACAGAGGTCATTACTAGATGGATTTCATCTTCTTGAAAACTCTAATGTTTGAGCATATTCTCAAAATTCTGCTACACGCATTACATCAAGATCGAGGGTGCACATATAGAAAGGTGGCTCATACTGATGAAGAAGATCGCTAGCTCTACTAGTAGATGACATATGAGAAGCATTGATATGACCACTGATATTTGGCATGGATCATGGTTGTCATCACTATTATCAGCTTCAACATACTCTTTCGGTTCACTAAAGTCACCAACATAATCACCATGGGCTCTATATGACACTTCAAGATTAGCAGCAGATGAACTTGGCCCTCCATATTTATTTCAATGCCTTTAATTAGAGAGTCTATCATTATAAAGTTGTTTGGCTCATCATCTTCGCTGCTTGGAACTATTGGTGACATAGATGAATAATGAAAATATTCATACAAATTATTCATCACCACTTGTGCATCTAGAGGAGGTTGACATTCAGGATTCTTAAATGACCATGACATATGTGTATCTGCAGTAGGCATGTATGAAGCTTCAACATCATGATGTACATCCTCAAGGTCGGCATATAACTCAGTTACACCAACATTAGGAAATTGCTGATGAACATCTAACATGCATCTGACATCATTATCATCTTCAAGTGGAAACGTCCTATATCGGACCCATCATTCTCCTATAGAAATATGAAGCCTATATTTGATATCTGATACTCTGGTTCTGCTTGTAGCTATGATTTTTACACTAATTTTTACCTTCAATTCTTCTATTGTAATGTTTTCGTTAATTCTGATAATTCTAGGATGGTCACTTAGAAAGGTAACACCTTCTTCATTGTTGACAATTTCTCCATTAGAATAGACAAGTGCAATAAATCTTTTACTCATGTTGGTAAGATGGAAATAACTCTAAACAAAATACTAAAAATTAAAAACTAAGAAATAAAAGAAGAGAATAAAGAAGCACTATCACTAAACTAAGAAAACAATAATAGCAGCTGAGAATGAAAATGACAATGATGAACACTTATTTATAATGCAACATAGTCAACAAAATTTTTTTCCCATTCAAAATGTTTGAATTTGTCCCATGCATTAGTCTAATCTTTGCAGTCTGACATTTATAATCCATGCATTAGTCTCATCAATTAAAGATGATATCAGAAGGAATCTGATTCCCATACATTAGTCTCATCAACTTACTTATATCAGAAGGAATCTGATTCTCATGCATTGGTCTCATCAATTTTTTTCATATCCGGAGAAATCACCTTTCTCATGCATTAATCTCATCAACTTATTTCATATCAGAAAGAATTTGATTCCTATGCATTAGTCTTATCAACTTATTTCATATAAGAAAAAATATAATTGCATACATTAGTCTTATCAACTTATTTCATATCAGAAAAAATCTGATTGCAAGCATAAGTCTTATCAATTTATTTAATATTAGAAAGAATCTAATTCCCATACATTAGTCTCATCAATTTATTTCATATAAAAAAATCTGATTATCTTGCATTAGTCTTATCAACTTATTTTGTTTCAAAAAAATTTAATTTTCATACATTAGTCACCTCCTTCCGAACATAAATAAAACCTAAAACTTATAAACTATGGTATGAAATAGAAATCGCCACATGATTTGATGATTTCTCAATGCAGTACAAAAAAAAATTATGGTGCTGGGAAATCGCCATATCACATGGCGATTTTCCAACTAGTTGTCAAATTTTTTTCACTGGTTTTGCAAATGATAAGAAATCGCCATTTTATTTGTCGATTTCTTATAACAAGTTAAGAAATCGCCATCTGATTTGGCGATTTCTCAACAATTGAGAAATCATCATTTGAAATAGCGATTTTTCAACTAATTTTCAAATTTGGCTTATTTCGGTAAATAATCTAAAAACGACTTATTTACGTAAATAAAATTTTTTATATTATTTTAATAAAAAAGCCTTCCTACTGCCACATACACATTAACCTACAATAAAAATTAGAAATCTAAAGATAATAAAAATAAATGACATGCAACAGAATAATTCATAAGTTATCTATCACTATCATCTTAGATTTCAAAATTTTAAGTTAAAGGTTCAGGAAATTGTTTCAAAAATTTTCAAAACTTTTTCAAATTTTTTCAAAATCTCAAACAAAATTAAAGGTCATGAAATTAGGAGAAAAGGTTTAGGGGTTATGATTCAAAAATGATTTGTGAAGATTTGTGAAAAAATTGACCATCAGAGAATAAAGATCTCGAATTCTAAGAGAGAAAATAGAAATTAGGGTTTCAAAGTTTGAAGACTAATGAGTTTTGATTTTTTCAGGTTGGTATTTTTTGTTTTAATTATAAAAACAATTTTATTATTATTTAGAAATGGAATAAAAAACTTTAAATTAATTTTCAGATCTAAACCAATAGAAATATTTTAAAAAGCCACGTAGAAAGGGTTAAAATTTATCTTAAACAGTCAACTACCACATCAGCAAAAATTAATGATAAGAATACATGTAGTAATCAATTAAACCTGAATCAAACAAAAATGAATGTACAGGGAGTTGGATATATCAAATAAGGTATAGAGACTAAATCCGTCACTTGACTATAATATAGAGACTAATGATAAAATTTGACAAAAATATAATTATTACCTTATTTTTTAAAATTTTTTTGAAAGTTATTGATTTAATATAAAATTTTCTTTAAAAAAATTTTTGATGGTTAAAGGAATGCTTATAAGAAACAATTAATAGTTAATAGCCATATAACCCTAAAATTATCTTTGGACAAGTGATGAGATTAATTCCAATAAGATTAACATTTTATTTGAAGGTGTGATGAAATTTAAGATTAAAATATGAGGATACCACTTTAGTTGGGGGCATTTGAATGCACCTTTAGTGGGAATTTGACTCATATGGGGAGTATTTTAATTGATATAACATCTAGTGATGTGCATTTCGATGCACGAGATTTAACCTTATCTGAGCGTTAATAGTACATTAGAGCTCTGGCTGTGATGAGCAAAGAGCAATTCTTTTTTTTATCTTTCTTCATTTTTAAAATTTTTCATATTTATTTTATTCATTTATTTTTAAATATAAATATAATTTTAATAGTTATTAAACAAAAATATAATTTTAATCATTATTAACATAAATAAAATTCTACTTTATTATTTAATATTTACAATTTTAATAATTTTTATTTATCATATATATACATTTTACTCTACTGTCCTTAATGGTCTTTTTTTTCTTACTATAATTCACCTAATCATCACCATTGCTTTCGAATCAAGCACATATTCTACAATCTAATTTTAATCTCATAGCTACAACACCCAACCTCACCGCTAAAGTAACTAATCTCATTGTCACATTGTTTTTAATCTCACTAGAGGTAATTTCACTATCCATCCAAATAGAGCCTAAAATCAACTTTGCGATAAGATTAAACATTATAGTGGTGAAATTAATAAGAATGGTAGGATATTTATCTAAATTCAAAAGCAGCCTAGTAGTCAGATGATAATAGAAAATGTCCATTATTAACATTATAATAAAATATATATATTAATAAATTATTAAAATTTATAAATTAAAATTATATCTATTATAAATAATGATTAAAAAATATTTAATTATATTTGTATTAAAAATAAATTATTATAATTATATTTATATAAAAATAATTTATTAAAAATAATTAAAATTATATCATCTTAAATAATAAAATATATATTAAAGTTATATTTTATATTAAATAACAATTCAAAATATTAATTATATTCATACTTAAAAATTTAAAAAAAATAAACAATCTAAAAGTTAAAAAATTAAATACAAATTAAAAAGAAAAAAATGGAGCAAGTAAAAGGGGAATTTACCCCTTGCACTAAGGTCTAGTGAACCAGAAGGAACAGTGGTAATTCAATAGAATCAGAAGGAATAGTGGTAATTCAATACTAATTAGGAGTGTTTTTTCAACGGGAAAATTTCCCCCATAAAATTTTTAAGATTTCAAAGCACTTATTCAAATCAAACCTTAGTCTCCTTTTTGATAGGCGGGTGAGATTAATTTCAAAGAGATTAGAAACAGTTATGATAGTAAAATTAGTTACTGTAGCAGTAAGATTAGACACCATAGCAGTGGAATTAAAATTTGTAATGGAATATGTGATCAAATATAAACCAACAATAGAAATGAAGTTAATTATAATGAAAATATAAAATAACCATTAGTGGCATATATAATTTGGTAATTATAAAGTTAATAAGTAATAAAAATTGTAAAAATTATTTTGTATAAAATAATAATTTTATAATAAAAATAATAATATACCACATTATTTTTATTATAAAATTTTATTTATTATATTAAAAAATAAAGTTATTTAAAAGTTTCTAAATAGAAAAGTTAAATGAAAAAAATAAAAATAAATATTAAGTGGAAAAAATAGGGATAAAAAGGGAAAAAAAAGCCCCCATGGTCAAAATTAATTTTTTTTGTTGTAAGGTCTAGTAACTTATTACCTCCATTGATGTGAAAAAAAATTTCAACTACACTAAAGGCCATTTGCCCTAATGGGCAATTATTGATGGCATTAGCAAGTTGACCTATCATGTTTTAAAATTCCTAAGAGCTTTTGCTAGATTTTGATTGATAGGTAACTTACTTTGAATTAGAGCTTCAATTTTTTTGAAGGATGCTGCTTGATCCTAATTGGTAAAGGTCTGACTTTGCATATATTGAAATATCTTCTAGCAATGGCTTATTTTCTTGAGTTGGAGCCTAGGCTCCAAGAGGAAATGTTTGCTTACTTGTAGGAGAAGGTCCTTCATTGTTATTCCAAGAAAAATTTGGAAATGCAAGCCTAGATTATAGTTAGAATAAGGGTTATTTTGCTACCTATTATAATTTTAACATAATTAATTGACTCATAATAGGGCGGGCATGATCACTAGAATGTCCATCCCTACATAATTTACAAATCACACAAAAGGCACTAAATTGATGGTACACTTATAGAATTTTCTTTGAGAATGCCTCTATTTGTGTAGTTAATAAAGTAATGACATCGCTATCATGAATACCTGCAGCTGTTCTTAGCAAACTTCTTTGGTGGACCATTGATAATTATTAGAAGCCATCTCTTTTAGCAAATCATCTTAGTTGACTTCCCCATAAGTGTTCCACATGTTGCACATTAATTATAATTATAGTTTGAACCATTAATCCATTATAAAAAGTTCGCACCTGAAGCCATTTAGAAAGACCATGATAATGACATTTTTTGAATAAATCTTTATATCTTTCCCAAGTTTTAAAAAGTGATCCGAATCATGCTGCATAAAAGAAGTGATGTTGTGGATACCTAATTTTGTTGGGCCCTTTTTCCCAATAGTCCTAAATACCTGAGATTAAGAACTTAGTCGTTACCCCGGTCGAGAGTCACCTCCTCCAGGTGGACCAAAAATTTTTAAGACATTTTCAATCATACCTGAATGGGTACATGTGCATATGACAGAAAAAGTGCCACTTTTAAGGCTGATTTCGGATAAAAAAGATAAATATTCAAGAAAAAAATTAGTTTTTAAATATTTTCTTAACAAATCTTAAAAAATTTCTTCGGATGATATCACAATCAAATTTTCAATTTTTAAGAATTTTTTGAGATTTTTCTAAAAATTTCAAAAGTTGACTATTATATATTTTACCAATACCCGTATAGTATTTATGTTGATATGTAGTCAAAAAATCCAAAAATATTCAAGCAAAATCCATATGGGCATTTTATACTATAAGGTATCAAATTGTCAATTTTGGTGTTTAATTTTGAATTTTTACAGTACCATGAGTATCATACTTGTAAAATTTTTTCTAGTGAAAATTGTTTCAAATTTCAAATTTTCATCTTTATTACTTTTATAAATTAAATTTTGACTAATTTGTTGAATTTAATTCATTTTCATATAATTTGAACATATTCTTGGAATTTTCCCATTTCTAAGACACCGAGTTTTCTATTTTATAAATTTTTTCAATGGGATTTTTTTTAGTTTATAATTTTTAAAATTCTTCAAATACCTTCACTAAATTCATATGAAATCAATTTTTGAAAATTCAATTTATTTTATGAGTTTTGCATTATTTCAAATAACCATTTTCTTCCATAAAGGTTTTTTTCATAAAATTTTACGAGTTTAAAATTTTTAATTGTCTTTTTTTTTTTTGTACATAAAATTTCTTAAAAATTCATTTTTGAATTTTTATGTGAAAATTTTATTAATTTTATTTTTAATAGGCCAAAATTTATTTTTTTCATTTCATGGGCCTTAAAACCTATTAATTTTTGTAATGAGCCGACAAAACCCACTAACTTTTTGACAAGCCCATTGAGCCCATTTTTGTTGTCTAACAGGCTTAGGAACATTATTTTGATTGAATTTTTAATCAAATTTATTATGTGAAACTATATTCTTTGAATACGTGATTTTTAATTTGTTAGAATTTAGTCCTTATAATTTGTTTTTGTTCAAATTAAATTTTTTCTCTCTCATGTCTCTAGATGATGATGTAATGCATGATGACACATGCAAAATGACAGAAATAATTAATTAAAATCGTATCAAATCAAAAAGTAATGATAATAAAAAAAATTAATTAATTAAGAAAATTTGTAGAAATGGCTAAAAGCTATTTAGCCAAGGGAAATTTCAGCCCCTTTTGCTGACTTTCCATTTTTTAAATAAAGGGGAAGGATGTCCATAAGGGGGTTCGCTATCTATAGCCAAAAACACTAAAAAAAACTAAAAATTTTGATGTTTTTCAAGCTTTTGAGGTAAATTCACTTGGACAACTCTTGATCTTTTTTATTTTTATTATATTTCATCTTTTTTGTGAGCTTAATGATCACTTGTGCTAATGGATTTCAATCTACTTTGAAAAGCCAAGTGTTGAAAGCTATGAACAATTTTATGTATTCAGTGATTTTTGTTGTATTTTTGTTAATAACTTGATTTTTGTTGGATTTTTACATTGTTGTTGATATATTGATTATTTTGTCTTGTATATATGTTCTTAATCAATGTTATTTTCTTTGATATTTTCATGTAATTACTTAATAAAGTATGCTTATATGTTGGTTTTTTTATGATTTTTGAATGTTGGTGTTGATTTGAGCTTGCTATTTGGATATATATAGGTTTATGTTGGAAGATAATTTTTTCTTGGTGATATAAAGCTTGGCCAAATGGTATATAACCTTGAATTCAATTTATTTCTTGATTTTTCTTGATATTTAGGACTATTTTGTAAAGTTTAAAAATTTAAAGGGCTAAAAGCTAATTTTCCAAAAATTTTTGAAGTCTTTCTAAGGGCATTTCCATGTTTAGCCAAACCTATATTTATGATTTTGTGTTTTTTTTATTTTTTGGCTATTTTGTAATTATAGAAAATAAAAGACCCAAATCGCAAAATTTTTTAGGCCATATATGCTTGGCTGAAAATGCCTTGTGACCTTTAGAGGTGCTTTTATGCTTATTCTAATATGTAGAAATCTGATTCATGCATTTTTCTATTACTTTGGGGTCTTTTATAATTTTAAAAAGTCTAGAGATTGATTTGTAAAATTTGAAAAAAATTGTTTCAAGGCCAAAGATACTTGGCCAAACCTTCTATTTGATTTTTGGTATGATTTTTATACTAATGTAGATGTGTTTAATATTTGATTTTGAATTTTGTTTTATTTATGGACTATTTTGTAAAGTTGGAAAAATTTGGTGTTCAAGGTCAAAATGGTTTTTTCCCACGTCAATTTTCACATTTAGGATATTTTGGACATTTAAAAATATTTTTAGCATTCCTTTAGTCTTCCAGAGGGCTGTAAAAAAATATTAAACTTTTCATATTCCTGTGGTTTTTTTAGAGGAGTATGAAATGTAATTTTCAAAGATTAGGTACCTATTAGCTATTTTTGCA
The DNA here is from genome assembly GCA_038381835.1 of Adansonia madagascariensis. Lineage (NCBI taxonomy): Eukaryota > Viridiplantae > Streptophyta > Magnoliopsida > Malvales > Malvaceae > Adansonia > Adansonia madagascariensis. The sequence goes on from JBBYHL010000005.1 coordinate 9,311,237, forward strand.
TTTTAGGTCAATCTTGAAGTTTAAGTTACCTATTGAGGTTATAATTGTCATCTCATATCATTTTCAAGTCCTTTAGGGTTATCGAGATACTTGTATGTTGAAGGTAAACCTTAGAGGTATTTTAGTAATTTTTCTTAAAATCGAGGCCTATGTGATCACGAGATACTTATATGTTAAAGGTTTATAGTAGAAATAGGTTCATTCATTTACAATGTCATCAAGTCCTTTAGGGTTGCCAAGATACTTTTAGGTTGAAAGTAAACCTTAGTGGTATTTTAGTAATCTTCCCTAGAACATAGGCCTATGTTATTATCAGGATACTTATATGTCGAAGGTGTACAGTAGTGATATGTTCGTTCATTTATGAAGTCATCAAGTCCTTTAAGGTTACTAGGATACTTGTACGTCGAAGGTAAACCTTAAGATATATTAGTAATTTTCCTTATAACCAAGTCCTATGTAATCATCAGGATACTTATATGTCGAAGGTGTTCAATAGGAATAGGTTCATTCATTTATGATATCATCGAGTCCTTTAGGGGTATCGAGATACTTCTATGTCAAAAGTAGACCCTAAGGTTATTTTAGTAATTTATGTTAAAATCAAGTCCATGTGATCACTAGGATACTTCTTTGTCGAAGATGTATAGTAGGAACAGGTTTGTTCATCTATAAAGTTACAAAATCTTTTAAGGTACCAGGATACTTATATGTCGAAGGTACACCTTAGGGACATTACATTAATTTATTTTAGAAACAAATTTTTTAAGGTATTGGATACTTACATGTTGAAGATACAACTTAGGGACAGTGTATTAATTTATTTCAGAACTGAGTACTTTAGGGTCATCGGAATATTTTTTACATCGAAGGCGTACCTTAGGGGACATGTTGGTCAAATCGACTAAATTCGGATCTTTAAAGTTGTGTTTAGTATATTTCGTGTAAAGCGAGTCTTAAGATATTTACTATTACTTAAATAAAAATAGAATTTTTAAAAATCAAGGTAATGTTCGATGTTAAAATAGTATATGAAATTTCTCCCAGCATATGAGAAGGGTTTTACATATTATTTTAATGAGATATCTTTTTAAAAAGGTAAAAAATGAGATTTTTTTTCAAATTTTGTAAAAGTAAAACCTTTTGTATTGCTCCAGCTATCCAGTGGGTTACAAAAGATATTTTGATTTTTGAAAGTTCAAACTTTTCTGGCTTTCCAGTGAGGTACGAAAGAGAATGATAAAAACTTTCGTGTTCTTCCAGTTTTCCAAAAAAGTGCCAAAGATGTTTTGATTTTCAAAAACATTAAAAACCCAATTTCTCATACGACATAATAAATTTATTTTATGAAAATTTTCAAACATGAGAATTATAATTAAATATCGAATAATTGAAACAGAATAAAAATCAAAATTTACATTAACTTTTGTTTAATAGGTACAATTTTCGGGCTTCACGAAAGGGTTTATCCTTACTCGTGTTTGTAACTAACTTAGACCCTTTCACGTGATCTTTGGTATCTTCATAGATCTCGGATTTTGTTTTTAAGGGTTTCATAACCCTTGATATAAACTTAGATTTGTGACCAACTGTACTTGATCAAATTAGATTCATGGCAACTCTAAAATTGGTGGTTTTATATTGACTATTTAGAGCTAAATCGGGTGAGTGATTCATCTCGACAACTCAGTCTTTGTCATAGAACAAGTTACTGAATTTTTTTAAGGACATCTATTGTAGGAAATGTTTAATTTCTAATTTGTTTTTAAGATAATAGATTTTATTTTTGTGTATGTTATGAAACTACTTTCAAGTAAATATTTATAAATATACATGAATATTTGTCATTTATCTGTATGATAAGGTTTTGCATTTTATGAATATGTTACAGTAAGTGGGAGTTCTAGTATATATGTTATCTTAGTATTGGATTTTTTTATAATAAAATAAATTAATGATAATTAAACATATTGTTATGGAATTTGATTGTGAACCAAAGTGAATATTTGGTTCCATATTGTATGAATGATTTTCATTTATTATTAAAGATTGTAAAAAAATGCGTATATGCTGGGCATTAATAAGTACATATATGTATCGATGTACAATTTTTTTAAAATGGCATTTGTTATGAAAAACCTTTTGCCAAGTTTAACAAAGTGTGAAAGCTCAATGAGGATAATTTTAAGATCTGGAGTATGAAAATCAAGTATGTGTTAAAAGAGTAAGAAGTCCTAAACATTTTAAACTACATCTTGGAGGACCTGGAAACGGGAATACAACCTAACATAAAAGGGACCGAAAAGCTTATGAAGCCTTAAAAAAGAAAAATTTCTACACTCTCATTACGTTGTTGAGCAGTATGAAGAATAACATCATGCAAGAATTTAGGAAGCATGAACAAGCAAAAGAGATGTGGGCTGCTCTTAAGATGAATTTTGGTGAAACATTATCAAATTTGAATTTATAAGGAATGCCTAAATCACAATATGAGGCAGCAAGTAAAGTAAATTTCAAACATGATAAGTGAGTTGAAAAATGCTGGTCATACTCTGTCTGATGATCAACAAGTTCAAATAGTCATTCCATCCTTATTATATAAGGAAGTATATGAAAGTGCACCATACACACAATGAAAACATCAAAACACTTGATAATGCTTCACTCCATTTAGAATTGGAAGAAGATCGCATTGAAGCATCTAGGCCTAATGCTGATGTTTATATGGCTGGAACAAGTTCCTACAAAGCTTCGAGTTTTAAACGCAAGCCATATAGTAGGTACAAAAAAAGAGCACTAAAGAAGACAAAAGGTAGCTCTCAAGGCAAAAGAAAGGCTTCTATGATACAACGCATGAAGAAGAATAAAACTAAAGCTTAGCGCTTTAATTGTGGCAAGAAAACTCATTTTGCTCATGAATTCACTAAGCCAAAGAAGGTACAAACCCTTAAAGGATTTTCAAATAAAGAAAGTACTACATTTGTTTCTAGTACTATATTATTGACTAAATCTCATCTTTTATGGACTGTAAACTCAGGGGCCATAGACCATGTAGCACGATATAAAAATATGTTTGTGGAATTTCGTCGAATTCCATGTTAAACAAAACGAAGTTATGTGGGAAATAATAAAAAGTTGAAATAAAGGGTATTGACACCTACAATTTATGTTTGCATTGTGGAAGATCCCCCATCCTAAATGATGTTTTATTTGCTACTAGAGTATGAGGAAATTTGGTCTCTGTAATAGTTCTTCTTAAATATGGTTTTAATATAACCTTCTGTAGTATTAGTGTTGATTTGTTTTTAGAAACAACTTACTATGGATCTAGATATTCAATGAATGGTTTTATTGTATTGGATGTTGACTACACTTCACATAGTAGTCTTAATTATAGTAGTTTTTCCTCGATTACATCTTCTAATGATGGGAATATTGATGTTGATATTTGGCATCCTAGACTATGTCATATTGGACAGCATAGAATGCATAGATTAGCCAAAGAGACATTATTAGGCCTTATTGGAAAAGTTAATCTATTGATAAGTGAAATTTGTGTAGTAGGAAAAATGACAAGAAAACCATTTGGTAAAAGAATATGACCAAAATTTTCATTACAGTTAATACATTCCGATATTTGCAACTAAATAAATGTTAGGGCTTGAAATGAAGGAGTATATTTTATCACATTTATTAATGATTTTGCACATTTTAGGTTTGCGTATTTGATTTCCCGCAAGTCCAAGACATTAAAGTGCTTTAGAAAATATGTCACCTTGGTGGAATATCAACTAGATAAAAATGTTAAGGCATAAGAACAGATCAAGGACATGAGTATTTATCCGATCAGTTCAAACATTTATGTGATGAAAAAGAAATAGATAGTAGCTAACCATTCCAAGAACTTCACAACAAAATACTATTGTACAGAGAAGGTATAGAACTCTTCTGGAAATGGTCAAGTCTATGATAGCCCAAGCAAATTTGCCCATCACCTTTTGGGATGATGCCATATTAACAGCTGTTTATGTACTGAATATAGTTCCCTCTAAATCAGTTGCATCTACTCCCTATGAATTATGGACCGAAGAAAACTTGATCTTAGTAATCTAAGACCTTGTTGTGCTACTCACGTGATCTTGCTCAGCAACATGGTAACCTAGGTCTAAGAGGCAAAATGTGTATATTTGTAAGATAATTTGAGCATTCAAAGGAATATATGTTCATTGGAAAACAACTAAATAAGAGTGTAACTGAATTTGCATCTCGGGATGCCATTTTTTGAGAAAATAATTTTCTAAGTAAAGGTAAGATTAATTAGGATATATTTCTTTATGAGATGGAAGACTTTAACAATTTGATTGTTACAAATTAATTATTGCCTATTCCAGAAAATGCACCAACAATATCTCATCCAAGTGGGAGCATGACAAAAAATGATTAATTTGTTTCATCAGAATCACAAGTAAGGAGTAGTAATCATCAAAAATTTTCTCGACGTCATTTTGGCATAAAGGGATAAGCTTTCATGATTACCCCACAAGATAAAGAAGAGCCAATAAATGTTAAAGAAGCTTTTTCTTCTAATACGAAAGAAAAAAGGATGGAAACAATTAAAGAAGAAATGGAGTCAATAAGATCAAACAATGTTTGGGAATTGGTTAATCTATCAAAAGAACACATAGCAATTGGGAACAAATAGGTTCTCAAGATTGAGCATAAATCTAATGGGACTTTTGAAAGAAATAAGGCATGCCTTATAGCTAAGGGGTATACTCAACAAGAAGAAATTGACTACAAAGAGACTTTTTCTGCTATTGTAAGGTTTACCTCTATACGCTTAATTCTGGCCATTGTGACAAGTTTAGATTTGGAATTGCATTAGATGGATGCATAAACTGCTTTTCTAAACAAAAAATTGAAAGAAGAAATCTACATGGAATAACCAGTAAGTTTTATTAACAAAGGTTAATAATGTAAAATGCGTAAGTTATTAAGATCAAATTATGGTTTATGCAATCTTCCAGATAGTGGTATATAAGATTTCATCAAGCAATCATTTTGTATGATTTTGTCATCATTGATGAAGACCAACATGTGTGTGTCAAAAGAACCAAAGACAAGTTTGTGATCTTGTCATTTTATGTGGATGATATATCATTGGCCGGAAGTGATAAAGAGTATATTATTATGGTAAAATATTGGACATGGGTGACACAATTTACATTTTTTGACTAAAAATTACTAAATCTTTCACTAGAGTCGTACTTGTTCTTGAACAATTTCAAATGCCAGATTATAAGCCAATTGATACTCATATCGCAAAAGGCGAAGGTCTTAGCAAAATAATGTTTCCTAAGACACCACAAGAAAAAAGAATCAATGGTAAGAATTCCTTATTCCAGTGCTATAGGAAGCCTTATGTATGCTATAATGTACACAAGGCCTAATATATGCTATACAATTAGACTCGTAAGTAGGTAACAATCAAATCTGGGTCCACCCCATTAGAAAGCAATTAAAAGAATATTAAGGTATCTGAAAGGCACTTGGACTATTCATTATGCTATCAAGCAAATGATCTGCATCTAATCGAGTATATAGACGTAAATTGGGAAGAAATTTAGATGAAAGGAAATCATCCTCCGAATATGTTCTCTTACTAAATAATAGAGCTATCTCTGTAGTAAGAAACAAACTTGTACAGCATTGTCCACAATAGAAGCTGAATTTGTGGCAATTTTAGTGGCAATGCAAGAAGCTATTTGGCTTAAGAGATTCCTAAATCATTTACGACTTAATGAAGATGCATTAAACTCATATTGGTGAATTGTGATAGTTAAGCTACAATTACCTTCACCAAAGATCCCAAATATCATTCACGGACCAAACACATAGATGTCAAATATAACTTTGTGAAAGACATGGTTGCATATAAAGAAGTCAACACACAGTACATATCTATGCATAAAATGATTGCAGATCCATTTATAAAACCACAATTCCTAGAGATGTGTATAATGGACATGCTAGATCTCTAGGATTAAATAGAATCTAATGTAGTTGCTAGATTGTTTAAGATGAACAATATGTACAATTTCCACTTAAGTTTGACATTAACAAACACTAACATCTATTATTAATGCATACTAAAGTTTAGTACTTTGTTTCATGAATGCATACACATGTGTACATATTTAAGATTAAAGGTATGTTGGACAGATGATTGGCCTTGTCACACAAGTAATCACCTCTATTGCTTAGTGCCAAGTAGAGATAAGATTGGTTTAAGCTTTAAAACTAAGAGTTTTACAAGCGCTGAAGCTTAAAACAAAATCGCCTTGATAATGGATTAAGATAAGATCATATAATGATTAAATTATGACCAAAAGTGAATGTTTCCACATTTCACTTTATCTGTCTATATATGCCAGGTGGAAGTCCTATTATTGAATTATTGAAGAAGTAGAGTTATGGACTCAAGTTAGATACTGAGTATTTGAACCATTACCTCTACAATATTGTTATTTTGATATAAACATACGCTCCAAAGGAAAAGAAGAGTACTACCGTAGCATGTGTTTCATGCCACATGTGCATTATTTGACCAAGATGGGTAACAGAAGAAATAATCTCTTCTTCTAAGTTGTGTGAGTCGATTAGATCAACAAATGATCACTATTTAGTACCCTTATGAACTTTAAACATTTCTTAAAATTTCATTTCAATGTTACCTATCTTAGAATTTTTTTTTCTAATGGTCATGAATGATTTGATCTAATGGAACATATCTGGAGAGCAACTTAATTGAAATGGAGAGATTCGAGAAAAAGTAAAGATCATTTTAGTTTCTCATTTCGATTTTTATTTGCTGGTCGACCAATTATATCGTAAAAGCTAAACACAATTGTGAATACAAAAAGTTTATTATATTACTAAGATAAGAGAGATCATGAGAAACCTAAAACGTGACTAAATGAATCTAAGGTGATGCATTTATACTCTACTTAAACGTTTGAGCTACTTTACATACCTAACAGTTGTATAGTAACTAGATCTCGAATAAAATATGCTAATCACATGGCCTATTTTCTTGTATGAACTTTGTAAGGAAATGAAATATCGATCTCTTAAAATTGGTTATAAGAGTATGTCGCCTGTTATGTACGAAAGCGAGATTTTGAAATTTGGTGTCAGGTTCGCCCATAACAGGTGGTAAGTGAACCAAGGCAACAAATGCCATAAATATTTAAGGAAGATATTTCAAGAGGCCTTGATATAATTGCCGAAAGCAATTTAAACATGTTTAAATGAAAGAAAACTTCCCTTGGGAGGTAAATAGTTTTTAATTAAACTAATAAAAGGAAGAGAAACTTCCTTTAATAAATAAGGCTTCACCTGGCCAAAGCCAACATATAAATAGAAAAGAAAGATGAATGTCTTTGTGATAAGATTTAAAAAAAAAAAAAAAGCAATTCGGCTAAAAAGGAAGAAACAAAAGAGTAAAGTTTCTCTAGTTAAAATATTCTCACATACTCTACAAAGAAACGGACCTTGGTGCCGTGGACACTGAAAAATTTTCGTAGCGTGACTTTATTCATTGATCAGTGAATCAAATCAATTTTTACATCGAACAATTTTGTACGTTTATTAATTTAATTTTGTAAATTAATTAATATAGATTATATTCATGTGTCATAATCTACATTATACAGAAGCTCATAGCTATCAGATATGAATCAACATAGAAGTTAATAAACTCTTATAAAGCAGTGTGTAACTCTAAACTGATGTTTTACATAAGCTGATGGCATTGGGTACTATTTATTAGTAATTTGTTAACAGAAATATTTTTCATTTTATCTTTAGGTTTTCCAAAAAGCTGTAGTTGGTTAAGAGCAACCAATCTATGTAGGAATTGGTGGGGATCCTTTAATGGAACCATCTTTGGCGATTGTATGACGAAATTCCTTACTGATCCTTTAGACAGAAGGTAACCTTTTCATGATTAGATCATAAGGAGTTTCTCTGGTAGTGCTTTTATTATCAGTATTATTTGGCTGCCACTAATTCTACTACAATTATTAACTTAGAAGGTCCTCATTACTATTTGGCTGTGTCTGGTCTGTAGTGAATAGCAATGCAAACCATCTACCTATTGCAATTGCATTCAGGTATCATTCTAATTAGTGATATAGAGGAAAGTGCAGAAGAAGATGCTGCTGCACTAATAAAGGTAATGGTTAACACTTCAGTATGAAGGAACTGAGAACTCCCAGATTGTGATGATTAGTACTTGTAGTACGTATGTGGAGAAAAAATAGTAGAGGTCCATGCAGATTCTCACTTGATTATTATTATTATTATTAAGATCAATTTTACTTTGCAAGAGTTTGTTCATAGTTTATAGTTCTTTGTGCCTGTGCAACTAACAAAATTTGCTTCTGTCCTTCTCAGGTGGGATAAAATTGAAGCATAAGATAGCCTGAAATCTTCAACACTTTATATACTATCCACTGAGTTATATATAGCATGTAATTCTCTAGGCAATAGTTCTATTTTACGTAGCTGATAACATCTTCATAATGATAAAGGCTAGGGATTCATGTTTTCTGTAGTTTGTTTCCCTTAGATAAAATCATACCAAAGTGTCTGAGCCTTAATTTCTCTTAGTTAAAATCATACCAAACTCCAAATTTGAAATAATTTAAACTTAAAAAAAAATTTAACTCAAAATCATTCAAATTTTTTTTTAAAAAAATTAAATCTAAACTTGACACCAGTTCAAAATAAAATTTAAAAAATACTGAACAAACCCATGTAATAATTTAAACAAAGAAACGTACCTCTAGCCATTGTTGATCAAGAACCCAGACTCGCTCCAAATACACAAAGACGAACACTCCGTATAAGCC
>JBBYHL010000005.1:9338275-9411016 GCA_038381835.1 Adansonia madagascariensis
GGGAGTGTAAACCGATTGATTACTCCTATTAATATTTTTTCTCTCTTCTTAAGAGAAAAAATAATTACAAAATCTTTTTTTCACATAATTTTTTTCTATTTTTTGTTAATAATTATTTATCACAAAATAAATAATAAATATTTATTAATAATAGATAAATAAATAACCTAAACTTTTTTTCACATATTTTTTTCCCTTTTCTACCATAATCTAGTAATTTGTAAAGTTTACCAACATGATGTCACTGATTATTTTTAAAAAGAGAACCTAGGGTTTAATCCCATTGACTACAATTATCTTGAAAACAACATTTGATATCACTTTCAAGATTATCATTGTGATTTAGTTACCGTGATAAGATCATATAGTAATTAGATCACTTAAGATGATTTGATTAAATTTAAGCTTAAATTATAATATTTGGTGTAATATTCTTAAATTATTGGTAATTTTAAATCATTATGTTTGATATTGCATTGAAAAAGGAGAAATGAATGTAAAACATAGGATTTAAAGAAAGCAACAATTTTGAATTTTATTAAATAAACAATTTATAAGATAAGAATTCATTGTTGTATGATAAATTTATAGGGTATGAACTAGTTCTAAATAGGATGATTCAAAGTTGCTGACATGTCTATATTTAAAGTTCACATAATTGTTTTTATGTACAATGATTAAAAAAGTGAGTTGCTCGTAAAACCTAAAAATTGAAAGAGAAACATATTATAGTGGCACCATTTTGAGAGGTAATTTATCCTTAAATGATTTAGAAGATTATTCTTTCTCGGTGATAAAACTTTTACCTTTTGGATGAAATTCAAAACACCTCATAAGATAATAAATCAATCATTGTTGGTGGTTTAAGATCGACCCACATAATAATTCTCAAATTACTTAAAAGTGATCACTTCATACCATACATCACCTAAAATCAAATTCCAACACTCGCAATTCCCTTTCTATTCTAAGTTGCGACATCCTTTAAGAAAAAAAAAACCTTTGAAATGTATTACATTATGATTAGCCAGTGACCCATTGACATGCTTAGTTTTGATGTCAGATTTTGGAAGTTCTATGAAAGGACTAAATAAGAACAATTTTCATTATCGTTGGTTAAACTTGTTAATTTCGGCAATTTTTTAAAAGTTAATACTACATTAATATTATTAATTTGTTAAACTTGTTACTTTTAACCCTTATCTTCATTAATTTGATTCTCTTTAAATTTTTTTTGTGTATGATTCTCTTTAATTTTTTTATTTAATTAAACATTGTTATAAATAATAATTATTTCCTTAGATTAAGAATTTTCTTTTTAATCAAACAAAAAAAAACTCTTAATATCAATTATGGTATGTCAACTAATATTTTTCTTTTAATGATGGTAAAAATGATTAAAAAAATGTTGAAATATTATAATCTTCATAAAAAAATAATTACCTTATAAATTTTTCTTTTTTTTTCTTTAATTTCTTTATTTTTTCAATTTATTTTTTATGAAAATTACATTAATAATTTAAAATTAATGTTTCATGTTATTTAATTGATCAACCCAATTTTTTTTTTCTAATTTCACCTCTGATTATATATAACTGCTTGCGATTCACAAATAATAGTTGATTAATTGCCCCTCGCCACATGGTTATTTTAATTGAATAGAAATATTTATATATTTTTTACATGAAACATATGTTCATACTGTCAAAATTTTTTCCAAATAAGATGATAAATTTTTATATTTGATTGTACAAATCATTTTAAATTACAAATCTTCCAAATAAAATATTTAGGAGAACAAAAGAATAACCAAAGAAAAAAAATAATACTTAAAACACTTCATAATTTTCTATTATAGGTTCCTTGAGTTTGGATTCAACATAATGTATATAGATAGATTAAAACTAAACTAGGCAACTTTGGATACAATACAATGATATGAAATGAATATAATATGAAAAAAATTAAAATCTGATATAAAATATGACATGATAGAGAAAATAATATAAATACGATATGAATACATGAATGTGTTAAAATTTATATAATATAAGTTATTAATGTATCAAAATTTATATAAATATATAATACTTTTAATATAAACATGATATATAAAAATAATGAATAAAATATAAATATATAAATTATCAGATTTAGTTAAACCATTGGGTGAAACAAAACAAACAAGGAGGAAAAGGGCAAAAAAAAGTCTAAAAAAGTTGTCTTAATAATTTTACGTTGAACTGGGTTTTGGGTATCTAAAAAGTCTATCCAATTATTATTGGGCCGTAAAAGATCATTTGGGGTTGAATCATGCCAACATCCATTCTTTTTCTCTTCAGTTTCATTTTCTTTTAGCCCAAAACCCAACCCTAACAATGGAGCGCTGAAAACCCTAGAGTCACTATATTTGTTTGGTCAGGTTAGAGTGGCTGCCTCCCAAGCCACCATTCGCACGGGGTTCTCTCATCTTCTGCAGCGGCAGCAGCAGCCATGGTATTCTCTTTCTCCGCCTAACTCTTCCTCTTCTTTGTTTGGTCCCTAAAAAAGTGTTTGTAAAATGGAGCTAATAAAATGGATTAAGTTGTAAAGTTTATGATCATGATTCTGTAAGTACATTTGGGTGGGGAGAAGTCGGATGTGAAGTTTGGGATTTCTTTTTTTTTTTTTTTTCTTTTTTCCCCCAAGAAATTTATGGTGAAATAAGTTTCGTCTATGTGCTTTTTACTGTAATATTTCCCAGCTTTCAGGATATATTTAATTAAGTTTCTATTTATATATTGTTTCGTGATACTTATTAAAGCCATCATCAGTAAAGTTGTAGGGTTTGTACTATTTTGGTGAATCAATGATAAGTTTAGGATGTTTGAAATCTGAAAATTGGCCATGAGTTAACGATGACTTTGGCCTTGGGGTTTCACTCGGAAGTGCTAATATAGATTTAGTTCAAGAGGTTGCGAAGTAAGGGTAAATTTCGTTCATGGCAGAACTGTTTGTTTCTTGTTGTCAATGAAGTGTCATCTGAGGTCTTTATTAGGAAATGGGTTAATAATTTTATTACAAAATAAGGGGTTAATCCTTTTTCTTGGCAATTGGCATTAGTGTTTGTTAATTGTTGTCAATGAAGTGGTTGATTGAGGAAATGGTTTGCTAAATTTGTTGCTTTTGATTTGTTTTGAGACAAATGGTGACTTACGTGTTGCAGGTGAACGTACCTAAGACCAAGAAGACTTACTGCAAGAGCAAGGAGTGTAGGAAGCACACTTTGCACAAGGTTACACAGTACAAGAAGGGTAAGGATAGTTTGGCTGCTCAAGGGAAGCGCCGTTACGATCGAAAACAATCAGGTTATGGAGGTCAGACCAAACCAGTGTTCCACAAGAAGGTAAATTCTGATACTAGGTTGTCAAGAATGTTTAGGTATTCATTTTGTTGTTCGGATTAATGCTATTTCTCGAGACTCCGAGCAATTTGTGTGTGTGTGTGTGTGTGTGTGTGTGCGCGCGCGTGTGTGTGTGTATATGCTTGTATGACTTTGTATGGTTTGAATAGGCCAAGACCACCAAGAAGATTGTGCTAAGGTTGCAATGCCAGGGTTGCAAGCATGTCTCCCAGCATCCAATCAAGGTTGGTACAGTGGAAAGACCTTCCCCTGCGGTTTTAATTATGTTTTTCATATACCATGGTGTTTGTTTCATGAACTAATTTTTCGGGTTTTTGCAGAGGTGCAAACACTTTGAAATTGGTGGAGACAAGAAGGGGAAGGGAACATCTCTTTTCTAAATGTGTTATTTCATGTCATGTCGTTTCATCATATCATATGTTTTATGTTGTCGGTTTTTCACTTTTACTACAGTTTTGGGGAACTTGGAAGGCAGTATGGAATTTTGTTAAAAGTTTGTGATTTATTGTTTTGATTTCGGAGGGACATGGTGTTGTTTTAGTAGTTAATGGCTCATTGATGGCATTTGTTTCAATAGTTATTTTTTGAATTTAATTGTGTTTGGTAGCTTTTAATAATCTCTGCTATGCTATATGTTGTATAAAAATCATCTGTAATTTATAAACACATAAATTAACAGCAATTGTTTCAAGCCCAACCCCTTCCCACCCCCCACCAAAATAGAAAAGCTGTGAATAAGTCAAGAGTTGCATGTTAGAAATTATTCAATTTGATTTTTGTAATTAACGATATTAAGCTGTCTATTCGATATTGCTTGATTGGATTTTTGCAATTAGGATAGATTTATTGTTAGTGACGAGTTTAGGGAGGATTTTTGGACATTCGTATAGTGTTAGATATTTGAACATTTTATCTTATTTTGTTTTATTTATATGAATATTTAGATACAGTAATATAAAAAAATAATTAAAATATGATATGATATAAAAAGTAATATGAATACGATAAGAATATTTATATATGAATGTATCAAATTTTTATGATATAAATTATTATGTATTAAAATTTATATAATATAAAAGAATTTAAATATTATTATAATACATTAAAATATTAATACATGATAAATATTATAATTGTTCAAAGTTTTGCAAATATCATCTGTATATCTAAATCTGCAAATCTTAATTACAAAATATTTATATATGAAATGTACCTATTAACGGTCAACAAAAGATTTATTGGTGAGGTGTTAAATGTTTAACAGTCTGCAAAAGATTTGTCGGTAAGGTGTTAAATTTAAACTTTTAATTTTAATGTTCAAATTAGATAATTATAATTGTAAATAAAAACAAATATATATATATATATATATGTATCTGTAAAACGGCATATATATTTTTATGAGGCTGACCTTGAATCGTAGTCCAGAAAGATCCGATCTGATGGCGTTTGTCAGAATTGTCATTCGTTCTTACAAACAAAAGCTGAGAAGTTGGTGTTATTATTAGAACTCGAGATCCAGAAGTCGACGATTAATTTCAATTTTATCCCCATTGGTCCATTCCTCTTTTCTATAAACCCTACCCAGATTTCCTGTTGAGGCAGCCATGAGGACCCTGATTTCAAGCACCAAACGTCTCATTTCTTTCATCACCACCGCAACCACCGTGGCCGAGGTCACATTTTCCCGTTCTAAACCCCGAAACTACAGCCTGATACCTATGGTGATCGAGCACTCATCCCGTGGCGAGAGAGCTTACGACATCTTTTCTCGTCTCCTTAAGGAAAGGATCGTCTGCATAAACGGACCTATTAACGACGACACTGCCCACGTCGTTGTCGCCCAGCTCCTCTTCCTCGAATCTGAAAACCCCTCCAAACCCATCCACATGTACCTTAACTCCCCTGGCGGCCAAGTCACTGCAGGTCTTTCCCCTTTCCCCCCCTCTTCCCTTTTTTGAATTTCGGAAAAAAAAAAAACCCAATTCTATCATATTTCTCAATAGTCTTATTCTTGTACAGGTCTTGCAATTTATGATACGATGCAGTACATCAAGTCTCCAATCAACACAATCTGTTTGGGGCAAGCTGCATCCATGGCTTCTCTCATTTTAGCCGCGGGAGAAAAGGGTGAAAGGCGGTCCCTCCCCAATGCCACCATCATGATTCACCAGCCTTCTGGTGGATACAGTGGCCAGGCTAAAGATATGACCATTCACACTAAGCAGATTGTTCGCGTTTGGGATTCATTGAATGCCTTGTATTCTAAGCACACAGGGCAATCACTTGATATAATTCAGAAGAATATGGATAGGGACTATTTTATGACCCCCGAAGAGGCTAAAGAGTTTGGGTTAATTGATGAAGTTATTGATCAACGGCCATTGGCTCTGGTCACTGATGCTGTTGCCAATGAAACCAAAGATAACAAAGATAACAAAGACAGCAAAGATAGCAGTGATAAAGGGTCCAATTAGGATAAGTGGCAGTAAGCCCTTTCATGATTAATTGTTGCTGTTCTCCAATTTCAAGGTTAACTCTTTTTTCTAGTAGTTTTTTTTTTTTTGGGTGTTGATTGATATTATGCTTTTGGAATTAATTTCTGAGATTTAGGGAAGCTTGCTAGCTATTATTGTTAATCAGAACTTTTTTTGAGATCATATGCATAAAGTTTTGCTGGCAAAGATTTTTATTTGACAATCTTTTGGGGATGTGCACTTCAGTGGAAAAGTATACATGAATGAATGTCCATATATTAGATGCATGGGCTTAATAATGCTTTAGCCATGACGATGGCTGTCTTCTTTTGATGCCCTCTTAATGCAGATAATCTACTCTTTGCACACTAATTTGGACTGGCAAAAAATTCGAAATACCTTGGACATGATTAAAACATTTAGTTTCCACCTCCCCCTTATCTCTCTTGCTTTTGTTGGCTTTGAAATATATTCTCAAAATTAGCAGCTTAATGGTGTCTGGAAATTAAACCATTTAGTGAAAACAAGGTTTTCCTTGTGCTTCTGTTCTTTTGATTATGTTTTTTCGCTGTTTAGATGCATTGAGACCTTGATTTGTTAACCTGCATTTAAGTCCCTATCTGTAATGAAGCTTTCTACTGATTCTTTATCTCTGGATTTAAATTGTCAAATGTGGCTACTTAGGACAAAAGATCTTTCAAGGACATTATGCAGTAGGCTAAAGGTGAGTGAGTGTAAAGATATCTTGAGTATGTTAGCTTCTTAGGGTTCTAAGTAAAAGAGAAACATGTTGGATCAGCTATTAGGCGTGAACAAGGGTCATATTAGAGTTTTAGAATTCGACTTAACCAAGCCATATGTCAAACTGCATGATGCCCACTACTCCGTGATTTGTTTACATTTTTGTTTTAGGGCTAAATGCAAGGAGGATAGTTAGCCGTTGGCATGACGGATTTCTGAACAAATTTGCTGATGTTTAGTCTCTTTGTGTGTCCCATTCTGTTGGAAATTCTTACCTTGAAAATTCTTCAGACTGTTAACTAATTTTGGACATTCATTGAAGGGCTCTGGAGGAGTTCTGAGAAAATTATGAGTGCTGGTTTTTTTTTTTTTTTTTTTTTTAATAATTCTGAAGATTTGAGTGATGGTGCAAACAAGAGTGAGGTGCATACGTGATTTCTGTAGTGAATTTACCTGTGGTTTTCTGAATGGTCATTTTGCCAAGTGCTTTGACCGTCTTCTAAAAACCGAAAACTGCATATAGTTCTAATGATGTAGTTGATATAATCGGATTTGAATTTCAATATTGTGGTTGGAAATTGGGACTTATTTCAAATAGTTTATCTCCTTATTAGAAGATGAATTATCGTAAAATTTGAAATTTTATTCTCAACACTTTGCAATTTTTGTTTTTAATTTTCTCCGATTCCTGGCCGCCTATTGATTTATATTTTCCTCGACTTGGAATATCTTGACATAAAAACACAATTGTCAATAGTATTAATTATTAAATAATGACTGATTAATCGATACCTAATTTGTTCAAGGATTTTTGCAAATAGATTTGACAATATTAAAAATGACTATTACATCGCATAAGCATGATATATAAAAAAAATAATTAAACACAAAATAAAATACACATAATGAATACACAATTATCTGAAAATTTATATAATATGAATTATTATTGAAGCAAAATTTATTTAAATATAAAATATTATTATTACATGATTAAATATAAAGCCATAATATAAATACAGAAATTACAAGATTTACTTTTAATAATCAGACGGTATTACAAATTGTTTTGAGATATTCAAAGAAACAGGTTCGGTACTCACCCACGCCCCTTACAAATTACAATGAAAAATAGGTTTAAAGTGAAGCGAAAACAATAAATTAGACAAATTACATTATACAAAACATATACGGACAATTTCCGATAAACTAAACTCCAGGGAAACTGTTGTACTATCGCACTTTATTTTTCTATCTGTATGGTACATGCAACTCCATAAAGAGCTTGCAATTGGAGGCCTTCACAAATTGTAGTTAAATTTTGATATGTAAATCGGAATATGATGCAGGCCAGGCAAGGGAAGCTAATCAAGCGCGGCTTTATTTTTGCGATCGGGGATGGGTTTTGGCAATCCATCAAAAATAGGTCTGGTAATGCCTCCTACCATCGAAACTGCATGTAAATCAGGCTTCAAACTCCATTTGGATGATGGCCAGAGGGATGACAAACTACTAGTGTCCTCATCTTGCAAACTCGATGTGTCCGATGAATTCCTCGACGCGGAATATCCATCCACCTCAAAACCATCTCCAAGACCTGTTGGTGTGGGACTGAACCCGGCAACCACTTCATCGGCTCTTGAATTAGTGCGGCTTGCTGCTTTGGATCTCAGGGCCAAGCCCTTCATTATTGGTGTTGAAAATCCTCCACCACTGGTGTTATCCTCCCACATCCTCAGATTTCTGCCGTCTTCTGATCAGTTTCTCATTTGATTTATCAGGTTTACCTTCTTTAAGTTCTCCAGCAGATATGATATCTGCTACGATTTCACCATTCTTATCATAAAATCTCAGAACCTTCAGACAAGTTCCTTTTTTCTGTTGCTTTAACGCATGGCAACCTTGTAATGAGCTCATGGGGAGACCCTTCGAGGAGAAGTCTTCTGTCTCAGAGACTGGAATGAGTCAAGTAAATCAGGAGGCAAAGGTTGTGCTGCGGTTTGGTTGGCACTGCTTTGCCTGCAAAGAGTTTTCATGCATGGTGAGCTTAATTGAAACAACTGATTAAAATTAGGAATCAAGTGATCAGAGGTGCCCTAACGCATCAAATCTAAAGCAATGTACCAAGAAATAAAATTTTCACATCTGGCAACTAACTAAGAATGCATTCTTCGAATGAAGGCTTTGCTTAAAAGATAAAAAAATCGTTAATATAACGGTTAGGTTGGATAACCAGTTTTCTACTTTGTAGCTTAACTATTGGATTAACAAATTTTCCATCTTTCCTACCCAACAAAAGCCAAAATGCAGAGCCCATAAATGAAAACCCTCTGCCACAATAAGCAGCAAAGCACATCAATTTTACACAAGGGAATCCAACTACACTTCAAGCCACAAAACACATGGAGGATAACTAATGCCACAATCTCCAGCCACTATGTAACTCATCAATACCTATGCTGTGATTATTACAGCATCTTACAAAAGCTCTAAAACTATTGCTGCGACTCATAGACAAGTACCCCTACGGACAAGAAAAGCTCTGAAACTACCGCCGAGACTCGGGCAAAAATAAGGCCTTTTCAATGCCATTTCCACCTTACCACTCCTAATTGTGATGGTTGCAATAGAACCACCTGATACCGAATCACAACATTTTTTATCTGGGGTCCACTCTTGAAGCGTCACGCAAATGTTTCCTAGCATAAATTAACAAGTTGTAGACTTCTAGGTATCTTCTCTCTAGAACTATATATGCCATGAAATTAATGGTACTGATAGGGGAACAACATAGTTTTAAAAAAAAAAAAAAAGGGTATTTCTAGGCTAAGCAGGATCCTCATTAAAATGCTAGATTTCAACTTTGAATGAGCGTCATGATCCAATATTCTTAAATGCGCTTACTATGATGTAATTAATATTTGCATAGTAATTTTACACGCAAATTGCAGTTTGTTTGAGCAAGAACAAGTTGTTGGATGAGTAAGCATTCATTATCAGTCCTGATGTGAAGGTCAATACTGTCGATATTTACAAAACCATTAAAGGACAACCTTAGTTGGAATGAAAAGATTTAATAAATCCTTAAATATTATTTATTCAAAAAGTTCAGCAATAAAATGCAACAATGTGTTTGACAGAAGTTCTCTGACACAACAAGGATATGAAAGTTTGTCCTCAATGTGCTAAGAATACAGCACAGAATGAGAATTTCTAAACGACCAAAAAGAAAAAAAGGCGTATTAAGTGAATCCACTCGATTAGTTTTAATATCAAGATGATCTAACTAAAAGTTCTCACTGCATCACCAAATAAGAAACAAATAAAAAGTGCATCAATCCTTTAACTAAAGTTACAATATACCCGAAAATAACAATTTAAGGCATAACTATAAGATGACAAAAAAGGCACAAACAAAAGAATGATTCAAGTCATAATCATAAGAAGACATTGTTATAAAGCATGAATTAACGGACTGTTATTCTTACAACAAACCCCATCTTCTCTCTTGAGTCAGATTTTCTTGACAAATTCTTCCAAATTGCACTCTTTAAATTACGAAGCTTAACATACTTAGGTGTAAATATGAAAATGCACATATTATTTTAGCAACCGACTTAACGGAGAATTTAAGAGAGTTTTATTTAAAGTTCAAGAGTTAGAAAGGGGAAAAAAAACAATTAGTATTATTATTTAGTATTAGAGACGGCATAATACCCTGGTGAATCGGAAACATTTGACAAGCAAGGCGATGGTGAATGCTGCCCTGGTAAAGGGATATGGAGTGACTTAAGAGCAAACATTTGAAGATCTGTAACCAGACCATTCATCTTTTTTTATGTCAGCTACCTGATTATTTCATATCCATAACAACAGCAGCAACAACAACAATTTGACAGTACCTTAGACAAACCATAAACAATAAAAATTAATAGTAAAAACACTTCCCATAGATAATTAGATTCAAATCCTAAGTTACCATTGCTCAATTTCCCCTATTAACTTCCCAAAATATAAAGAAATACAAAAAGGATGAATTATCTATAGTTACCTCAACGCCATACTTGATAGCGACACCAGAGAGAGCATCGGATCGGGAGACGGGATGTTATCACAGCATTGTTGTTGTATGTGTGCTCGTATTATTGCATATACATCCATATTACACACACACACACACACACACAAAAACACAGATATATATATATATATATATGATCTTACCAATAATTACCTTAATTGCACGCTTTAAAATTGCTATATGTAATAATTAATAATAGATATTCGATGTATTGGAAATTACTATATTCATCATTACATTTATCCATGTATTAAACCAGAGAATATAACTGCCATAATTTGATTTGTGATTGCTTGAAGTGCTTGCTTTACTGGCAGCTAAAAATTCAAATCTGAATATTAGTTTAGTTTTCATTTTTTGTAGAGTTTATAAAACATCCAAAACAAAATTTAGTAGTGTCAAATGCATGACTCAGCCGAAGATATTTCCATGGTTGATGCCTGTCAAATTATAGGAATTTTTTTGGTTTTAAGCATTTGTATTGTAGCATATTGTACTTTCTCAGGGCAATAATTTATTCAAATTGAATAATCATAAGCTGTTGTTTCTTGAATCCGTTTCGAAAGATGCCGTTTCTAATAGCAAAGCAACAAGAATTACATGCAAGAGTCGAATAGAAACAAACAGAGGGGAGCAAATGAATCGATAGAAACCAAAAAGCTGTGTAGCAGTCTTTAACTACATAAACCAACGCTTCTTCTCAATCCCCGTCTTCATTTTTTGCTACTTTCTTGGTGAATAACTTATAGCAATGGCAATCAAAGTTCATGGAATCGCCATGTCTACATTTACCACACATGTCTTGCTTTGTGTATGTCAGAAAGGCCTCTCATGCGAGGTTTTCCAGTTGACGTGAAAAATTCTGCCCATAAACAACCTTATTTTTATCTAAATATGAGGCTACTAAGTAAAATTTCATTATTATTGAAGTTGTTTGCCCATTTCCTTCTACATATAAAGCTAACGTAATTTGGTTTTTTGCAGATAACCATTTGGTCAAATACCTGCGTTAGAAGATGGGGGTGTCAAGGTCTTTGGTGAGATTCATTAATTCTTAAAATAAAAAAGGCCTTTTCAGAAAACTCGAGATCAGGTGCCAACCACCCCTCCTTTACGAATTAATGACATAATTACACTATTTTGTAACGTTATAATTCATATTATTTCCTATGATCAAATCATTACTTTAATACCAATTCAATGAAAATTAAAAAAAAAAACTTTAATGCAACCCACAATGTAACAATTTTTTTTTTTTTTTTTTGAAAAAGAAGAAAAGAGTAGGTGGTTATAAAAGATTTAGGGAAGTGGATAATTCTTTAAATATACAAGAAAAGATGATATATCTTAGATTTCTACATAAGCAATTTAAATAAAGCATTTTACTTGATTGTAGATCTAAGTGATCTGTGACATTAAATTTTCTATAGAAATGTTAACATATACCCATTACTTTTATTTCCAATCTAGATATAAATTGTAATTTTAATAAAGAATGCAATGGTTGATGCTCCTTACTTACATTTTCCTACGTTCCATCTTATAATTTTTCAGCTAAGTTCGTTCATAATCTGTTCAAGTAAATTTAGTGGTTCTTAAACTACAATCTCTTTGACTAGAATTAGTTGGACCACCACTTTTTTCCTTTTTTTTGGCTTAATGAAGAACAGTTATGTCCATCCACTTCAATCAAAATAAATATACTAATTAAAATAGCCAGGTTCTAAGCGACTCCAAATATGGAATTCCCACTACATTTCAAAAACTTCTATATAAAATTTAAATGCCAGTTTAGACTTTTGATTAAAAATTTAGACTCCAGCGTATTCTATTTCCAATTACTTTGGCTCTTTCATTTATATATGATCTTACAGAAAAGGTTTCTTTCGCAATTCATCTTTCGGTAAGATAGATTTTCACCGAGTTCCCATTCCTTAACTAATTTTCCTCTTCTTTTTTTTCTTTTTAATATATAAATTGATCTGATGTGCAGGCTTCATTAGCATGAAAGGATTGGATGTGAACAAGCTTCTGAAGTGTTTTTTTATTTTTTTATTTTTTTTTAATTTGCTCCTTTTTATTGATAGATTCCAAATTTGGAATCTTTTTGTAATGGTAAAATGCCAGCTTGCTTCCGTCGCTGACATATTCCAATCGGTGTTATTGTACTATATTAGTGTCGACCGTATTATACTGATTTCGACATATAACAGCATCAATAATAATTGGTTTTATTTTTATTTTGGTTTCAGTCTGTACTGGCCGTATCTGTAAGTATCGACCTATACCAGTCGAAAATAGTTATACTAGTCGGTACATAGTATAAGCTTATAAAAAAAGTTAATCCGATTTTGATTAATAATCTGATGAATATTATACATAATTAATCATAAATTTAATGAATATTAGACATAATTATTCGTAAATTTAATGATCATTAAAAAATTCTAACCTTACTATTTGACTAGTATTAATTTTTTTATATTTGATGAAGTTTTTTTTAGAACATAAATATTTAATTAATAAAATTTATTTAATCTTATTTATTTCATATTTAAAAATATTTTAATATTTAAATTAAAAATATTCAAACTCTTATAAACTCGAAACAGTACACCGAAATACATTGATATCAATATATACTTATACCAAAATAAAAATAATATATCTATCGATACAATACTAATTACCTTGATTCAAAAACTTTTTTGTAATAGTGAAATACAAGACTTCAAGAAAATTTTCAAAAAACTTTTAAGCTATAATGGAAATGCTAGATGCGGAGTACGAGGTTCATCCTAGTCTATGATAATAAGTAAAACCAAACCTATATTATATTTTACAATTTCATCTACGTCTTAGGAGCACATTCGTCGGTTATTTTATTAAAATGATATTAAAAATTTTTTATTTATAATTTTAAATTATTTTTGAATTATTTATCAAAATAAATTAATTTTTTTAGGCCATTGAAAAATCAATATTTGATTGAATGAATTCTCAACAAATGCCGATTCCTTAAAGTAATATTGAGAAATCAACAATTTCTTTGTGAAATGGCAAAATTGAGGCAAGGCTTCTAGGAAATAACCCGATCAAATGACGATTTCTCAATATACAGCTAAAAAAGCAAAGCGATTTTCTAGTTTATTTTCAATCTGAATTTTTTATATTGTCTTGAGAAATCATCAATTTTAAGCTTTATTTATGTCCGAAGGATGGGATTAATGTATAAAAATTAATTTTTTTTATATAAAATAAGTTGAGAAGACAGGAATCAAATTTTTTTGATATAAAATCAAATTTCCCTAAGAAATCGATATTTCACTGGTTCATTTTTTAAAATTACTTTGAGAAATCGATATTTTATTAATCGACTTTGCTTCTATTGTTGAAAATTTGTTCAATCAAATGCTGATTTCTAAATGGTTTTCAACAAATGCATGGGTTTTCGACGAGCTGAAATCCATGCAATGGTGAGCTCTGCATTGGTTTTAGAATATGTTCAAAAATCTAATTATTATGCATTTATCTTAACAACTTATTTTATACAAAAAAAAATATAATTTTTATACATTAATCACGTAAGAAAAATAATTAAAACATAAAAATATAAATACAAAGCACATATAAAAAATTATATAATTTAAATTATTAACTTATTAAAATTATTATAAATATATGATATTTTAAATACGATTATAATATTAAAAATATAAAAAATATAAATATGACTTAAATACGTAAACTTTTAAAAAGAATTAGAGAAGCATCAAATATAATGAATTAAGACTTAAGAAAACGACAAGCCAACTAAACCCCCCCCCCCACACCCACCACCCCCCCAAAAAAAAAAAAAAAGAGGGGAGACAAAAGTATTGCTGTTCAGTTTTAATAGTCTTCCAACTCAAGAAAACTACCCCTTATAATGCAAAATCCTATTTTTCAGCTAGAGGAGACATTTAATAATTTAATTGTGTTCATATTTACACCACTGACAAAAAATACAACACAACATATACACACAAATATCCTAGCCAGATCTACACAGTTCTAGGACTGCTGATTCGCAATTCTTTAATTTTCCTAAAAAAAAGGTTACAAATGATTCTGAATCACCCCCCACTATTTGCCTTCATATCAGATCCAATAAAGGTCAGTACGTAATAGAAAAATATACTGGACACTTCAATTTAGAAGGAATTGAGGGAAGCATAAATCACTAATAACTTGTTAAAATGAAATTGAGGTTGTCAATTGTCAGTCATGGCCGGTAAATTCTGATGGTTTTTTTGACCTCAAGCCGACAGAATGGACACCGCGAAACTGCAGACGAGCATCTACGACAAAGCACATGGCCGCAAGGAACTATTGTCATATCAACTTCATTGCTCAAACACACCCGGCAAAGCCAAGCTGTTTTCGCTGTTTCAGCTTCTTTTGCAGCTACATCAACCTTTTCCTGCAGAATTCGGTTCGTGACATTCAAAACTCATCCATTTTCTAATAAGACTCAAGCACAAGTAGCTATGCATGCATTGAGTTTTTTGATGCACACTAGGATGCTGGATTTTGCAAAATCATTTTAACATGGCAAAAAATCGAACCTGTTCAAGCACAAGTGCTGTTCGGGTTTCTTTTAATTGTTCTTGGAGGGTTATAGTTTTCTGCAATAGTGACTGCTTCTCCACATCCATGTTGATTCCAGCTGCAGAAAGCATCTCATTAACTGCCTGAACCAGTTCTGCAGCCGATACTCGGCCATACTGGAGCTCTTTAATAGGCTGAATTAAAGATAAAGAAATCCTTATCAGTTGCTGCTATACGATAAAACAGTACAGTAAAGTCCACTCTACTGCTAATGATTACCACAGAACAAGGACATAATTCGTGTCGCAATACAAATCCCATATGATGCTAAGGGAAGACTTATTCGAATCAATTAAGATATAGCACCAAGACATCTAAATAATTGAAGTTTAAATTTGTAGCTTTTGAGCTAAATTAGTCTCCCTTTCTTTCCCTAGATGGAATTGTTTTAAATATAAACTTGGTTAAAAGGAGCAATGTGATTGCTCGGGCTTCTGAATATGAGATCAACAGCTCAAATTCTGTCAAGTTCTAGAAAATCCCCCCCCCCAACCCAAATCAAACGCATGCATGTATATCCACTCCAGCGACTCTTTGTGCAGGGATGCTCAAATTCCGTATTCTCAAGGAGTAGGGAATATTACCAAAGTGACACAAATGAGGGTTCCGGTATGAGTACAGAAACCACATGGCTATTTGTAATTAGATGAAGCAACAGTCAAAATTATATTTCAGTATCAAGAGAGCAAAACGATCCAAACCTGAGAAGATTTTCTTCTGCCTCTTTCAGAACTTTCTGGCATCTCATTGTGAATCCTGTTATAAGATATGACAGGATTATCCTCAGGTAAGATGGCTGAGGATGCACTGTTTCCCATTGATACACTTCTAAATGAGAAAACCTGTGAAGAAAGAAGAGATTCAGTCTTTCCGGGTACTGTTTCTACCTTGAATCTATAGAGGGCTTGGCCTGCTGAAGGTCTGACATCCTCTGGAACTCTACCATATTTCAGCTTCTCTCCATCTTGAGTCCGCCAAGCCACTATTTCTCCCCTATAAAATGGCCTCAATGGGTGAAGTTGCACTTGAACCGCATCTTGAGGCATTATTTCTTTGCCCATCAAATTGTTACTAGTGGCTTCAATCTCTTCTCTCTTGTCAGAGTGAAGTTTCAGAATGCCAACGATTGCAGCCTCAGATCCTTCTGGACATGAAAATAAAGATCCTATAGGCAATGGAATGGTGGATCCTAAAACTTGGCTTACAACAGTTGCAATGACATCAAGAACAGATATATAAGCTGGAGGCTCAGCAACCAGAATACAGTCTTTAGACTGGTTGATAAAGTAAAGAGTCCGATGTCTAGATCCATTCTCCCACCCTGGAATTACAGAATCCTTAGATACAAAGGTAACATCTAGAGACCTTGATAGGAGCCAGAAACGGGTATGAAGGTACTTAACAAACTGCAACTTGTCTGCAATAGATTCTAGAGAACTACGTATACTTTCCAAATCCATATTATTAATCGGTGGAACATAACCAGCTATACTATTTACAAGAGTCCACACAGCACCCTGAAAGGATCTGCTTAACAGCTTCTCTCTGACAATAGCTAACGTAATAGAACCAATACTATCCAAAGTCTCTATATTGCCTTCATTATGGAGTTCCTGCAAACAAAAGCACACAAATGGAATGAACACTTGCTCTAATATTCTTAATTCTAGGAGACTATGAAAAAAACACAAAAAGATGTCAACAGAACAAGATCAAATACCTCTATGACAACTTCAGATAGCTTTTTGATGCCTATGAATGTACATATTCTCTCAGGAATATTTGGGTGACCAAATCTTAACCTAGAAGTGTCAATATGCTTGACAAATCTAGAGCCATATGAATCAATGTAGACACAAGTTTTTGCATGAATCAGTCTGCAGCCATCATCTGGGACTATAGCATCTGATTTCCAGTCAAGCCTATCAACCATATTTGCCTCAACAATTCCATCACAGACAAAATATAGAATTTCCATCACAGCACGGAGTTCATTTGGATTTAGGCGCTGAAATCCACATGCTTGCTGCAGATTTAACAGAAGCTCTTTTGCAGAAGCAACTGATAGCATGTCTTGAAGTCCCAAATCCTTAAGAATCTTCATAAAAGGAAGATAGAGAGAAGGAAGTTCAAAAGCGAATGGTGCCAAATTAATTGTCAAACGAGCAAAAAGAGTGTTAGCTGGCAGTAGGCGAGTTCCATTCGCAGCAGGCAGAAATGCTACTCCTTGCAGCTTTACTATATCTGCATAAGCCAAACTTTCATAATTCAGTCACTTCTCACAATATAATTCCACAACCTTCATGTGCGAAAGGTAAATTTGCATAAACCAAGATTCAATGAACTTATCAGTA
Source organism: Adansonia madagascariensis (assembly GCA_038381835.1). Taxonomy (NCBI): domain Eukaryota; kingdom Viridiplantae; phylum Streptophyta; class Magnoliopsida; order Malvales; family Malvaceae; genus Adansonia; species Adansonia madagascariensis. The sequence goes on from JBBYHL010000005.1 coordinate 9,355,985, forward strand.
TAATTAAATTAGTGTGAAGAAATCAGGGACACAATACAATTATTACCAACCAAATAGCCATAAATAAGATAAATATAGTGATGTTCTCAAAGAAATTAAAGAAATTTAAAGAAGTTGCTATAAATTTATTCCATTCTTGAGGCAGTTGATAGCAGAAGAATATAGCAACCTGAAGAAGAGAGAGAACCCCAAATTTTATCCAAATATTTCAAAACTTCATAAGACGCATCATCAATCGTCATCATGCCTGACGCAGTAGGCCAGTGAGCTAGAGTGTCTTCACCACCATTCTTCCCGATAATCTGTTTCAAATTCTTGTTAGTTGTGAGTTTTGACATGCTAGCTCTGTCAGATGAAAACAGAGGAAGTTGAAGTTTCATACCTGTAGATGTTTTAGTACTGTAGCAAAGGACGGAGGACTCCTCAAGTGCAGTGCCCCCCATGAATATTCAGGAGGAATAACGTTTTGTCTAGAGAGTATAGGAGCACAGCTCCAAGCTAGAGGCCAGTCTTTTGATAGAATAGCTTCACTATAGGAAGCAAGAACTCTCTTGACACCCACATTTGGCAAGCCTAATTCAGCAGGTATGCAAGCAATATCCCCTAGGAGATTACAGAAGTTGTTTCCATAAAGGACAGCAAAGTTTGTGAGCACAGCATCAATAACAGCTCCAGCCAAAGTCCACACTTCCATAGAGACTTCACCATGACAGGTCATATCTGTCTCAAAATCATCAAAATCCCCAGTAGACTTCATGCATTCACTTCCAAGAAACTCTACCCTTTTGGCACATTCCAGTATCACATCAGCTTCTGTAGCAGTTCGAAGGCCCACCTTCCGTAGAATACGGAGCCACCCATCTGTACCAAACCTTTCACCAGGAAATTTCTTCCTCTCACCAGAAAATACAGATGCTAGTAAAGTATCCCCTGGATCAAACAAATCCTTAGGCTTGTATACATCAGAGGAAAATTCATCAGCATTCTGGACAAAGTTAGTTTCCCTTAGAGCTTCAACTACAGAAGAATCAGATTGGAGGTCTTGCCAATTCGCATAAAGATAAATAAGTATATCCTCTCGTTCATTCAGAGGTTTTTCTTTGAAATGAGGCAAGCTAAACCTTACCAGAATTTGTTGATCATGCAACTGAGGGATCCCAAGAGCTTGAAGTAGTGAACATTCAATTGAATCTGTGGAATAAGACAGACAGTGCTCATTGCATGGTTTAAGGAATGAATTTGATGAGATTATACAATGTTCTTGGTTGTTTAATCCTGTGAATGAGCCCAAAACTGTTCTGTAGATGGGCAATGAGCGCAACACTTCAAGTTCATCTCTTCCATATCTGGAACCATTATTAGAGAAATCGAGAGCAAAAAGATTAAGAAGTTCATCTCGATCAGATGCAGAAAATGATGTGAGTTCAGGAAAAAGGCCAGCACATTTAGCTGCGACAAGCTTGGAGACAATAACTTGCCCTAATGATTGGCTGGATGCAGGAAGCAAGTTGCAAGAGGCAGCACAATCCATGAAAGCAACATCAAAAACAGGGATATGGCACTGATTCAACAATGATACCAACCAGGGGTAACGATTTTTGGATATTTCAAAAGCTGAAATGTATTGTTGAATTGAATCAGATTCGGAAGTTTGATTGATGGATACTCCAGTTAGATCACGTTGTGTTGCAGCAGCATCCATGATGGCATTCCCAGATGTTGGACCTGTAATTAGAGGTGGAATGAAGACCAGATGGCGATCCCTTACACGACACAAAATTGCCCTACCAAGAAAGGCAGGAATTAAAGGCCAATCGGAAAAGAGAGAGAGGTCTTCTGATGATCGACCAAAGCTTTTCCAAAAGGTTCTTATCCATTCAGGGGAAGGACCACCTTCACCACCAGAACTTGATGCATTCTCCCAGGAAAACCAAGGAGCCGAATTTAACTCCATAACATGATTGACCCAGTTATCATGAAAAAGTAACCTCATATGAGTAGCCATCAACGGAAATGAGAAACTCTTCAGTTTAAGTGATGTTTGGATGGCATGTTTTGAAAAAATATCTGCTAAAATTGATCTATCCAACACTTTTGAGTGGACAAATTTTGCTGCCAAAGGCATCATCAACGACTGATGCTCCTCCTTTCCTAACCAAAGTTCAGTTAACCCCAAGCGTGCTAAATGGTTTATTGCTGTAGGACACGGTAGGCGCTTGACCTCAGCAGCTATCGATAAGAGTTTCGGGTCTCCATTACCACTCCTGCTGTTACTGCTACCAGCTCTATCATCCCTCTGAACCAAGGTTCCAGCCCTACCAATATCCTCAACAACTCCCCGGCCAAAATCAAACAAAGCCTTTCCCAAATTCGTGACCATTTCAAGTGCATCACCTGAAATGGCTGCATTCTGGGAGGAGGAGCCATGATAAGTCCGCACATTAGACATTGATACTGAATTAGAACTAATATCCACTTCGTTGGTGACTCTAATAAAAGCATTTGAGTTAACGGGATCCACAAACATATCATCTCCATGACAAGTAGATGATTCTGGGAACTGAATATCAGACAAGCAATACTCAAGAACATCTATAAAAGTATCAACAGATCGAAGAACAACAGAAGTTGATGAAACCTTTAAAAGATCACGGACCATTTTAGGTTTAATTTCTCGAACTGTAATTCCCACAGAATGTATTTCATTCACCAATTCCCATGGAACTGAAAACACCTGATAGTGTTCCTTCACAAAACTACAAACGGTAGATGGAAGCAAATTACCACCCACCCCATTGCCAGGCTGGGAGAGAAACATACCTTCTTCAGCCTTGACTAAATTTCCCGAGTACAGCTGCCACACTGGTAAGTCAACCACGCGGGTGTAGAAAGGCCTTATAACTTGTTCTATCAGGCATTCCCAATCAGCTTTAAGCACTTCAGCTGATGATAATTTACTATCATCATCAGCTTCATTACTCGGTACATAAACATTAGACCTTGGCCAGAAGGAATAAATTTGATCTCCATAAGCCTTCAAAGACAGGGCAGCTGCCTGACTGGAACTTGAATCACTACTAGAAGTTGGAGGATCTCTTCTTAATTTCTGCATTTCCACTACCAATTCTATGTAGGAATCACGGACGCAGGACATCAATTCTCTGTTCCAAGCTTCAATCAACTGATCTCCCGCATCAGGCTGCACCTCATGAAATCCTTCATTATTTTGGTATTTAAAGAGATAACGACCACCATTGTGGCGCACAAGGAAACATCCAAGGACAGTGACTGGTAAACTTATAACACCAGACAGAGGAAAAGGAGTCATAATGGAGCTTGGTAGATGACCATTAGTTGGATGGCCATTGCGGGATATATGAGCACCAACTCCAGCCACAGGTGTCAAATTGTAGGCCAAATAGCGCCTAAGAACAAAGATGATGACCGTGTCAAAGAATGCCAAGCATACTGCTGATATTTCTTAGGGAGAAGTGGCAAAGAAATGCCTACTTCTTTTCTACTGAACAAAGAAAAGACAAAACATTTTGAATGATTGCAAACCAACAAAAGTGGCACAGCATCTTTCAATGGCTTTAAATTAGTTAACAAAAATTAGGGGAAGAGGCTGGGGAGGAGGGAGGGTACATTTGCATTAAATCATTCATCAACCAGAGAATAATGCCCAAGAAAAAATTTAGTTTTAGCATACCTATCAAGAGCCATGTTTCTGGTCTGCCCAGAACCCAGGCTGAGCACAACAAGCCATCTGTCCACAAATTTAGTTCCTCTTTGGAAGAAGTTTACATCAATCACATGCAATTTAACAGCAGCATTTGAGCTGCTAAATAACCTGGATAATTGAAACTTCCTCCACCTTTTTTCAGAGAATGGATTCCTCAAGATCGCTGATGATGGATCAATAAAAACAGAATAATCCTGACAAAGCTGTGTACTTCCTTCCTCCCATGTTGAAACTGACACCTGGATGTTTGAGTTTAGAAGGTGACTAATATCATGGTCAAGAAAATGGTACAAGCAGATAAATTATAACATAATTTCTTATTTCTTCCGTGACATAACAAATGACAGACTGGAATGTTGCAGTGGCAGTTAGCCACGTAGTTACTGCCCCAAGCCAAAAAAGTGCTAGGGTGCTTTTAAAATTCCTGGCTGTACTTCTCAGGCCACCAACTCCTTCAAGAATAAGAAGGCTCGGCTAAATGAAGAAAGAGGGAAAGTGCAATGGTAGGCCAGAAATGTCATTTGATTCAGTGGAAAAAATGGAATACAAAGACGAAGAAACACTACCTGCAAAACTGACTTTAAGAAAATAAGAATCCTTGATGAATGCTCCAAAAATCTGTCAAGTATTTTATTTACTCTCTCCAATCCCAATTCAAGTCCATCTTTCAAGCAAACTGGTGATAGAGGCATGCGAATGATTGTAGAGTCTGATGATGACCATGGCATTTTTTGTTCAATCAGCATTGGAATAAACTGATCACGAAATCTTTCAGTTAAACTGGTACCTGCAATGAATCAGAAGAAAAAAAAAATCAGCATTTCAATCTGCTTGCACAGAAAGAGGAAGATGAAGTGGTAAGAGTTCAGAATAGCATCTAAAACCTGGGGGAGGGGAATGTGATGTAAGAAAGAAGGGAAATTGGAATGGGGGACGGGAATGTGATATAAGGAAGGAGGGAAAGTGGTAAGGTGAGGGGACATGATAAAGGCTAAACCCATCATGGGACATAGTTAAGGCTAAACCCATCATTACGAAATAATTAGCCCATAAATCTTCATCCAAATATTATACCTGGGCTTACGCTTAGAATTGTTCTATCTCAATTATGAATAACCATTTGGTAGTCAAAACACAAATAAAATGGTTTCTATTTTCTTATAGCAAAGCCTTTACCAAAATCAAGCATAGGCGTACAAAGGGAGAAAACGAAAAGGAAAGCAAGAACAAAGTTACCCATCAAAGAAAACACTTTTGCTGCTGGAGCATGACTTGATGCTACAGAAAGTGCTACACCACGAGGATCGAACATATAGAAGTAGCCACCAGAGATTATAGACAGGAGATCACATATGAAGTAACAGCTTAGCAATCCCAAACCATAGTTTAGAGTATTATTACGAAGTTTCCATGGAGGAAGCAGCTGAAGGCCACTTATCTCCTCTCTATTCAAGCTGACCCCTTCCAGAATAGCTACCAAGGCAGGTCCTTGAAATTCAGCTACACTCATAAAATAAAACAATATTTAGACACTCATTCAGTTAACAACCAATGACAACACTAGGCAAGTTGTTTAAAAAAAGAAACTACAAAATAAGGAAATATAATATAATAAAGTCACTACAGGAAAAGACGCTGATTACTTTTACTACAAAAAGTTGCACCCTATCATCTTACAAATGAATTTGACTTTGTTGACAGTTTTGCACAGCTGTAGCACCTTCCTAACATTTTATAAGCTAATTTTCCTTTTAACCCTAGGATCCATGACCTATACAACACTTATAACTATACAACAAACATCAATCATAGCCTAATCAGCCAATTCCAAGCAGACGTAGTGACAAAAGAAATATCTAAAGGCAAATTCCATCTTGAGGGAAAAAGTCCCATATCGCACGTTCAACAAACTTAGAAAAATTCTAAAAGTAGATTGATTACCTAAGTTGTGCTGCAGCAAAGACTGGCGAGGATGCTCCCTCTTGTCAAATATTAGGTGCAGCTTCTTGGCTTTACAGCAATCTGCCAACTCAAGTAGGTCGAACAACAAAAATTCATTGTTGCCATACAGAGACAGAAGTTCATTTATTCTTGAAAAGTCCATGCATGGCAGATCTTTAGTCATATCTTCGCTTACTAAAGGGAGACAGCGGAGGGATTTTACACCCAACCTATTCGCTAAATCATTGTTGATACTTGGATGTATAAAATGTTTCCCAAGCAAGGCACTATTTTCTATCCATGGTGCGTCATTATACACCAGCTCCCCAGCTGACACCAAAACACCACATGAATCTGGAATTAGCAAAGGAGTATTAGAAGCCTCAAAAAAAGTTTTGTCTGATGAACAGTCAGCAATGGCTTCAAGGACACAATTGACAAAACCAAATTGATCAGCTGATAAAGGAATCCCCTTCAAATCATTCTGTAGGCGTTGTAGAACATGGAAATAGTCCCAAATATCAAAACTGAGTCTGACACCTAATTCCAAGAGTAAAACTCTAAATTCTGCTAACTCGGATGGGACAACATACAAATAAGGTGTAAATTTCACAGGAGAATCAAATGCAAGTGCCTTTGAAGAAACAAAATCATCACCAATCCAAACCCAAGAAACACCATCCAAAGCTGATTTCAGCATCATAAAATCATCAGTTCCAATACGTTCTTGCAATTTGGAGTAAAGCATTGGGATGCCCTGCTGCAGTGCAGCATCAAAATCAGGTTCCACCAAAGAATGTAACTTCAGATGGCAATAGGACTTAGAAAGCTCAATTAACTGTGTGGAAAGAACATTTATGTTTAGCTGATCCATCCAACCAAGTCTGTGGTGTACATATAATGAATCGCATTGACCATCTAGGATATGCATAGTTGAGGACACCATCCACATCTGTGATTTAGGCCTCACAATGCTCGAGGATACTATACGGCTAGTGGGATTTAACCATGGGAGTCCTTGCAAAGGGGGATTGACACAAACTGGGCACCAAGCAATGGTTTTCATTTCAGACCAAAAATCTTCTTCAGGCATATTGTCAATCAGGTTGCCTATAACATTGTCAATGTCTAAATCATCCATACAAATGCTTTCGTCCCTTTTAGGGGAGTCAACAGCAACTGCATCACCATCTATACTATCACTATTCTGATAAAATGGGGAACCTGGCATCCCATTGTCATTGCCTTCTGATGCAGGATCATGTCTTGGAAGCTTGTTAGAGATTACTTGTTCAACAGCACCTTCTCTCTCAAATGAAAGCTTACATGCAAGAGCATCTAAATAGAAAAGCAACTTCCTCCCACAAGTTGCTGCGTCTGGATCCCCAGATTCATGCAGTATAGAAACAGATCTACCACAATCAAGAAAACCGATAAAGCCCAAATTCCTTCTAAGTCCAAGGCTGACTAAAGTGTCTAAAGTTTCAGGATCTGAGAACTTCTCAGAAGGAAAGAAAACTTCTTTATGGAGCAACTTTTGTAGCTCAGGGACTCGAGGATCATAAAGCCTGCAAAGAACATTATCGTGAGAAATTGATATCAGGGAATACTTCAAGTGATGCTAAAAAAACAAATGATTCATTAAATATATAGGTTTCTTGCAGAAACAGAACCTCTAATTTGAGTGACCAAAGTGGGAGGAAGTATAGTAATATCACTAATTAATTGGTCTAAATGAAACTTCAATAGTTGCAAACTTGCAGCACATAAGAAAATCAAGATATGCTTTGAAAACAAATAAGATACTTAAATGAATAAACCTGGATGGGGGCTGCCAAGAACCATTCGCTGCCAAAACAAAAGGTGTTGCAGAGAGTGCAGATCTGATGGAGATGTCTTCCTCAATTAGAATCTTTACATCATGTATAATGGCAGGAAAAGCTCCCTGCTCTGAAAGGAATTCTGACATGTGATTAAGAACATAACTTTTATAGAATTCCACCTTTGACGGCTCGGTAATATCCATATACCTTGCAAGAATGATTCTTTCTCTTTCTGATTCTGCACGTACAAAATCATCATTTAGCATATCCTCACGAATGCCATTGGGTTTGAGCCATTTCATAGGCTTACTCAGGCTGACTAGTTTTCTGCTTCTATATGACTCAAACATTGGAATATGTTTAATGATGTCAATCTGCAAGTCAGTCATCTGCTCTTCATGGAACCACTTCGACTGCAGTATATAGCTACGAAGTTCATGCAGCTCACCTTCTGATGCATCAACGAAAAGCCCCTCAATGCTCTCCATTTTACCATTATCAGCCACTGCCAGAAATGCATTTAATATTCCAGTTGCCGTTGGAGACTGAACAAAGAGTTCTAGCTGTGGATGCTGTATTTCGATGTCATGCCTTAAAAATAAACAACCAACTTTCAGCAACAAAGTGTACATATTCTCACTCCATCCATCATTTTTAATCACATTTGAACTTTTAACTAGTTGCAAGAGATAACTGTCTTCAACTGGCAGTATAGGCCACCTATAAAATATTGAAAGGTCATCACAACACGTCTTCAAATAGCTCCACAGCAACTTTATCCATTCCAAACTTGGCTGGCCTTGTTGACCAGGAACCCAGCTTACTTTTTTAGCAAGCTGCCAATCAACTGGAAGTAACTTCAAAAACAGCTTCTCAAGCAAATGGCATGACAGAAAAGAAATATTTGATTGCTCACTTTGGGCCAGATCACATAGTTTGCTATGAACCACTCCCAAAAGTTCACAAGAAACCAATTGTTGTGGAAGTAAATCCTTGAGAAGGCCATACTCATCTCCCCTTGCAATATAGGTTCTTTCACCAGCTCCATTCTTCTCAAATGTAGTAAATGAGTCATCCGCAAGAGGTAACAAAGGTAAACCAAACAACCAATCAGCTTGAGCCGGAATTTTTAAGTCAAGTAAGCAATATTCAAGGGTCAAGGTCACTGCATTCCTGTCCTTCAAAGCACGTTTTCTCCTAGTCAACAGAGACCTTAAAAGCTGAGGTGTCAGATAATGTAATAATGGGCAGACATCCATGAATCGCTCTGCAACTGGTTTGGGAACATTTACAAGAGGTAGACCAGCATCACATAATGCTTCAACAAGCTCCTGAGCTTTATGGAAGGAAAAATCAGGAAAAATAGCTTGTTTTGTTGAAATCCACTGACCCCCTCTAGCTTTCGTGTACAGTATACGAAGACCAAACTCAGCAATGAAAATATAAAGTTCACGAACAACAGATGCCCAAGGCTCCAATCCTGTTGTTGTTGGCCAAAATGAAAAGAACAATTCAGACGGACCAATCAGTGAAGCAATTTTCTCAAGCAAGTGGCCATATGCAGGAGCAACAACATCTTCAAGGAGGTAAATATTCCAGTCTGAGCGTTTCTTCCCACCACCAGCCATGTCATTACCAAACCAGATATCCCTCCGATTCGATGACAACTCAAAATATGCATTAACATGTGCTGGAAGACCAGTACTGATTGGCAATGGCAAAAAGCAAAAAGCACGACCCTCACTGTTCTTCCTATCTTGAATGGAAGCCATAGAAAGTTGAAAAATATCACCAGTACAAGTGTTCTCCCGGTTAAAGATATCACACATTTCCCCATCCAAGTTAACAGACTGTATATGTGCAGCAACACAAGCCCAGGGGATTGATTTATGAATCTTGTCATCAGCCACTGCACTGTTGGTTTTGGCTCGTCCACTGCCTAAGCATTCACTAGTTATCCAGCAGTGTGACATAATACCGGATGAGTTTTCCTCTGTCACCACAATCTTCTGACATTTATGTGGCAAATCTCTACCTATAGACTTACTCAATTTCTTCAACAATTGGTCTTTATCCATTCCACCATGTTGTTTTGCATCAATAAGGCCAAACATTTGATGCAAAGCATCAGAATGCATTTGTGGCTCGTTAATGCAGTTTCTCCGCACACGATGCATAAGTTGCATTTCATGACCAGTTCCTTCCTTCACAAAAATGGAGATTGACTTCACATTACGAAGAAAAAGTAGAGCATCAGAAACAACAGCAGAAAAAGAAGCAAAGAGAGACGTGACATCATCAGGAGAATATACTTCTTTTTTGATCTGGCTACGTGACGCAACACTAGCACTCCTAAGCGGAAAACGGAAAAGAGTGCCAGGAAAAAATTGCTGCAAGTCACAGCCAAAATATAAAAATGGAGTAAATTGATCAGGAAACTGTTCTAACACCTTCCTCCCTACAAATTTTATTCTCAGTCCGGGGTGGGATGGAGAGATCCCAGGCAAATTACTAGCATGAGGATCAAACATAACGATATTTTCCCCAGAAACAAATGCGGGAATGTCTGTGAAATGATAGACACAATTAAAGCCCAGTCCAAATCTTCCAATTGCAAAAGGCTTTTCAAGCTTGCTTTCCTGACCAATACGAGATATTGCATATAAATCTTGTGAACTAAATACAGAATCATTGAAGCAGTAAAGGGCAGGGCCTTGCCACTCAGCCATTTCAGGAGAGAGAATAGAAGACGTTCCATATTGGGTTTTATCCAAAAGAAAGATCACCTCAGAAGCTCCTGCATCTTCAGCATTTTGAACCAGCTCAAAAAGAATTCCAGGTCCATCTGCATACATCTCAAGTATATGTTTGAGCCTTGTGGTCAAGGCTTCATGCTGTCCAAAGGCTTCAGCTGCTCCAGATAAACTCAAATTCATTGAGTCAGCGCTCTCAGCAAGCAGAATTCTACGAAGTGAGCAGACACCAAGCTTCTCTGCAACCTCATTTGATATATTTCCATGAATAAATTTATGAGTTCTCCTTGCATTCAAGACTGCAGCAGAAGTATTACCAAATAAGGTATCAGCGTCATCAGATCCAAGAAACCAGGGGGCATCATTATAAACTAAATCACTAGCAGGGAGTAGCCTTGCTGATACATCTGGCAAATAGATCTTAATTTCTTCATGAAACTGAACTCCTGAAAGATGCTGAACAATCAGTATTGCTGCCTTAATTTCGTTTGCATCAAGTGGAGAGGAACCTTTTTTGGCAGCCATTCTACCTAAAATGTTAGCATAATCAGAGGCTTTCAAAAACTCTCGAATACCAAGCTCCAAGAATAACTCCTTGAAAACAGCTAAATCCTTTGGTATAACACATATATAAGGAGTCAAATGAAGAGGACCGTCAAGAACTACCTCATCAGAAGTTGAAAATCCATCTCCCACCCAAATCCAACGGCACCCTTCCAAAACAGCCTTTACAATGTCCATCTCATCGGAACCAATCATGTTCAGTAATACAGAGTATATCCTCGGCATTGCTAGAGCTAACTCCTGCCGGAGCACCTGCTCATTCACAATCTCATTGTTTTTTCCAAGTTCAAGTAACTGGGCAGCAATTGCACTCCCCCCAGGTGGAGCTAGCCATCCAAGGTTATAGGACAATGCTGTCGAAGAACATTCACCATCTAGTATTCGCATGCTTGCTGAAACAAGCCACAAATCTGTTTGCAATCTCACAAGCTTTGGGGGTGCGACCTTGGATGATACAACAGGCCATGGTAAAGCTTGAAATGGAGAAGAAATTAACACCGGACACCAGCAAATCATTCGGAGATCATTCCAAAACTTTTCCAGGTCAGATCTCATATTGCGATGCTTGAATGCAGTTGCAGCTCGTGAGAATACTCGGTTTACAGTTCCTTGATCATCACTTAATTGATTGGGAAGCCATTTCATTGCATTTACTTCTAAGTATGAAAGAAGTATTTTACCTCTTGAATGTGCCCTCTCCTGGTCTTCATGCATTATTCGCTCAACTTGTCGAGCACATTCTATGACTGTCTCAGGAGTTACAGATGTCCTAAGGCCCAAACCCTGCAGCATGTCCAAGATGCCAGATTCCTGGAAAGGGCCAGAGGGGAAACTATCAGAGTCTTCCAGCAAAGCATATAATTCGTCATTACGAGGATCATAAAGCACTGAAGGGCATTTAAGTGCACCAGTAAAGGTAGGTACAAACTCCAAATTTCTTAAGTAATCCCGAAGGGATGTGTCTTCTAGAGATAACTGTGGCAAGTTTTCCAGAATAGAAACCATAACACTGTCACGAACTGCATTAGGCATGTCCTTTATTCTATTTAACACTTGCTGCCTGTAAAAACGAGCGTTTCCCATTCTCTCAACTTCATAAAATCTTAACAAAATCTCTTCTTCACTATTTGTGGAGCAAAGAATGAATTGACCTCCAAGAAGATACTCGGGGATGCCTAAAGGGGCTAAGTACTTCTGAGGATTCTCTAAATCAGAAAAACAAAAATTTTGAGCAGATTCTCCAGTGTGGACTTTATAAATGGGCAGTTTCTTGCAATTTTTTATTCTAGAACTGTTAACAGAGTCTCCCACATACCATTTTGGATCAAGAAGAAATTCCCGTAATTCATTCCTCTCTTCAGCTGTCAAGCTACAAATGCTGCCATTTGAAGAGACAATATCAAAAATTGATTCCAAAACACCTGAAAAATTGGAATCAGATACATAATGAGACAAATCAGGATGCGCAACTCCATAATCAGGGTCCAGTATCTTGCATCCAATCTTCACAAGGATGCCTTGCATTCTATCAGAAAGTTTCTCCGCCTTTATAAGCTTTGACTGTCTAGAAGGTCGATACAGATGTCCAGAGGTTGAAGGCAAAATGGGCCAATCACCAAACAACAATAACCCCTCACCCTGATTCTGGATATATTGCCAGAATAGCACAAACCAGGATTTAGTTGGAAAATCACCAGATGACTCCGGTTCCCAGAGAACTTTACTTTCATACTTCCATTCAGCAGGTACAAATCTAGGAAATAACTTAACAAAATGCTGGACATTGAAAGCAGCGAGATTTGCTTTTAATGACTTCGCAATAGCAGAAAGCCTACTCAGTATGTTAAGGGGAATGTTCCGATCAATTATTCTATCAGAAATTTGTTGAAGCAGCATGTATTCTAACTCATTACACACAAAATAAGAAACCCCTTTTGTGGCTTCGGAAAATCTACCAAAATCACCATTTGCCAAGGGAATCAATGACAGGTTATTAGCATATGTACCTACATCAGCATCAACCAAGTCCTCAAGACAATATTCCAATAATACAAGTTTATAGGATTTCCTCAAGCTCGTAAGAGTTTTGCATACCCTAAGAAAATGGCGTACTGTATCAGGTGTAACCACTTTTTGCTGAAAATCAGTAGCATATTTCAGAAACATATCAAACAGGTAATTTGGCAAATGGACAATAGGCATTCCTAGCTGCAGAAGAGCTTCAGCAAGTTCCTTACTCTTTCCAAAGTCTTCATCATGAAGAAAAGCTTCTACTGGTGACACCCACTTTCCTCCTCCTAGATCAGAATACAGGACAGAAGAATTACCAATATTTTTGTATATGTGCTCAACCAAAATGCTCCACGGCTCTTCAAAAGAACCCTTGGGCCACAAAGAATAATATGAATTTGTTGGACCTAGCAGCTCTTGCACACCCAGCAGCATTTGCGTAAAAATAGGAGCTATAACATCTTCCAAAAGAAGTCTATTCCAGATAGAACGAATTTTTCCACTTCTGTCCATATCTGCTCCATACCAAATGCCACGACGGTTTGAGGATACCTCAAAGTATGCATTAACTTGCACTGTCAACCCAGTTCTCACTGGCAATGGAAGGAAACAGAATGCTTGACCAAGCTTCAGAGCAGTACTCTGTTTAAAATGCATCACAGTATTATAAAATTTTAGTAAGATAGGGTAAGAAGTCTGGGGGGAGAGGTACTAAACCACTCAAACCAAAAACGGGCACTTCTCTTGCTGTTTTTAAACTTAGATACACTTATATAGACCACCACAATACTAGCAAATTAATATAATAAACAAATCTTCTCAGCTAAAAATAGAGTATCTTTAAAGAAAGCAAAATGAATTCATAAATCAGAAGCCCAAATAGACAGTAGTTAGGAATAGAATTCAGATTTAATTGAAAACTGCCAGAGCACCAAAAAATAGATAAACTAGATAAAAAAAAGCACAAAAGCTTGCGTACATAAATCGTTATAGACTCATGCACATATATTAGTAACAACTATTTAAAACAAAAGACCAGATATTCCAAGTTGCTGACCCAGGCACTCAACTACTCCCCAACAGCAACCAAAATTTTCTAGACAAAAATATTGGTGCTTAAAATAGAAGAAGAAGAAACTTCCACACCAAGGCACTGGCATTGCATAATTTTTTAAATATGGACAATTAATATTTGCTCCGTAACAAAATTCCATGAATATAAACTTGGCCTATAGAAGTTTATGCAACATACTAGTTTCTTTATTACTTTATAAACAAGATTTACAAGGCATATAAGGTTAAGGTAAAATAAAGTTAGATTACAGAAGGATGTTTTAATGTTATAAACTTCAAGACTAAAGCAACTCCAAAGCATGCTTTTGGGTAACCCATCCGGCCAAAAACTCTAAGTAGGATCATATACATTTTATGTCATATTTCCCCATAAGTTCTAAAACATCCTTTCGGCTGGCCTAGCAGTGTACGCTCCTATTCTTTACAGATTGGTTTCTAGTAAAATCTAATGCTCATTATTCTCCTATGCTGAATAAGGAAAATGGTAGTGCATGGTAAGAAATCAGCTCATTCTACAGCAGAACTTCTACCATGCCAGAGACATCATGCTTACATCACCTAACACTTTGAAACTTAGTCCATGTTGCCATAGTATACAAGAGAACATTAGTTCAAACAGCACAAAACCATGTCAGACTCCATAACTTAAAATGCCATGACATCAATTATGTTCAAGGTCCGACAGATTACCAAGACTTGTTGCCATTAACCAAACCCGCATAAAACTACAAAACAAAGCAGCCACACTATGACATTGACAATTCAGCAGGGATTTAAAATGTGGTTAGGAATGTGTTTTCTAGAGCGTTGCGTTTATTGTGGTTGCAGACATAATAAATGTTGTCGTAGTCAATCGCGGTAGATATCAACTGTGAATATTGGTAACAAAAGGAACCAAAATGGCTAAACAACAGCCTTAACAGTGCATTACGGCTGCTATTTAAATCCTTGCAACTCAAGGCATATAATTTTGAAGCATGAAAAAAGATTAATTAAAATTTTAAAACAAAATAATCCACCAAAAGGGAAATGCTATAAGAGATATAAATAAATAAGGCAAGAGCATAAAGGGTAAAATTAAAGAAAATGACAAGGACATATTAAGTACAGCAAATTACATCAGATGAATTGTCCGAAATACATGCCGCAACTGATGCCCAAGGTAGCAGGTGAATATCATATTCTTTGGAAGCAGTAACTGCGAAGGATCCAATCCTGCTAGAAGCAGAAGCCATTGATTGTACTATATAAAAAGTATCAATCCTTTTTCTACATTCACTTCCTGCCATCACTTCACTCAGGAATTCAACGGAATATGCATCCACCTCATTACCTGTACTATTAACAATTGATTTTGACAATCTTAGAAGTGCTTGCCGATGCCAAATAATTTCATCATTGGGAGAGTTAACAGAGCATGAAAAAAGTTTTTTTGGCTCAGATTCTCCAGCATCCCATGTATACATTTCTATAGACAATACACTTTTAAGAAAAAGCAACGAGAAAACTCCTTCATCAAAAAGCTGAGAAAACATGGAGGAAATATCATACTCCGAATAAGCTTGCCGTGAAAGCTTACTTCGGGCAGCTTGATCCGAATTCCTCAAGGGAAAACGGAACAAAGTTCCGGTGAACGGATTTTTCATATCACAACCAAATGCACAATAGGGACGGAATTGATCTTTGTACAGTGAAAGAGCTGACGAAGAAACATAGTCGATTCTTTTTCCAGGATTAGATGTTGATACATTAGGCAGAAAAAAACCCTGAGGATCAAATAATACTACGTACTTGCCACTCACGAATGAAGGCAGATCGGTCAAGTGATAAACCGAATTGAATCCAACACTGGAATAAAAAAAAAGCAAATAAATATATAGAATTCAGAAAAGGCAAGAAGTTGAAGATTACTAGAAAGCAATCTGAGAAAGGTTACCCGAATCGGCCAGTTTTCCAGGCCTGGCCGTGTTTACCACTCCCTCCAATTCTAGAAATACTAACGAAATCTTCTTCTGTAAAAACAGCGTCGTTGTAAGCAAGTAAAGATGAACCTTGCCACTGAGCCAAAGAATCCGACAACAATGAATCCGAGCCGTGCGATCGGCGGTCAAGGCATAGACGAACTTTGGTGGCGCCAGCATCATCCGCGTTCTGAATGAGTTCCTTTAACACGGTCGTACCCTCCGGGTAGTTCAGTAGGACCTCCCTGATCCGCCGGGTCAAGTCCACTTTCTGCCCGAAGTCTTCGAGAAGAATCGAGTCCCGTGCCGGCAATTCCATTCTTGCCTCTGTTTCTTTTTCTATTTTCGCCGGCGATTTTTTTTTTCTTTAGTCGTATGAGGAGAATTCAGAATTAAGCCATCCACATGGATTTATTTACGGGGAAACCAGAGAGAGCTTGTGTAAATTTTGATGGAATTGGGGGTGGGAAAAGAAACAAATGTATTTTGTGCCAAAGAGAAAAGTTCGCAAAGGCGGTGGAAGATTTGGCTACAGAGAAGAAAATAAAATATTAACAATAATATTCGCCGTCCGGTTTCTGATTCTCGTCGGTGTGCGTACTTTGTACGGTCAACCAGCCAGAATTAAGACTTTTTGCTTTAATTTTTAAAGGGTAAATAATTACAAATTGGCTAGTGATCCTTAGAGTATTCATTAATTTTTATAAAAAAGGAAAATATTTATTGAAAAAGTAATAAGTTTAAGAAATTGACATCCTATAAATTTCCAAAGCTTTGGAGAAAAAAGATTATTCATGTCATCGTCTTCTTTTATTATTGTCGAAATGTATTGTTTTTCTAGCTACTCATTGAATTAAAAAAATGAAAATTGATCAGGGAAAAACATGTCAAAGCATTTTTCTTCTCCCCTTTTTCTACTATTCTGTGTCTCTTCTGCTTTTTTATCTTTTACATGTTTTCATCTTTCTATCAATTTCGCACTTACTCGCCGTCTCTTTCGATAATGCGCATTGATATAAGTTTAAAGAATTAGCATCTATATTATAAATTTTAAAAATTCATTTAATGGGAGGCTATTCACGTCATTGTATTTTTTTTAATTGCCAAAGTGCACCATTTTACAAGTTATTCATTAAACTAAAAGAACGAAATCAGGTCGGACAAATCCTTTATCTCTTTTTTTCCTATTATCCTTTTTTGCCTCACTTGCTCTTTTTCTCTTTCGTGTGTTCTCATTTTTTTTTATCAAATTCTCACCCCACTCTTCATTTCTTTCAATAGCACATATTTGATTTAAGTTAAAAAACTAACATCCATGTTATATATTTTGGAAGTTTTGGAGAAATAAGAGGCTATTCATGTCATCATCTTTTCTTTTTTTCGTTACTGTCAAAATGCATCGTTTTATTGACTATTCATTGAACTAAAAAAATGAAAGTGAGTCCGAGAAAAACATGATAAGGCTTTTTTCTCCTGTTCTACTCTCTTTCTTGGCCTCATTCGCTCTTTTTCTCTTGCATGTTCTTATCTTTCTATCAATATCTCACCCATTCTATTTTTTTCAGTAAAACACATTTGATTTAAGTTAAAAAAAATTTACGTCCATGTTATAAATTTTGGAAGTTTTAGCGAAATGAGAGGCTATTTACATCATGATCTTTTTCTTTTTTTTTTTCTTTATTGCCAAAATGCACTAATTTACCAATTATTCATTGAATTAAAAGAAATGAAAGCAAGTTGGAGAAAAACATGATAACCCTTTTCTCATTTCCCTTTTATATTATCTTTTTTTCTCCTTACTTGCTCGTTTCTTCTCCCACATGTTCTCATCTTTTTTATCAATTTCTCACCCAATCTTCATCTTTTTCAACAACACATATTTGATTATTTAGTTTTTGAGATAAACTGTCATATAATAAATTTAAATTAAGAAACGTATCTTTAGCCATTGTTAATAAAAAACGCGATCTCGCTCCAAGTACGTGAAGATGAACACTCCGCATAAGCCTTCTAGTTATTTCCTTATTTCTTGATAATTACTTTATGATAATGCACAGGCAATTTATGTAGACTAAACTAGGGACCTATACTAGAAGACTAATTAGAGTTGTATCCTATTACCAAGGAGTCTATATTCTAATTAGTTACTGAAGTAGAGTTTAACTCTTACCACTAGAGTAGTTAATCTTAATAGGATTTGCTAGCTAATATCTTTTTAATATTAATTAAATATTAATCTCAATTCACTTAATTATCATCTAGGCCACATAAAGTCCAACAATCTCCCACTTGGCCCGTATGATAAACCAAGAACTTAAATAGGTGATATTCAAATCCAAAACTTTAATATGGCTATAAGTTACTTTAGCCCAACTCTCACTCAATTAACGATTTACATAGCACAAATTATGGCGATAACATTTTAATCCGAATATTTCCTTTCATGTATTAAAATACATGATCATCTCTAAAAGAGCACTTTATAAGATAATACTTTATGAATGAATTTTCTATAATCATTCAAAGTCCACTTGACATGTACTCATAATGTGCAGAAATTGAAACATGTCCATAAACTCTAAGAATGTGAAATTAACACAATCAAAGAAGCCAAAATACATCTTGACAAAATTTAATTAGCCCCATATGATCCACATGAATTTGAAACTGTTTTGTCGATAATGCTTTAGTCATGGGATCAGTTATCATTAAAATTGTATTAATGTGTTGGATATCCACTTCTTACTTCTTTTTAAAGTCTCCAACAACAAGCTACTTTATGTCTATTTGCTTACTGCGACCCTCATTTTTATCATTCTTAGAAAAACATAATGCATAAGAGTTGTCGTAATGGATTTTTAATGGCCTTGCTGACAACTCTCAAACTAGAGATAAAATATTTCAACTTTATTGCCTATGATATTACTTTATAACACAATTTCTTTGGCAACTTTCATAGTCTAAGGCCATAATTACTTTAATATCTGCCAAGCACTTCTACTATAAACCTTATGTCAAGTTTCGTATAAACCTCATCATATATAAGGCTTAGAATACTATATGGATATTTAATGCCTCTCATATGCTCATTTTCCAAATTATTGGGAGATATTGGCTTAGATTGAAATATCTCCTTCACAATTTATACCCTAATAGATGAATAGCTTTGCATCCTATTTCTTCCTAAAACTATCTTGATATAGGCTTGGTGAGATAGATTTAATATCTTTCAGACCTATCTCTGTGAATCTTAATGCCTATATGACATATGGAGTTTCACTTAAATTCTTCATATCAAAGTTTTGAGAAAAAAACTTTTATCTTATGCAACAAAGCCTAATCATTTTTGCAAGGAGAATATCACTAATATATAACTAAAATTATGACTTTGCTCCAACTGACTTTAAGGTATAAACAATAATCAACATTTTAGTAAATGTTAAACTTTACATACCATTGGTAGGATGCTTATTTTAGTTTATATATTGATCTTCCAAAAAAACTTCATGTAGAATCATATATATCTCTTCTCAAGATCCTATTCAAGTAAGTTGTTTTCACCATCATTTATTGTAACTCTCAATCAAAAATAAGCTACAAAAGCTATGATAATTCTTAATGAAACTTTTATAAAAAATTAGAGAGAAAGTTTTATGGTAATCAACACCTCCTTTGAGTGAAACCATTGACCACAAGTCTAATTGCATATCGTTTAACATTACCAAATGGTAATTTAAAAGTTACTAGACTGGATCTAGATTATTGGCTATTGGTTTCATCTCTTTTATCATAGCTTTATGCCAAAGTGTGAAATTTTTACTATTTATGGCTAATGAAAATGAGATCATCTTTATGTCCAATATCAAAATTAGA
Source organism: Adansonia madagascariensis (assembly GCA_038381835.1). Lineage (NCBI taxonomy): Eukaryota > Viridiplantae > Streptophyta > Magnoliopsida > Malvales > Malvaceae > Adansonia > Adansonia madagascariensis. The sequence goes on from JBBYHL010000005.1 coordinate 9,375,726, forward strand.
CTTTTATAGGTATATAACCAAGTCATAGAAATGGCTAGTTTCTTATCCATTGGATCTCTTAATTCTATAATCATTTGTACATATTGTATACCTTTAGTTAGTGAGATTAATGATTTATTGTAAAGGTTGTACTTGATTTGATTGCTCTTTAGTTAATTTTGGTATATTTGTTTTTAAGAAACAATCAAATCCTTTACAAAAGATCAATTTAAATGAATTTATTCCTCAATATCAACTATATGAGGAAAGTTACTCCCACTAAACTCATGATCCATAAGAAACTTAGCATTTCTCGCTTCAATAATTCTAGTTGAAAATGAGAGACATTTAAAACCTGTACCCTTTAAAGTTAATTGCATAGTTGATAATTGCTACCTATTCTTGGATCCAGTTTCCTTATGTTTAGGTTATAAGCCTTCACTTTAACTGGACAATCCAAGCTCGTAATGTATTAAGCTGGATTCCAACTATTCCATAATTCTAAGAAAGTTTTGGAAATCAATTTAGTTGAAACATTGATAAAGACATCAGTAGCAATCCTAATGCATTAATCCATAACTTTAGGGGAAGGTGTATGATCTCTAAATATTATAGTGCTTTTTTTAGCTCCTTTTTGTGGACTTGTTAGTTTGCTTTTTCCTTAATGCAACTAATTTAAGTGCCAAACTTAAGAGTTTCAAAAACTTCATCATTGTCAATTTTCTTAAATTTCTATATAGAGATGTGACACAATCTTTATACCACAATATTGAATAAGTTTTGTCTGTAGCACATATTTATTACCAGAAATCATTTAAATAGTTAATAAACTTATTTTCACAATTAGGATCCAAGTTAATGATAAAAAATCTAGTAGAAACTTCTCATTTTGAAATTTCAACAATAGAATTTAAAAATTTAAATTCAAAACTCTTTGCATTAAGAAAATTTTTAAAATAAAAGATAAAACTTTTTTTAAGTTTTAAGACAAATCTTAATTTCAAAAATGATCCTGATAGTCCTGAACGATTTCTATGGTAGATATTACTCCCACTTTTCTTTGGTTTCCTTGACTTTATGAAACCTTAAATGGTTATAGAAATATAATTCGTTGAACATAAGTTCAATCACCATATATTATTAGGAACATCACTAAAAGAGATTCATACAAAATAAGTTTACCTTTATTTTTGAGTCCCTTTTATACTTTAGGCAGTCTTTCTTTAGGTGTCCGATTTAAAATAGAATGAAGGACTTGATGCCATTTTCTTTATTGGAATTTTTTCCTTTTCACCTTTATAACACATCTGCCTATTTATCACTTTTTACCTTGAGTCACTAGGCTAACTGAATCTAGTTTCTCGTTTTTTTAGTCTCTTTACCTCTTGAACACATATAACTGAGAGTTCATTGATAGTCCATTTTCTTTATATGTGTTTCTCATGGTCATACTCATTAAGAAAAAAGTTGAATATGAAAGTGATAAGAGATTTACTCGAAAAACTCAATTCTGAAGATTTAAGTCAAGCAACAATGTCTCTTAAATCCCATAATGTGCTCATGCACAACTTTTAAAATTGTTGCACTTTATTCCCGAAAGCTTTCTTATCAGGGTAATAGGCAAAACCTTATCAGATTTAACAATCCGGTATTTAGTGGCTTTACAATAATTCTTGACCTTATAGCAATTAGGATGAAATCCAAATTGATTTACTAATATAAGATTTGATGTACATCATCTTTAAACAGTTAGATTGCTCCTACTGTACATAGAAATATATTTTCCTCTTACGTGCTTTATTCGTTGAGGATAAGTTGTCCACTTAAAATGTTAAGTCAAGCTCCTTACGCCCAAAATAGCTTAATTAACTCCTTCATTAGAGTAATTTTTATCACTGAATAGCATTAGCAGCCTTATTAATCACAAACAGTAGAAATTACCATAAAAAGAAAGGAACTATACTTTAATTGAATATTTTATATTCAAATGTAAATCCAAACCTTCCTATGGGTAGAAGTGCATCATGCACATAAATTTACACAACTTTAATGATAAAACAATAACTTTAAAACATCAAAATTAAATAATCCATACCTGTGGGCCTAAAAAAATTTAATTTTAATGTTATATTATTTTATTCTTTAACCATTTTACAAAATTAATTATTTCTCTATAAGGGGTCTAACACTTTATAGATGTCATTTTTCTTTATGTAGTTTTAAATAATTACTATTTTATCTAAGTCAATTAACTAAAGATGCTGTTGCTACTCTTAAGTTAATGATTTAGAGCTTAATAATAACATCCGACATATATGCACAAAACTTATTGCATATAACAAATAATACTTTATCGATGCTATTTTCTTGTGTAGTTATTTAAAGGAAACCTTATTTTAAATAACTACTAATTGTCATATAAATCAACTAAGTTAAGATGCTGTGGTCTTAAACTAGCTATTTATAACTTTAATAATGACATTCTTAATATATGCAGAATTCTTTATTGCATATTAATAATTACAGTCGAATATAGTATTAAATCACGTTAACATATTGTAATTATAGCATAAATAATTACATATTAATGTAATCCTCCATGTGTAATTATTTAAAGAAAATTTTATTTTAAATAACTATTAATTTAACTAAATCAATCAACTTAAGATGCTATGGCTATTCCCAAGCAATTGATTTAAATTATTTATAATGACATAATAGATGTATACCATAATAATTGCATACATGATTTAATAACTCAAATATATACCAAATAAATTCATTGCATAAAACTTTATCAATGTTTATCATATTTAGTTATTTAAAGAAAAATTCTTTATTTTAAATAACTACCAATTTATCTAAATCATATGACTTAAAATGCTTTGGCTAATACCAAACTAGTGATTTTAGATCCTCAATAATAACATCGATTCTTTATATAGTAAAAATTTATATACTACAACCAAATTTCTAATTATAATAGTATAACTGATTTAAAAAATCATGACATAATATATGACATGCTTCTTAAATCACATAAAAATATGCACAATATTAGAATGTATTTATTTCATAACATATAGATGTATACATTTATATTGTAATTTCAATAACAAACTTTATCAAACATATCTGCACTTAACTTTTAGGTTGATAGTACGAATTCTTAGACATTATTTAAGAAGAGTACATATTGCTAAAATATTCCCAACATGCCAAAATGTTTTGTCATGAAATAAAATTATAAACTATTTATGCATAAATATATTTATTATTTAATTAAATATCAATATTAAATAATAAATATTTTACGTGACTTAAAAAATCTAAAAAAATCACTACAAAATAAAAAATCATAAAATATTTCAGTTTGGAAAAAACGAAGTCAAAACGGTCGGGATAAGTGGCGGGTATGGGCTTAGTCCTAGCCTTTTTTCTTCCTCCAGGCTGGATTTTTCCTGACCCCTTCGGGTCTGCTTCTTGTTTTTAGATGGTTTTTTTATGTTTTCGAACCTTATTTGATGCAATTAACATCATATAAACATGATTTAACATATATTTAACATAGCCCATGCATCAATTTGACAAAAAATCATAAAAATTAATTATCAAACAAACAAAATTTCGTAACTAATATAACTTTTATTAGACCTGTTTTAATATACTATAAAAATTTTTTTGTTTTATTCATCTTTTCTTTAATCTTAGGGTTTAGTAACATAGATAGATGATTCATTTCTTAAAATCCTTTAACAATTTTGGTTTTACGTGAATAAAAAATTTCATAACTAAATTTTAATAAATATAATATAAAAGCAAATTTATGGTACATACACGAAATATTTTTCGATACATAAATAAAAATTGTGAAATTAATCATAGCATGTTAAAAATTCAATTTCATGCTTTTACTATATTTATTATAATTCGTTTATCCTTAATACGAATTATTTAATTGTTTGTGCATAAACAATATATGCATAAAAAGAATTCATTTTTAATGAATCTCACTGGATGATCTGAAGAACAAGGCTAGAAAGCCTGGCTCTGATGCCACATGTAATAAATTTAAATTAAGAAATGTACCTCTAGCTATTGTTGATCAAGAACGCGATTTCGCTCTAAGAACATGAAGACAAACACCCCGTATAAGCTTTCTAGTCTATTTTCTTATTTTTTGATAATTATCTTCTGATGGTGCACAGGCAATTTATATAGACTAGACTAGAGATCTATACTAGAAGACTAATTAGAGTTGTATCCTACAATCAAAGAGTTTGTATTAGTAGAGTTTAACTCTTACCACTATAGTAGTTAATCTTAATATTGCTAGCTAATATCACCTTAATATTAATTAAATATTAATATCGATCTACTTAATATCATGTGAGCCACATAAAGTCCAACATATCATAGTAGTTGGCTAGATAGATTAGGTAAGAAAGATCAGAGGAGAGGTCGAAAACCTTTTTTTTTCTTTTTTTTTTGGTATCAATCATTTCAATTTTGCGTCTCTTGCTTATATGGAAATTAATAAAAGAAATGATTGAGGAAAAGAAGGGAAGGAGTAGGAGAATGATGATGGCAGATGAAGGAAGGGCGATGTTCCTCATGAGATCCATTTAATTTTAGGTCATTTTTCACCAAGTGAACAAAGATGGAAAAAGTTTATCCTCGATGCCCTCGTTATTTTTAATTAATTTCAAGTCAATTCTCGAATGCATATCTTTCTTTTTTTATTTATTTTTCTTTCTTAATCGTTTGTTTACCCTAACCCTAGCTAATTTTCAGTTTAATCCATTTCTAAAATCCATAGCTTTGCACCCCAATGAAATCGAATTATCAAGTGATCAATCCTATTTCTCCATCCAATGGTGGTTTGCAAGTGCCGTAAGGTATTCTCTTTTTTATCATTTTGTCTCAATTTTTTTATCCCTTGATAATTTTTTTGCTACTTTTAGCCTTGTAGATTTATATTGCTTTGCAGTAATGTTTTATTCTTTTATTTTTGAGAAATATGTGATAGAATTTATATTTTTTCTCTAGAGGTTTTAGATTTATCACATTTTTTTCATTTATTGTCTTAAAGAATTTAAGAATTTTTAGATCTTAATTGTTGTAATTTTATAGTTCATTAACTAGAAAATGCAAATTGATTACTCTAATTAATGAAGCTAATAGATGGGGACTTTGATTAGATGTGTGTGTGTGTGTGTATGTATGTTAGGTCTAGCCTAAGCAGTATTTGTATTCTTTTTGGTTTGCCCATTTTGTAGCTATATGTATGACTGCATGTATACACTTGTTCTTTATTAAAGGAAGAATATATAGTACAATTATAAATGGCATCAAAATCTATAATAAATCTTTAATCTTAAAATCAAATGGAACATTAAAAGGTCTATATTATTACTGTCTATTCATACAACGTTATGAATTCTGATATTGATATAATAAGTATAGTATTTGACACCTTATGCTATTAGTGGCTTGGCAAGGTACATGTGCGTGATTGATAACTAATTAAAGAAAACTTTCTTTTTAATTAGTAGTATACACATTGATAATTAAAAGGAGAAAAAGAATACTAAATATTTTCATTCATTTAAGGTTTTCTTTTCAAGATCTCAATGAAAACGAAATTATGTATATTTCTTAACATTTAAATGTCTAATTAAAAGGGTAACCTAGCTATTTTGAATTATAGTTTCTCCTCTCAAGAAAATTAGAAAGAACAAAAAAGGTGAGAGCATTAGCTGAATATTTCAATTAAAAGTTTGGTCACATTTAAGGTGTTTTAATATAACAACTAAAGACTTTGACTAATTACAGTTTAAGACATTTCACCTACTTAAATCACAAGTTGAAGTAATAAATACAAATGAGAAAGAATTTTTGGGTTTTTTTTTATATAAAGCAGCACAAAGTAAAGTTGATATTTGGAGTGTTCAAATGGAATTTGATTGCTTTCCATCTTCGTTCACCTGGTGAAAAATTGAATCAATAGAGAGATGTAGAATTCAACATACTATTTTTTTACACAATCCAAGTTAGTAAATAAAAAAATTGAACTTATGGTTAAAAAAGATGATAGTGTTGTAATGACCAGAATTGAAAAGATAAAAGAAACCTTGTAATTGCTCCAACTCATATCCAATACCAAAGTTCTTTCACTGCAAATGCCTTTTTCCTTGAGAAATATTTTTCCAACAGTGGAATTCTAGTGAGACTGCACAAAAGAAGTTAGAATAATTGAAAGTAATTAACACTGTCACTGATTTGTACATCAACATCAAAGTATTTAGCTCATTATAAATATTATCTCTACTTAAAAAGTTAAATTTTAATCTTTATTTTTCTAATATAAAGGTATATGTTTAACATTGTTCACTATAAATAAATTAGATCAATGATATGTGTTTACTATAATAATCAAAGGATGTTTAATTCCTTAAAACTTAATGGTTAGGGATAGAATACTTATATTTAATTGATAAAAAAGCTACTTAATTAATCTCATAGTTGAAAATTAAAAATGCTACTTAATTGTGAAGCCACCATTGCAAGATGTTCACGAGGGGGATTGGGTTAGCTGGTTTTGCCAGACTTGAAAATTAAGAAAATGTAGTAAGTTTCTGAATTGACGTAGAGATCTAATTTTGTCCATGTCCTTTCACTGATAATCTTAAAATATCCGAGACTGATAATTAGGTAATCATCACAATGGAGGGTTGCTTTCCAAACTGTTTTCAAGACCTATTGATCATATCTAAATGACTGCTCATGCACATGATAGAAAAATCACCATTTCGAGGGTCATAGAAAACAAATCTCAAACAAAAAGGATGAATATTAAGGTAAAAAATAGTTTTTAAGTTTATTCTTTTGAAATTTTGAAATTCATCTTTGCATACGATGTTACGGCCAAATTTTTCATTTTTAGGAATTTTTCAAGTTTTTTGGTGAAATTTTGGGAGTTGACCATCATGTATTTTTATTGATACTCGTATAGTACTTTGTCAATAATTACCCTTAAAAATAAAAAAAATATTGAAGAAAAATTTGTATCGGCATTTAATACCACAAGGTGTCAAGTTGTCAAATTTCTTTATTAAATTTAAATTTTTCACAGTACCCCAAATATCATGCTCGCAAAATTTGTTTAGGTAAAATTTGTTTCAAATTTCAGGTTTTAATCTTTATTATTTTTATAATTTAATAATTTAAGTGATGTGTAGAATTTAATTCATTTTTGATGAATTTTAGCATATTTTAGAAATTTTTTTTGGATTCTAAAATATGAACTTTTATATGTAAAAATTTTCAAAATTTAAAATCTTTAAATATTTTCATATACTTCAATAAAATATCTTAGATGTAGCTTTATGAAATTCTAACTAGTTTTGACTTCCATAAAGATTTTTTTGTATAGTTTTATGAGTTTGGAATTTATAATTGCTTTTTTCTTATACATAAAATTTTTTTAAATTTCTTTTTTGAATTTTTATATGGAAATTTTTTATTTCGTAATGGGACAAAATTTATTTTTTTTAATTTCTTGGGCTTTAAAACCCATTATTTTTTGTAATACGCCCAATAAGCCCATTAACTTCCCAACAAACCTAATAAGCCCGTTTTTGTTTTCTAACAAGCCCAACAAGCCTATTTTGATTAAATTTTTAATTAAATTTATTATATGAAATTTTATTTCTCGAATACATAATTTTTAATTTGTTTTTACCCAAATTAGATTTTTTTTTCTTATCATCATAAACACCACGTTTTTAGATAATGAGCTATGCATGATGAATCATAAAAAAATAACAAAAATAGTAATTTAACCTTATCAAAAAAGTGAAAGAAATCTACAAAAGTATAAAATCAAAAAATAAAAAATAAAGGGAAAAAAAGCCAACTTCGGCTAAGGCGATTTCATCCCCCCTTAGCCGAATTCTCCCCTTATAAATAAGGGGAAAATAATTGAAAAGGGGCCTAATGTTCCAGAAACCAAAGAACACTAAAAATACTAAAAACTTTCTAAGTTTTCAAGCTTTTTAAGGTAGTTTTTCTTGTAAAATCTTTAATTTTTGTTAATTTCATGCATGTTTCATCCTTTGATTGAGCTTAATGATTACTTGTGCTCATGGATTTTGATCCATCTTTAAAGGCCAAGCATGAAAGCCATGACCAAAGTTTCTTGATTTAATTGTTATATTTTATTTTTATTAGTAATAAATTGATTTTCATCATGATAACTTGTGTTTGTTGGTGGAAATGATGTTATTTTCATATGTATATAATTTTATGCTATTTTCCTTGGTATTTTCATGTTGATTGATGATGAAATATGTTGATATGCTCATTATTTTTCATGATTTCATACATATTTAGCTTGGTAAGAATTAGGACATATATGTTGATATTCATGAAATTATGTGATGAATTATTTTTGGCTATTATACATGTTGGCTAAATATGATAATGGTCCTTAATGAAATTTTCATGCTTGATTTTATGGTATTTTGGACTATTTTGTCGTGTTTGAAACTTGCAGGGGCCTAAAAATAATTTTTTCAAAATTTTGGAAGCGTTGGAAGGGTATTTCCATGCTTAGCTGAAACTACCACAGATGATTTTGTGATGTTTTTTATTTTTTTAGGCTATTTTGTAATCATGAAAATTTTAAAGACTAGATTTCAAAATTTGAAAAAAAAAATTTCAAGGCCATCCATGCTTGGCTGAACTCTTCATGGACTTTTAGGAGTGTCATTCATGAACTTTAAACTTTTTTAAATGCATTTCATACATTTAAACTAGTTTAAATGATCATTAGGTTCTTTTTTGTAATTTTAAAAAGTTTAGGGGCTTGTTTGCAAAAAAAAATATTCCAAGGCCAAAGGTACTTGGCCGAATACTTTATATGATTTTTGGTATGTTTTCCATGTTGATTTTGATGCGTTTGATGTTTGATTTTGTAATTTATTTCATCTAAGGACTATTTTGCAAAGTTAGAAAACTTTGGAGTCTATTAGAAAAGCCTTGCATTTGTAGGGTTAAAAAGTTATTTCCCACATCAAATTACCTATTTAAGGTATTTTGCTCATTTAGAGACACTTCTAGCATTTTTAGCCGTTTTAAGGTTGAAATGCTATTTTGAGAAACTTAGAGACATATTAGCAATTTTTACATTTTAGGTCATATTAGATGTCAAAGCTACCCATTTAAGGTATTTCATATCATTATTGAGTCCTTTAGGGTACCAGGATACTTATATGTTGAAAGTAAACACTAGGGGTGTTTTAGTAATTTATCTTAAAATTGAGTATTTTATGATCACCAAGATACTTCTATGTCAAAAGTGCATAATAAAGATATGTTCATCTTTTTATGATGCCATCAAGTCCTTTAGGTTACCGAGATACTTATATATCAAAGGTATATCTTAGGGATATTTTAGTAATTTATACTAGAACCATGTCTTATCTGACCACCAGGATGCTTTCATGTTGAAAATGCATAGTATGAATAGGTTCATTGTTTTATAATGTCATTGAGTTCTTTAGGTTACTTGGATACTTTCATGTTAAAAGTATACCTCAGGGACATCTTAGTAATTTATCTTAGAACCAAGTCTTTTAGAGTCATTGGGATATTTCTATGTCGAAAGTGTACTTTAGGGGTACTTAGGATAAGTTTTTACCATTATTTTGATAAAAAAATGAAATTTTAAAATTCAGGTAATGTTTGCGATTTAAAGTAGTACTCAAAATTTCTCCCAATATATGAAAGAGGTTTCACGGATTATTTTAATAACAAGATATCATTCGAAAAGTAAGAAAATCAGGTTTTTATGAATTTTAGAAAAATAAAACCTTTCATATTCTTCCGGCCCTTTGGTGGGTGCGAAAGATATTTTGAGTTTTAAAACCTTTCTTATTCTTCTGGCCCTCTAGTAAAGTGCAAAAGATATTTTGATTTTTAAAAATATTGAAAATGTAATTTCCTCAAAAGAAATAATAAATTTTTTACATAGAATTTTATTTTTATATATGGGAATTACAATTAATATCATATATTGAAACTGAATAAAAATCAAATTTTAAATTAATACGTGATTAATAAGGTACTGATTATCAAGCATCATGAGAGGGATTGATCCATACTTGTGATTGTTATTGACTCCCGAACCCTTTTAAGTAATCTTTGATCTTATTGCAGACCTCGGAGTTTGTTTTTAAAGGTTTCATTACCTTCAAAATACGAACTCTGGTAGGTGACAAATCTCACCTATCAAAAATAGACTGGTGGCAATTCCAAAATAAATGGTCGTTTCATAACGATTATTTAGAGTTAAGTGAAGTGAGCGATTTATTTTGATGACTTAGTCCCCAAACACAAAATTAAGGAAAAGGTAATAATGACATGGCCCCTAAAAATTAAAAAAATAATGATGTATAATATATATAAGAACGAGGGGTACATTCACCTTTTAAGTCCGACTAGTCAATATTCATGTCCAGGCCATGTTGTGACTGCTTGGTGACTCCGCTGGGAACGTGTACAGAGTAAGGCCTAAAATTAATCACGTGTTAACTAAATTTCTATTGATTTGATTTCAACTAGTATTTAACGATAATTCTTGGTATTAATAAAAAAATTTCTTTTTTATTTATATGAATATTATGGTATATATTTTTTATATTTTTCATTAACCCTTTTGTTACCTTTGAAGTAGTATTTTTATAGGGCATTTAGGATAGGGCTTTTATTATTTTCGAAAGAATCGAGTTAAAAAAATTTGTTTGTTCACCACACACCGTGCACATGCATTCCATTAGATTATCCTCTAGGAAAATTGAAGGGGCATAGGTTACCCATATTTTTGGAGGGGGTAAAGTAACTTTGACTTTTGAGGTGTTCGCCTCTATCAGAGCCAATAAAAAATTACTTGATGTAAATTCTTACCCTTGCCCGAGGTGTTAGTATCATTATGGGCATAGAAGATACTTCTACTCGAATTAAACCTTTTTTTAACATAAACCCATGATAGGTAAGGATTAGGGTACCTTGATAGTTCTTTCCTCACTCAAGGAATAATTCGAGAACATGTTGCCGAACCCTGAACTTCATGTGATAAACCTTAAGGGCCGAACCTAGTCAGATCCATACCTGATTTTAGAAGTTACTGAATTAGGTACACATGAGGAAATGCTTCTAAGCTTTTATTCTTACAATTTGATTTTCTTGATAAGCAATAAGTATATACTGTGTTGCTGTGATAAATTTTATTTATTTCTTATCTTGATTTTCCATATCATGATGAATTTTCTTGGAGCAATTTTTTTAGTTTCTATTTCATTTTTAATAAAAATTTTTATGACAAAAATGGACTTCATGGGTTCTTTCTTCAGTTAAAAAGAAGAAAGAAACAAGAAAAAACATGAATCTCTCTTTTCAAAAAGAAGAGAAAAAGGTAAAAAAGAAAAAAAAGCAAGAAATTAAAATAAAATTAATCAAAATTTTGAAGCCTTCAAGTCTGCTAAAGAAAAGAAGGAAGATAGTGTTAGGATTTTTTTTCTTTTTCAATTTTCGCATTACATCCATATTTCATGAAAACCTGTAAATTAATTCAAGTGTTTTTTTTTCACATATTTATTTGTTTCTATGCTCATGCATTCATAATTTTTATGATGCGCTAAATTCATTTCGTTTATTGCATTTAAAGGACTGAGACATGAAAGATAATTTAAAGGTAAGATGAATCTATAAAATTAAAGTCTAGAAAATCGATTGGAAAATACCTTAGAGGGAATAGTCAGAAGAATGAGGCATGAGATTACAGAGATAAAGGAACAATTGTTCAAATTGACAAAAATCATAACAGATCTTCTAGGTGATCCCTAAAAGTCACCAATGCCTTCAGCCTAACCTTTAGCACTTAAAGACTCAAAGATTGGATTGAACATACCACTAGATAAAGATTTCAATCCCTGGTCTATTCACATGAGTAAAGCAAAGATGCCCAACTCTGTATTTATGTAGATTAGCCTGCCCTCTAACCCTGTTGGTCTTCTTGGTACTGCCCCATCATCTTTTGGTGTCCATACTAAGAAAAGACTATGAAAGAGCAAATTCAATTCGATCCCACTAACTTATAAAGAAATGTATTCTCTCATGTTTTACAATCAGCTCATTGTTCCCGTGCACATTCCTACTTATGAACCCACTTATCTTAAATGGTATAACATCAATGCACATTATGAATACCATGTAGGATTACGAGGACATTCTATAGAAAAATGCATGCATTTAAGAGAAAAATTCAAAACTATTTGATGTTGATATAATCCCAGTCAGACTAAGGTCAAATGTTGTTATTAAGCTTTATAAATATAGTGTCCAAAATGAATATTAGGATTTGCAAGGGTTCCTTGAAAGTATTAACATAGCTTGGAAAATAACGTGTTTGTAAAATAATCATTTTTGTTACTTTTTCTTTTTGAATCCTATAAATATGGTTTTGTATGCCAACAATGAATACATGGATCAAAAACTCTTGGTTGATGAAACAATGTTGTTGAATCATCACCCGAATTCCTCAAAATCTTACCTCTATAATAATCTCCATGTCTAATACTTAGCCAACTTTTGACATCCAATTTGCGCCATCAAATGCTACCCCATTCACTCAATCATTCATTCATTCATTGACAAACATAAATGGATGATAATAAAGATTAATGTTGACAAGACATGCATATTCACAAAAACTAATTTAAGTCTTTTCCATTCAAGGTGGAATAACACGAAATCGCTAGATGAAAGATAATACATGACAAAAAGAAATGTAGGCAAAAATGGTAAGGAAGCCAATCTGCCAGCACTCAGAAACTACTATCATACTCCTAGCGGGGAATTCTGGGGAGCACAAGCTGAAAGATAAGCAACTAACATTCAAGATACATAGTTAATGGGTTCTCAAAATGTGTAACCACTGAACACCCAAAACGTGCCTGTTCATACTCCGGCACCAGCCATCAACATTAATTTTGGTGCTTTCTCACAAGTGGTAGATACAAAAACCACTGTCCAAGAAGAGTTAGTGATCTTTAACTTTGACAAGAAAAAAAGCTGAAATAAAAGGCCAAAAAGCAAGTTGAATTAGAAGCTAAAAAAACAAAGAAATTACAACGTCTTGAAAAAAGGCTCAAGGCCATGAAAAAGGTTGAGCTCTATAACATTGTTGATATTAATAATCTTAGTCTAGTGTCAAATCTAATCATTCTGCCAAAGTTTAAAAATTCTAAAGCTTGAAAAGTGTGGTGGGTCCATATGCCCCAAGGCACATTTGATGACATATTATCACAAAATGGTTAGAAATACCAGAGATGAAAAGTTGCTCACTCTTATGTTTTTCCAAAAGCCTAACTGAGGCAGCTCTCGAATGGTACATCTAAGTAGAAAGAGGTCAAGTAAGCACATAGAGGGATTTGGCTCAAATATTTTTTTTGTCAAAATAAGCACAAGTTGGAAATTGCTTGGAATCAAGAAACCTTCCAAAATATGAAAAAGAATCCTAATGAAAGCTGCAGATAATATGCTTGTTGATGGGAAGACGCAGCCTCAGACGTCCAACCACCTCATATTGATAGTGAAATGGACACCTATTTTGTGGCTTTTGTACTACGGTAAGTTGGTCAAAAATGTTTTCTCTGAGTTCGTAGATATTTTATATGCTTTAAACTGGAAGGATCATGGACATCAACCAAGTCACATATGTGAGATAAGAAAGCAATCCTTTCAATAAACACCAATAAGTCATAGTCGATGAAAGCTAAAATCATAAGAAATCTATTCAGACTACTTTCTTACTCACAGTTTTTCATTGCTCAATAGCCTAAACAGGTTTATCTTCATACCTCACAATCTTTTTCACAAACTTTTTTGACTTAAAATTTTAAAAGGCAAATGGACCCAAGAAATAGCTTAGGCAAATTCTCAGAAGTAGAAAAGAAAAAAGACAAAGGTGTACCATGCCCCACCAATTTCTTATACCAAGCTTTTTCTTTTGCTCATTTAGAGTCAGATGATCTTCGTTGTCCCAACAAAGCCTAGAAGACTTTTTATCCAAAATGGTATAATCCAAGCATTAGATATGAATATCACTAAAGGGTAAAAGGCCAATCCACAAAAAACTGCAATGCATTCAAAAACATAGTACAAGATATTAGGGATACTAACCTAGTAAAATTCCAGAAGTTGGTGGATGCCTATCATGGACGATTAGTCTAAGCGTTATCAACCCTGTGGTAGTATACTAACCGGGGCAATTTCTATCTCAAATTTTTAAAACTTTGTATCTTTCTTTTTAGAAACTGTGAATTTTGAAATGAATTTTGGATTACAAATATTATGCATCTTGTCATAGGCCATGAATTTTGTTAATAATTATTTCTTGTATCTATGGTACTAAGATTTTTCAAAAAAATTTTCTTTGATAGGTGGTCACCCTTAGATTAAGCTCTCTTAGATGGATCTTTAACCTCCATTTATATATAATTGTCTTGGGCTTTCAATCATAGATTTTTCATATCTAACAGTTCTATTTTGAATTTTTTAAGGATCAAACAAGTTATACATCTAAAATATTCAAGTAGTAATTATTCGATATGTATTAAAATAATGATAGTGACTCTATGATTTCCATATTTAGATAACCTTTGCCATAATTTTTATGACATTTCTCCAAATCCTTGATTTAAAAATAATAAGAGCAAACATGAGCCTAAATCCTTTTAGATAAAACCGTTACAATCCAATGCTTGATAAATAGGATGTGATATTCGAAGGTTTCCCATGCCAATTAGATTTATTTCTTAAAAGCTCAATCAGAACTAAAATCCCTTGGTGGCTACAGAGTTGATAATGTTGAAGAGGCATCCATCAAGCCAAAATATTGAAAAAAAAAAGAGAGAAAGAGAGAGAGAGAAAGAGAAAAAAGGAAAAAAAAAGAAAAAATGAGTGCAACACATGTTGTTAAGGTGCTCAAAATGATTTCAAAAAGAAAATTATTCTTTTTCATTGAAAAATGCTTGTCAATTTAAATGGCTTTGTTTGAAATGACAACTGGTCATCTTTCTCTATCTTTTTATAGATATAAAAAATTATTTTCTTAGTAGTCCCCCTCGAGCCTGATGATTTATTCTTTCTTTAAACTCTAATCATGGATCACCTTCCACATCGGGAGGTAAGATGAAGCAAAGCCTCAAGGTTAGAAGGAGCAAATCTTGCTCTAAAGTTATAAGAAAAATAAATATGTTGTGACAACCTAAATCAAAGACCAATTCAAAGTTCAAATTTCAAGTTCCTTTATAATGAAGAATGAAGAAAAACAAGATAAAGAAAGAAGTAAAGAGAAGCAAAGGAAAATGAAAATGAAAATGTTAGAAAAAGATGAAAAAATTAAGATGAATTTTATCTTGAAAGTTACGTCAGATGGGGAATCTTTCGGAAAAGAAATGATCTTTGATTCAGTTACCTTTAAAACTTGATTTAGGCTGATTTATCCTTCTTTTATAAACCATAAACCATGGCCTACGTTATGTACCTATAAAGTCCATTTCGATCAAATATAGCCATTTAAGTTGTTAAGTCATTCCTTAGAAGGTATTTAAAATTTCATCTTTTTAGATAATTTTTGAGTCCTTAAGAATATAATGGGGCAATCAACTAAAAAAGAAAAAAAAAAAGAAAAAAGAGGAAAATGAATAAAGTTCTAACGTGAAAACTTGAAAATACAGTTTAGAACAAACTTAAAAGCTTTAGAATTGCTCCAAAACTGACAAAAATAAGCCATCAAAGGAAAAGAATTCTTGCTTGTTAATCTAAAAAGGATCCCACCAAGCCTCTAAAAATTTCATGACATCAACAAAAGGTAGAATCAAATGCCCAAATATTGATTTGATTTAAGATAACTTTTTAGAACTTTTATGTTCAACCTTGGGAATTGGTGCTTACTAAGAGCTTTCTAAACTAACCCCTTGAAACTTTGGTATTTACTAGCATTAACACCTGTCAAGCTATTGTATTTGAAGATTAAAAAGATGTTATAACTTGGTTGTTTATGTTTCAAGGAATTCCTATAAAAAGAAATCCACCTGAACTTGGTCTTGATAAACCTCAACTTTGTTATATCAATTTCTTCAAAACAAATTCTAGCAATGCCACCTCATTTGTCACTCTAAATTCATTTTCTCATTCCATTTAAAGATATCTTAAATGATGATCATTAATCACAAGAAACCTTAACATCAAAAGACAAAGATGGCATGTCTATTATTCTTAATATTGGAAAAATGCATGGTTGAAATTATTTTATATTTCCATATTTTTTTATCAAGTACATTTTTTCAGGTGATCTCGTTCTATAAATCTTAAAATTTAAATGAACTTTGATACTTCTTATGCTTTCAATAAAAGTAGTAAACGTGCTTCGAGTGACGAAATTTTGACTCTTATTATTTTCATAAGCTATATCATTGAATAGATAAACACTAATTCGATATTTGGTGACTTTTCATGAAAAGTCAAATAGATTTTAGATCTCCAAAAACAATGTTAAAAGAAGGATTCTGTGGGACAAACATAAGATCTGTCTTTAATACTTTAAACTTCAATAGCATAAAAAAAGAGAAATTGATAGCAATAGGGCTTAGATTAGTGAGGCATGACCAACATATAAGAAGATTAATCCTCATGACATTCAAATGTTATAACCTCTTTGTCCAATCATATGAAATAAAGGTGAAGTAGGTTTAAAGTTAGCTTCGTCCAATTAAACAAAAAGATCGACGGAGTTTTTCTTCATCAGTTTCACTTAGTTAGAAACCAGTGGAATCAAGTGGCCTCTTCATTCGATTATGTGACATGTAGATAAAGAAGGCTTTTAGTTAACTTCATCTGATTATGTAAAAGATCGATGAAGTTTTTATTTGCTTGGTTACGAATCGATAAAGTCAGATGGCCTCTTCATTCAATCTCTGAAATGTAAGTGAAGTAGGTTTTGAGTTAACTTTGTCTGATTAAGCTAAATGTCAACATAGTTTTTATTTATCCACTTCACTTGGTTAGGAATTAGTGGAGTAAGATGGCATATATTCATTCGATCATGTGAAATATAGGTGAAATAAGCTTTGAGTCAATTTCATCCGATTAAGCAAAATATCGATGGAGTTTTATTTTTCATCTTCACTTGGTTAGAAATCGGTGGAGTAAGATGGCCTCTTCATTCGATTATATGAAATGTAGGTGAAGTAGGCTTTGAGTCAACTTCATCTGATTAAGCAGAAGATTAGTGCTTTTTTTATTTATCAGCTTCACTTGGTTAGGAACCAATAGAGTAAGGTGGCATTTTTATTTGATCATCTGAAATATAGGTGAAGAAGGCTTTGAGTGAACTTCATCCGAGTAAGCAGAAGATCGATAGAGTTTTTATTTGTCAACTTCATTTGGTTAGGAACTAGTGGATTAAGATGTCTTCTTCATCCGATCATGTGAAATGTAAGTGAAGAAGGCTTTAAGTCAACTTTGTCTGATTAAGCAGAAAGATCGGCATAGCTTTTATTTAATAGTTTCATTTGGTTAGGAACCAATGAAGTAAGATGGCTTTTTCATTCAATCATGTGGAATGCAGGTGAAGTGGGCTTATCTAATTAAGTAGATGATCGATGAAGTTTGTCTGGGATCTCTTTATTTAGTAGAAAACCAATGAAGTTGGCCAACATAAAATGAAAAGCCCAAGAATAGCTATTGGTTTCACCCCTGCTGAAATTAGCACTAAAATTTGAAAAAGCCTAAGAGTAGCTAATGATTTCGCCTTTGTCGAAATTGGCGCTAAAATTTGAAAAAGCCCAAGAGTAGCTAATGGTTCCATCCTAGTCGAATTGGCACCAAAATTAGAAAGCCTAAGAGTAGATGAGGGCCATCGAAATTGGCATTAAAATATTAAAATCCTAAAAGAAGATAATAGCCCCAGCCTAGTTAAATTTGACACCGAAATGAAAAGCCCAAAAGTAGTTGATGGTTCTATCTCAATCAAAATTGGCACTAAAATTGGAAAGCCCAAGAGTAGCTTATGGCCACAACCCAATCGAAATTAGCATTAAATTGTGAGAGCCCAATGTAGTTGGTTAGGTAGAAAACCAACGCAGTTGGCCTAAACAAATCTTTTTTGTTTCAAAGTTTATCATGGCCTAAATAAAATTGTGTTCATTTAGTATTTACCCTATTCCTAATCCTCAGCAATGGCCAAAAAAAAGTAGCTGTAGATACTTAATTTTGTCCGATCCCTTTCCCTAGTAATCCTAAAATATCTAAGACTGATAATTAAGTAATCATCATAGTAAGGAGTTGACTTTTTTCAAGTGGGTTTCGAGACTTATTTGATTATATCTAAATGATCGCTCGTGCATGTAATAGAAAAATCACCATTTTGAGGGTCAATAAACCTCAGATAAAAGAGATGAATATTAGAGTAAAAAATCAGTTTTTAACTTTATTCCTTTGAAATTTTGAAATTTATCTCTGTATATGATGTTATAATCAAATTAGTCCTATATTTTTACTGATATCATGTAGTAGTTAAGCCAACACTTACCCTAAAAAATAAAAAATATTTAAGAAAAAATTTGAATTGGCATTTTATGCCACAAGGTGTCAAGTTGTCAGATTTCTTTATTAAATTTGAATTTTTCACAATACCAAGAGTATCATACTCTGAAAATTTTTATCGGTAAAATTTGTTCTATATTTCAGGTTTTCATCTTTATTATTTTTAGAATTTAATATTTTAAGTGATATGTAGAATTTAATTCATTTTTATAAATTTGAACATATCTTGGGAATTTTCTTCATTTCAAAATATAAATTTTTTATCAATAAATTTTTCTTTTATAAAATTTTTCACAGCTTAGAATTTTTAAATATTTTCACATATTTCAATAAAATAACTCGGGCATAGTTTTTTAAAATTTTAACTCGTTTTTACTTTCTTCCCTAAGGATATTTTGTAAAATTTTATGAGTTTGAAATTTTTAATTACCTTTTTCTTGCATATAAAATTTCTCAAAATTTTTTTGAATTTTTATATGGAAACTTTATTAATTTTATTTTTTAATAGGTCAAAATTTATTTTTTTCTATTTCGTGGGCTTTAAAACCCAATAATTTTCGTAATAGGCCCAAGAAGCTTATTAACTTTTCAACAAGCGCAATTAGCCCATTTTTGTTTTCTAATAAGCTAAACAAGCCTATTTTGATTAAACTTTTAATTAAATTTATTATATGAAAGTTTATTTCTTAAACACATATATTTTAATTTGTTATAATTTAATCCATATAAGTTGTTTTTATCCAAATTAGATTTTTTTCCTATCATCATAAAAGCCATGTTTCTGGATAATGAGTCATGCATGATAAATCATACAAAAAGACAAAAATATTAATTTAACCTTATCAAAAAAAGTGAAAGAAATCTACAAAAGTAATAAAATCAAAAAAGAAAATGGAAAACAAGCTAAGTTAGGCCAAGGGCATTTCATCCCCCTTGGCTAAATCCTTCCCCTATAAGTAAGGGGGAGGGCAATTCAAAAAAGGCCTAATGTTCCATAGACCAAAAAACATACTAAAAATTTTTTAAGTTTTCAAGCTTTTTAAGGTAGTTTTTCTTGTAAAAGCTTTAATTTTTGTTAATTTCATACATGTTTCCTCTTTTAGTGAGTTTAGTGATTACTTGTGCTCATGGATTTTGATCCATGTTGAAAGGCTGAGTATGAAAGCCATGATCAAAGTTTCTTGATTTAATTTTTATAGTTTATTTTTATTAGCAATACATCGATTTTCATCATGATAACTTGTGTTTGTTGGTGGATATGATGTTATTTTCATGTGTGTATAATTTTATGCTATTTTTCTTAGTTTTTACATGTTGATTGATGATGAAGTATGTTGATATGTTCATTAGTTTTCATAATTTCATACATATTTGGGCTTGGTAAGAATTACGGTAAATATTTATGTTGATATTCATGAAATTGTATGATGAAAAAATTGTTTTTGGTTATTATACATGTTGGCCGAATATGAAAATGGCCCTTAATGGGATTTTCATGCTTGATTTTATGGTATTTTGGACTATCTTCTCATGTTTGAAACTTGCAGGGGTTTAAAAATAACTTTCCCAAAATTTAAGAGGCTTTGGAAGGGTATTTCCATGCTTTACCAAAACTAACAAAGATAATTTTATGATGTTTTTTTATTTTTTAAGCTATTTTGTAATTATGGAAATTTGAAAGACTAAATTGCTAAAATTGGAAAAAAAATTTCAAAGCCATCCTAGCTTGGCCAAACTCTTCATGGAACTTTAAGAGTGCCTTTTTTCACTTTAAACCTGTTTAAATTCATTTCATTTATTTTTAACCCATTAATTATCTTTTTGTAATTTTAAAAAGTTTAAAGACTTGTTTGAAAGCAATTAAAAAATTATTCCAAGGCCAAAGGTACTTGGTCGAATATTTCATATGATTTTTGGTATGTTTTCCATTATTGATTTTAATGTGTTTGACATTTGATTTTTTTAATTATTTCATTTAGGGACTATTTTGCAAAGTTAGAAAACTTTGGAATCCATTAGGAAAGCCTTGCATTTGTAAGGACATTATAGTAATTTATATTAGAACCAAATCTTATGTGATCACTAGGATGCTTTCATGTTAAAAGTGCACAATAGGAATAGGTTCGTTATTTTATGATGTCATTGAGTTCTTTAGGTTATTGTTATACTTTCACATCAAAGGTAAATCTTATAGACATCTTAGTACTTTGCCTTAAAACCAAAACTTTTGGGGTCATCGGATACTTATATGTCGAAGGCATACTTTAAGGGTAGTTAGGATAAGTTTTTATTATTATTTTGATAAAAATAAAAGGTTTTCAAATTAAGGCAATATCTCTGAGTTAAAATAGTATGCAAAAATTTCTCTTAGTATATGAATGAGGTTTCATGAATTATTTTAATAACGACATATCCTTTTGAAAGTAAAAAAATTAGGATTTTATGAATTTTGAAAAAATAAAACCTTTTGTATTCCTCCGGCCTTTCAGTGAGATGCGAAACATATTCAAGTTTTAAAACCTGTCTTATTCCTATGGCGCTCTAGTGGGGTGCAAAAGAGATAATGGTAAAACCTTTTGTATTCCTTTGGTCCTCTAGTGGGGTGCCAAAGATATTTTGATTTTGAAGAATATTGAAAATGTAATTTTCTCAAATGGAATAATAAATTTGTTGCATAAAATTTTATTTTTATATATGGGAATTATAGTTAAATGTCGTATATTGAAACTGAATAAAAATCGAATTTAAATTAACATGTGATTCATGAGGTACTAATTACCAGGCATCATGAGTGGGAATGATCCTTACTCGTGATTGTAACTAACTTTCGAAGCCTTTCAAGTGATTTTTTGTATTATTGCAAACCTCAGAGTTTGTTTTAAAAGGTTTCGTAACCCTCAGAATACTAACTTTGGTAGGTGACCAATCTTACCTAGCTAAAATAGATTGGTGGTGACTTTAAAATTAATGGTCGTTTTGTAACGACTATTTAAGGTTAAGTTGAGTGAGTGATTCATCTCGACGACTAAGTTCCCAAACATGAAAAATAAGGAAAAAGTAATAATGATATGGCCCCTAAAATTAAAAAATAATAATATAAAGATATATATATATATATAGGAACAAAGGGTACACTCATTTTGTAGTCCGACTAATAAAGATTTGTATCCAAGCCACGTCGCTACAGCCTCTAAAGGGGAAAAATTGCTTTAAGACTTCATAAGAGAAGTTGTTTCCAGTAAGTTGCGGGGTTGCTTGTAAATAATACTAAAAGAAAGTTCACGAAGGGAGCTTTATCAGGCAAATAATTTTGCCAAATTGAGATTATAGGTAATATATGTTTTTATCATTAATTTATAATTAAATGAAAATAATCATTTGTAACTCTATATTTGGGAAGATAGGGATAGTTTAATGTGAGAATTTCTTTTCTTGGTCTCACATTCACTTTATATTGGCTTAGCCATCATCTAATCTTTAAATAAAGCTACAAAATAATAAACAACCATCAATTTCATTCTTAATTAATTTACAACTTCTAGAACCAATTGTTATTTTTCAAAACTAACAATTAAATAAGTATTATGTGTTTCAATATATCAATTTTATTTGAGCTTAACTTGGATGTATAAATATATATAACCCATATATTTAAACTTTGACTCGATTATAAATAGTTTATTTATTATTTATTGATCAATAATATAGATTTTGTAGTGGCATGGTCAATTCAAGTGCAACCTAAGAAACATGTAAAGATTGATGGAGGTTGCCAATGTGTTGATTGTTTTCTAAGAGAAACTATCTAAAATATTTTAAAAAGTTCTTGCATTTGCATGGAAAATAAGCAAATGGCTCAAAAGAACAAACTTTTTGCTCTTTCTTTGGTTACTTTTTGTTTCCCACAACTTTTATATTTTTGCTCTTATAAGGCCAAGTGTCACCTTTTAAAAGTAATAAATAAATTTGTATTGTGTATTCCAATCTATCAATTCATTTTTAATTTCATGCAAAGTTTTATATATTTAGCTCTTTAAGCCACTATCATACTCACCTTGAACATATATTATACATAAAACCCAAATATTTAAAACTTTAGTTCACATATATATAGTTTTTTAATATTTATTAGTTAATTCTTTAGATTTTCTACTGGTGTTGTTGTTGTTGGATTTATCACATAAGTGTACATATTGCAACAAGAAAATAGTGATAAACAAAGTATTGTTCAAACAAATGATTTAAATTTGTAAGCTAAAAACTAAATAAAAAAATAATCGAGCAAATAATTAATGAGAAAAGCGTAAGATTACAAATTCTCTTAACATTTTATTTGAATTTGTTCTACTCTCTCAGCTTGGCTAATAACAATAAGTCGTTAATCTAGAGTTCTAATTTATTTATAAATATCTTCTGATGATCTTATAAAAATATCCTTCTCATCCAATTCCCTATATTAAAGAGAAATTTGTTGAGCTTGGATTTTACATTGGCATGACATGCTTGTATATTTCTATCTCATATGCATATCAATTCCTTCCATCATAATAAATGAATATAAATTCAATCGTTGTCTAAACAAAAAAAAATTATTTTTCAAGTTCATTAGAGTTTACCAAGTCAATCTAATTGATGATTACATAATTAGAAACATTAAGCACAAGATTGAATAAACAACTCAAATACCTTTAAAATCAAGAAAAAGAATAAAACAATCCAAAATATTGTTGAGCTCTATCGCAACCCTAGAAAAAAATTTAATTCATGATGATTAATGTAAGCACAAAAGAAAAGAGTTTCACCATCATAAATATTACAAGAAAAATTAAAAAAAAAAAGATTAAAGGAAAATAGAAAACTAAGATTGGCCTAGTCTTAAGGCTTCTCCAAAATCTCTCTTCTCCTTTTAGATATTATGGTGACTACTTTCCTTTCAAAACAATCATGCTTAATAAAAGTCAAAAAGTGTACAACCCTAAAAAATCCAATTTATAAATAGCCAAAACCCTAAAAGAAGAAACTTTATGCTCAAGTAACAAGGGCAGTTTATTTTGGAAAGTTGTTGGGCAAAAGTCACTTTACTTTTTTATTGTTTTGTAAGACCACAAAAACTTTTTTGGGCTTTAAGCCTACAAAAAAAATGAAAATATTAAATTACTATATAATTTAACCATAAAGAAAATAAATAAAAGTAGTTTGAAAACAACTAAAATTTAAATAAATTTTAATAAAAACCTCTACAACTTAGTTAATTTTAATACATATAATGTGATCAAATAATTCTATTTTATAGAGTTATCAATAATTAATTTAAGTGCAGCCTAAAAATCAAGTAGAGACATCTGGTGGATGTTAAAGTATTGATTGTTTTCTAAAAGACTATCTAGAGTTGAAACATGTTGGCATTTGCAAGGAAAAATGGAAATGACTCAAAGGGATAAACATTATGCTCTTTTTTGGTTACTTTTGGTTCCCACAACCTTTGCATTATTGCTCTTATTTGCACTAATTAATTACCATTTCTTTCTTATATAAAACCAAAGCTATCTGGCAAAAAGATTTTTTTCAAACTAATCTAGGGCAGTAATTTTCTTTTATTTGAAAAACTGTATGGTCATCAAAGAAAATGCTACAACAAGGAATAAGGTGAAGGGTTGGTAATAGGACATCCATAAAGATATAAGGCAATTAGTTGCTGTTTATTGATGGGAATTTTATAGTATCTTTAGTTAGTAAGGGGGATGCCATTAGATGCGTTAGTAACTGATCTTATTGACACCAATATAAGGTAATGGAAAGAAGATTTGATACAGCATGAATTCTATAAGGATGAAGTTAGAATCATCTGTAATATTCCTTTATATGGCGGCAATAATATTGGTAAGTTGGTGTGGCACTATAACAAGAATGGGTGTTACTTTGTTAAAAGTGCCAATCGATTACAGCTAATGTTAAGCATTGTTATGGACCATAGAGACTAGTATAGAAAGCACTGTGGAAAGCAAATGTACCTTTGAAGGTACGGTTATTCACTTTAGATATGGGGCAACATTGGAAACAAATGTACACACTGTGAAGGAATGCAAATTTTTTTAAAAAAATATTCTTAAATTATGTAATTTCTTATTAGAATTTATACACAACTCTTCATAAAGCAGCATTGATTTGGTGTAATAGGCTACAAAATAAATAGGACAAAAAGATTTTAAAATACTCTTAATGATGACATGGGCTTTATGGAATGCGAGAAATAATGTTTCACAGCAAAGGAAAACAAAAGATGAGAGGACATTGATGGTTAACACCAAAACTCAACTTCAAGAATATAAGTAAGGTCAAAACAAAGTCTAGAGTTATTTAACACATGTTTATAGAAAATCTTGGAGACCATTAACAGTGAATTTGTATAAGGTCAACCTTAATGGCTTTTTTTATCCTTCTTTAAAGACAGATGGAATAAGAATTATAGTGAAAGATCATCAAGGCTTTGTATTAGGTTGTGCAACTATAAAGGTCAATAGAATTCAAGATGCATGATTAGCAGAGGCGTTGTAGCAGTGAAAGCACTGGAACTAGCAAAGTAAATGGGATTTAGAAGGATGATTTTAGAGGGAGATGTTTTACAGGTGATCAACAACTTAAAGCAAAGCAAAGAAAATTTATCCAACATGGGCTTAACCTTAATGCAGGGAAGCACATAGCAATAACAAATTTTGAGGAATGGCACTATCAACACACCAAAAGACAAAGCAATAAGGCAACACACCTTTTAGCTTAACACAGATTATCTTGTAAAGAGAATATGATTTGGATGAAAGAGTATCCAGTTTTCCTTCATCAAACAATAATCTCTGATGCAATACACATTTGAAGGAATGAAATTTACAGTAAAAAAAAAAAGCAAAGCTACTAAAGGCCAAAGGCTACTTTTATAAATCTCTTTGATGTAGAAGTATCGATAGATAAGAATTTTATTTTATTTAGAATTATGTTTAGGATGAATTTTACATTTTTACTTTAAGTAATGATTAAGATAAGGATTTATTTTACTTTAAGATAAGTTTTATGATTAAGTTTAACTAGTATTCTTCTAGGAATAAGAAAACTTGTAAGAATAGGATTTAAGCCTATTTATATGTGCCTAAGTTAATAATTAATGTATTTGATTTTTTTTTCTTTTTTTTTTTAATCTAAAGGTTTCTATTCAGAACCTAATAAGCTTTACAATGTTTATTTTTCTTAACAATTTTAATTTTTTATTTGTAGCTATTTCTATCTTTCTTACTTTGCATCAAATTGGTATCAGAGCTATGACATGTTGTACGAGAGACCATGTAAGAAGGAACCAACAACAATAAATGGAATTGATTGAACTGAAGTGCATGGTAGACTACTTGTCGTAAGCTGTGCAGGCTTTACAGTGACAAAGACAAATGGGAGCTTAATAAAGATTTTGAAAGGTAACCACAACCTTTTTAACTTGCTGGAAGGTGGTCTTGAGGATGTATAGGATGAAAGAGAGCCTAAAAACATTTTGTAATGGTGGACCTATAAATTTTGCAGCACAAGTGGATTAGAAAAACGATTGTTACATGCCCTTAAATTAAATGGTGAAGGAGTAGGATCTAAGTGGAGGATCCCATTACGAGTTACACATAGAAAACTATCTAGATTGGGAAGCCACTATAAAAATTATTTTAAAGCAGAAGATTTAAAGCTATCAGATCCAGTCTATGATGAATATAATGAAAATGATGAGGATTTAGATATACACTTGTCCCAGAATAGCCCGGATATGAATCATGACTAGCTCGACTTAAAAAAAAGCCAGTGTACCCATCATTCTTATATATATCTATATATCATTATTTTTTATTTTTTAGGGCCATACCATTATTATTTTTTATTTTTTATTTTTTATGTTTACGGTTATCAAGATGAATCGCTCACTCGACCTAACCTTAAATAGTCGTAACAAAATGACCATTTATTTTGGAGTGACGACTAATCTTTTTTTGGCCATTTGAGATTGGTCACCTGTCAGAGTTTATATTTCTAAGGTTAAGAAACTTGTCAAAACAAAATTTGAGATCTACGAAAATATCAAAGATTGCATGAAAGGATCCGGGAGTTAGCTACAATCAGAAGTAAGGATCAACCTTCTCGTGATGCCCGGCAATCAGTACCATATTAGTCATGTGTTAATTTAAATTGTGATATTTATTTGGTTTCAAAATTCAATATTTAATTATAAGTACCACAAATCAAAATTTTCATAAAATAAATTTATTATTCCATATCAGAATATTGAGCTTTTAATATTTTTCAAAAATCTAAATATCTTTCGTACCCTTCTAGAGAACCAAAAGAACATGAAGGTTTTACTATTCTCTTTCACACTTTGATAGAAAATCGGAGGAATAAGAAAGGTTTCAAATATCAAAATATGTTTTGTGCCCCACTAAAGATCCAAAGGAATACAAAAAGTTTTATTTTTTTAAAAATTAAAAAAAAAGCTCATATTCTAGGAGAAATTTCATGAATTATTTTAACATCAAAGACATTGCCTTAATTTTAAAATTTTAATTTTATTTAAGTAATAGTATAAAAGTTCCTTAAGACCCGGTTTACACAAAAAGTACTAAACCTGACTCTGAGGGTCAAAATGAACAGCACGTCCTTTAAAGTACACCTTCACGTAAAAGCATCCCATTTACCCTAAAGGGCATGATTCTAAAATAAATTAATGCAATGTCCCTAAAATGTACAGTCAACATATAAGTATCCCCGTACCATTAAAGATTCTATAACTTTATAGATGAATGAACCTATTCCTACATACATTTTCGACATATAAGTATCCCAATGATCACATAAGACTTTGTTTTAAGATAAATTACTGAAATACTCCTAAGGTATACCTCTAACATAAAAGATCATGGTATCCTAAAGGACTTGAAAATAATATAAAATGATAACTATACCCTCCATGGGTAACTTAGATATCAAGATTGACCTAAAATGCAAAAATTGCTAATAGGTCCCTAATCTTTAAAAATTATGTATCGTACCTTTATAAGAAAATCAGAGGAGTGCGAAAAGTTATAACATTTTCTACACCCCTTTGGAAGACTAGAGGAATGCTAGAAATATTCTTAAAATGTCAAAAATATTTCATTAACACTAAAATATAGGAATTTTTAAATGATCTTTAAACTTTCCAAAATTTGCAAATAGTCCCTACAAGAAATAAACATTACAAAACAATATAATACATAACAAAATCAGTGAGGCAAACACATAAAAAATCACATGAAAGATATGGCCAAGCACGCTTGGCCTTGGAACCATTTTTTCACCTTTTTGCAAACAAATCCATAAACTATCAAAATTTATGAAAAGGTCCTTAAAAGGTTAAAAATGCGTAAAACACATCCAAACATATTAAAATACATAATAAGCATCCTTAAAAGAACACTAGGTGGTTCGGCCAAGCATTGATGACCTTGAATAAAATTTTATAACTTTTGCTATTTAGTCCCTATATGATTTAAAATATAGAATCAAACATCAAATACATCAAGATCAACTTGGAAAGCATACCAAAAGTCACAAAGAATGTTCAGTCACAAAGAAAAAAAATTAAAATTTTATTTGTTCACAAATATGTAAAAGGTAAGTAAATTAAAAGAAATATTTTATATAAAAGGAAATAAATATAATTAATTATACAAATATTTTATATTAAATTAAATCAAGTCAAAATAATTAAATGTGCAAGATATGATGACCTTTTACGATTGTTCACATGTCAATAATATAAGCTATCCACATTGATAATTACTTTTTTTGCAAAAAGTTTTGGCTTTTTTATATTTATATAAGATATAAAAAAACTTACACAAATATTACAATAAGGATTTTAAATATGGATAGTATTTGATCTTAAAAGGAAAGTTTTTTTATTGAAAATTAATTAAAATATTTGTATATCTTTAATTATTGAAATCATTATTGATTATTGTTTACCATTTAAACTTGATTTATTTTTAAAATTGAATTTAAATTGCTCCAAATTAATTTTATGAAATTAATTAGAGTATAAAAATATATTCTTTACCATTTTTTGAAAACCCCATTTATAGTAGTCTGATAAATAAATTTAATTTAATATTTTCTATGTGATACGGAAAGAAAATAAAAATTTTATCTGTTTTCACATATGTGAAAGGTAAGTTAATTAAAGAAAATAATTTATATAAAAAGAAATAAACATAAAAGGAAATAAATATAATTAATTATATAAAATATTGTAATATTAAATTAAATAGTCAAAATAATTAAATGTGGAACATATTGCTACTTCTACAAATGTCCATATATCAATAATGTGCTATCCACGTTGAATAATTACATTTTTTTCAAAAGATTTTGGATTTTGTATATTTATATAAGAAATCAAGTCGAAATACTTAAATGCGCAACACACTACAACTTTTTATGGCCATCCATATATCAATAATATAGATCATCTACATTGAATAATTATCTTTTTTTATATATTTATATAAAATATATGAGAACCTACACAAATATTACAATAAAGATTTTAAATATAGACTGCATTCAATTGTAAATATATATTACATTAAAGATTTTGCAATAATTTTTATTAAAAAATAATTAAAATATTTGTATATCTTTAATTATTGAAATTATTGTCAATTATTGTTTATTGTTTGAATTTGATTTATTTTTAAAATTGATCTTAAATGGCTTTAAATTAATTTTATGAAATTAATTAAAGTATAAAACTATATTCTTTACCATTTATAGAAACCACTATTTATAGTAGTTTGGTAAAAAAATTAATTTAATATTTTCTATGAGATATGAAAAGAAAATTAAAATTTTGTTTGTTTATATATATATATATATAATTAATTAATTAAAGGAGATATTTTATATAAAAAGAAAAAATATATAATTATATGAAATATTTTAATGTTAAATTAAATTAAGTCAAAACAATTAAATGTACAACATATGATGACTTTATTATGACCATCCACACGTCAATAATATATACCATCCATGTTAGATAATTACATTCTTTTCCAAAGATTTTAGCTTTCATATATTTATATAAAAAACAAAGCAAAACAACTAAATATGCAACACATAACTGCTTTTACAACCATCCATATATCGATAATATACATCTATATATGGTTACCCTTTTTACAAAAGCTTTGATTTTTATATATTTATATAAATTATATGAAAACCTACAAAAATATTAAGGTCAAAGATTTTTAATATATACTATATCTATTACGATAAGGATTTTGCAATAGGTTTTTCATTGAAAATTAATTATAATATTTATCCATCTTTCATTATTAAAATCTGTCGAATATTGTTTATAATTTCAACTTGATTTATTTTTTAAATTAAATTTAAATTACTCCAAATTAATTTTATGAAATTAAGCGGAGCATAAAACTATATTCTTTATCACTTGGAGAAACCCTATTTCCAATAGTTTGGTAAATAAGTTTAATTTTATATTTTTCTGAGATACGAAAAAAATTAAATTTTTATTTGTTCACAAATATGTAAAAGATAAATCAATTAAAGAAAATATTTTATATAAAAAGAAATAAATATAATTAATTATATAAAATATTTTAATATTAAATTAAACCAAATCAAAACAATTAAATATGCAACACATAATGACTTTTTACGACCGTCCACATATTAATAATATAAGCTATCCCAGTTAAGCTAATTACCCTTTTTTTTTTTTTTTTTGGTAAGAGGTTTTTATTTTATATATTTATATAAAGATCAAGTTAGCAATTAACCACAATTCTTGATAGTTTTTTTTTGTTGCCTTTTCTGCAAAAGGAATATAATGAATCATACCTTACAACAATACATTCTAATTTGAATGCAGCACTCAAAACTTGCTGAGAGAAAAAGCTTCATTG
This sequence comes from Adansonia madagascariensis, assembly GCA_038381835.1. Taxonomy (NCBI): domain Eukaryota; kingdom Viridiplantae; phylum Streptophyta; class Magnoliopsida; order Malvales; family Malvaceae; genus Adansonia; species Adansonia madagascariensis. The sequence goes on from JBBYHL010000005.1 coordinate 9,406,373, forward strand.
ACTTGCATAATATCAAAATTATAGGGCCATAGGGCAAAATTCTCATAAATTAACATTTTCAACCTAATAATAATCAATTAAGATAACAAAACGAAGTTGGAAACCATAATAATAATAATAATAATAATAATAATCATCGACAAAAAACATTTACTGACTGCAATTTTAACATAAGCAAGCAAGCAGTACCAAGTCCCACTTCATTAATTAATCCACATCATTGAAAGTAGTATTCTTTCCTGCATTACATTAAAAAACAAAGAGATTACAACAAAACCATGAGAATAAAGACGCCAATCTATCTCCAACTCAATGTTGTAAAATACCTGTGCCAGCAGCAGCAAAGTTTGGCTTATAAGGTGTTCCACGTCCTCTGCCACCACCACTACCACCAAATCGACCACCCCCACGCCTACCACCACGACTACCACGGCCACTGCCATCCCTTGCCCCACTCCATCCACCACTCCTGCCACCACCTCTTCCACTGCCAGGACCATCACGGAATTCACCTTTCGGTTTTGCCTCGTTCACAGTCAAGGAAAACTTATTAAGTTCTGATCCATCAAGTTCTAGAGCTTTGTTGAAACTATCACCATCGTTGAAATCCAAATAAGCATAACTGCAATTGATTTTACACAATCAAACAGGGTGTACAACACCACAAGATATTAAAATTACACGGAAAAAAAAAGGCATTCCAATATGGAATATTCAAGACGACTTCAACCAAGGTTAAACTACACATCAGATCCAACATGCATCTATTGGCTAATTTCTACTTAGCTACTAAAGCACCATGTCTAAGCTTAGGAGGCTGCATCTCATATACATGCGTCAATGAGTAAATAAGAGGCTAAAAGGAGAAAATGATAGCAATTCCGGTGACTGATGTGAAAAAACAAAAGTATGCTACAAAAGCAAAAACCGTGGAAAACAGGGATTTTTCGGAACAACAAAAATCACAGCAAAAACAGATAACAAACCCTTTGACAGCCCCAGTCTCCCAATCTACTGGTATTGCCACCCTAGAAATCTTTCCGCAAGAACCAAAGTGCTCTTCCAAGGAATTCTTGATCTGTGAAAGTTTTGGAAACGGCAGATAATATAAACAAACAAATACAGATAAATTCCAAACACGGAGAGGAGGGAGAGAGCAACAAAATCTAAATTTGAAGCAAACAACTGACCTCATCCTGACCAAGAGATTGATCAAATCCTCTAACATATATTGTTCGAGTCTGGCCTCTTCCACCTTTCTGGAATGAATTGTTCCCGTTGCTGCAAAGGATGATGCGGGAAATAAGTTCAATAAATTAATCCAATCAGCTGACAATGTCTAGATTGAGGACTCAAAAGTTAAATACAATTCACACATTGACAGAGTGGATAAAAAAAATTACCTGCTGTGTGGAGTATATGTACCCCTTTCACGGGCCAAATCAAGTCTAACAGCACGGTTCAGCAAATATTCACCATTCAATTCTAAAGCCTGCAAAGAACGAAGTATGAAAGCAAATACATTTGCAATTCACTTTAAGGCTGTTTGATAATGTGCTAAATAAAGTGGTATTGATTACAAATTTTTCGAAACCATACATAGAATATTTTAATACGAATCATCATTTACTTGAAATAAATTTTAAGAAAGCCATACCACTTCTATGAAAATCTAAATCAAAACCTATTCAGTATTTAATTTTCATCAGCACAAAATGGTTTACGGTAGGAATATAGTGCTTATAGATTTCAAAACTAAATTTCAGCACCAATTTCTAATAATTGAAATTATTAGTTACCTAAACAAGACCTTAAACAAATAAAGATTGACATGTTACCTACAGTTATGCCATATCATACCCACAAGCAAGCAATTGTCATATGCTTGCCCAATCTACCATAATATGAACAGTTAAGACAAAGACATTATTTGATTACTTCCAGAAAACATGAACAATAAACTACATTACACATCAAACCTTGAAAAGCAAATGTGCAATCCAATATTGTAAGATGAAGAAATCGACCTTCTGTGCAGCCTCTGCAGTAGCAAATTCAACATGTCCAAACCCCTTAAAGTTCCCTTCAGCATCAACAGCAAAACGTATATCCACAAGCTCACCAGCACCTTTAAAGAAATTCTTCCTGCAGAATAACATTGATCAGCAGAAAATAATTTTAAAAAAAAAAAATCAGTTTTGCAGGGGACCAAAGAACCTAAACGTACACATCATCTTGTTCAACTTGAAAAGATAAGTTTCCTACAAACAGAGTCTTTGATCCCGCAGATTGAACTTGAAGAGTAGCAGGAGTTTGGGGCTGCAAAAAAACTCTCATCAGATTCCAACCTGCTTGACAAAATGAGCCAAAAAATCAATAGAGATCAGATTTGAAAGAAAGTGAAGAGGAAATTGCATTTACAGCTTTCTTCCCAGATCTCAAATCCTGCTGCTCGGCATTTTTCTGTGGTGTCGTAGCATCAACCATTTCTACATCTGTGTCCTGATTCAAATATAAAGCACAACACTATATTAGGCAATCATCATATCATCCTTCCAAAAGTACAAAGAAGACAGAGAATCCAAAGATATATACTTTTTTCTTTAGAGTTTGTTCTTCATCACTTTCCTCATCATCATCAGATGATTCTTCAGATTCCTCCTCTTCAATACTGCTGACCATTTTAACTTTAGCATCTTTTCCACCATCTGAAGCAACCTTGGACTGCAGCTTATAGAATTAGATGACTTAGTAAATTGATACTAGAACAACAATAAAGGATACATCTAGAGAAACAAAGGTGATCAAGAAAGTTGACCTTTTTGGCAGCAGGTTGTTCATCCTCACTTTTCTCATCATCGTAGGATGATTCTTCAGATTCCTCCTCTTCACTACTGCTGACTTCTTTAACTTTAGCATCTTTTCTACTATCTGAAGCAACTTTGGACTGCAGCTTATAGAATTAGACAACTATCTAAATTGATACTAGAACAACAATAAAAGAAACATCTAGAAAAACAAAAGTTATTAAGAAAGTTTGACCTTTTTGGCTGCAGGTTGTTCATCCTCACTTTCATCATAGCTATCATCCTCACTATCATCACTTTCCTGCCATGTGAAGGGAAAGTTCGCAAGAAAAAAAAAATCATACTTTGGTCGCAGTTCATAGGTAAGGTTACCAGATTTAAATCCCTGAATAAATTAAAACCTTAGACAAATTAGAGTTGCTGAGCAATCTCAGAAAATCATCACTAGCAAGATAAAAATATGCCAAAATAACCAGATCAATTCATAAAATTCAAGGAATGCAGAAGTGAATTATCCTCCCCATATCAATATTTAGCAAAGACCAAACGTAGAATGTCTGATCAATGCACAAAAGAACACAAGCGCACTAAACTACATTGCTATGAGATAACCATTCATTAGAAAGAAGTTTTAGAATAAAAATATACACACATACATACATACATACATACATATATATATATATATATATATATATATATCTTGAGCAGTTACACATGATATCAGGAGTTGGCCTACTCTTAAAAAAATACCAGTGACTAGGAAAGCAATTACAAGCACAAAAAGGAGGAACCTGTTTTGATTGTTTTGATCCAGCTGAGGGGACTGGCCTTTTTGAAGCAACAGGAACTTTGTTTGAAGGAGCCTGCAGTGTGATATTCAAGCAATGCCAACTTAGTACAAGTTTAACAAGAACACAACAGTAACAGGGAAAGCCTCATCCCTAGAAGAATTGCTTATTCCTCATCCTCAGGTTCTCAGTAAAATGGAATTTTTGTCAGCAGAATTAAAAAGATAAGATTACCTCATCCTCAGAGGAATCAGTGTCTGAGGAACTTTCAGATGACTCTTGTTTCTTTACTGTTTTCCCAGTAACAGATTTCTTATCACCTTTTGCTTCATCTTTCTGACAAAATTTATTCATTGGCATTATACGAATAACAAAAAAAAGAATCATGACCAAAATAACAATGTTTTATTAACTAATTCAAAAGTTAAAGCACACCACTTCTTCCTCAGAATCACCATCATCAGATGAGCTACTACTGGAATCCTTAATTTTCTTGGGGGTAGAAGCAGAAGCCTTGTTCGCAGCGGTTGCTTTCTTCATATCCTAGTGCAGTGTAACAGAATGAGTAAAATATGCACATAAGTAACCAAAAAAAAAGAAAAAAGGAACACAGAAAAGAGAACTTTATGAACTAGACATCAAACCTCTTCATCGGAATCCTCCTCATAGCTGCTGTCACTTGATTCAGAGCTGCTATCACTAGATTCAGTCTTACCCTTTGCAGTCACTGAAGATACACTTTTCACAGCAGAAGTTGGCAAAGTAGCCTTTTGAGGAGGTTCCTATACAAGTATACATTCAATTAAAGGAATTATAGAACATAATAAATATTCAATAACAATAAAAGAATAGGTTTTCTAAGACGTCTTGGTCTATTATAAAACCAAATTTTAACAGGCTTTCGAGACATGTTTGCATGACGAGCAATCTTTGATAAATATTCCAGAGATCCATTTTCGGTAAGATTGGTCGCATCCCAGAACTCACATCCTCTTCATCCAAAGAGCTGTCACTTTCTGAACTATCACTCGACTCCTTTTTTGGTA